>OY757259.1:1960725-2013431 GCA_963584085.1 Pyrausta aurata
TTAAATAAAAAGGTGCTATAATTTGTTGCTCTCGATATAACTTCTTCTTCTTCTTTCCCTATTCCCATCATCTGTTGGCGGGTCTCCCCACACATCTGCGATAGGATATTCTATCCTGGGTTGTCTTTTGCTGGCATTTGGGCTTCCTCGAGGTAGACCACCAGGTCAGAGGAGGCTTCTCTGCTCTCCGCTCTACCTTTTATTTGTTCAGGCAAGTTTAGAGCGATTTGAACCCTCTCGTTATAATAACTTTATTAATATACGCGACAATGAGTATAGCCGGCTTTGATTAAAGTAAAATAGCGGAAGATACGGCATGTCATACTTATTGTCAGCTAAAAAATGGCACTACACATTCCTTACGTCACACGTCTTATAAATGTCGCCCGCGCACGCAATCCCGATTGCAACTGAAGGCAACTAGGCGACGGGGGCCTGATTTTTACGGTCCATTTTCGAGTGGCGCGTCACCTATCTTCCGCTATTTTACTTTAATCAAAGATGGCCGGCGACCGTTCGGCCGGTTCTCGAAGGCGAATCCTAGAACATTAGCTGCGCGAGCTCGTGCTCGTGCTCGTGCCGGATCGTGAGACGTCGTCTTCGCTCGGGGCTCTCCGCCGCGCTCCCCTCTTGCGCCCGCGCACGAAGAAGCGATGACGTTCGCAACATGCTCCCCGGCTCGAAGTCCGAAGATCAAAAGAGGACGTCAGGGCGACGGCGGCGGCGGGCGGCTGCGCTACGGGGTCAGTGACCCGCGGCGTGCGCTCGCTCGTGCGTGTGCGCCGCGGAGAGCGCCGGCCGCTGACGATAAAGCGTTCGCGTTGAGTAGAGAGTAGTCTTGAGGCTCGTTTAGACGTATGCATATGTGCTGCCAATGTTCGGTATTTAGCGGCCACTCGAACAGAAATATTAACAGCAAATAATTAAATATAGATGAAATCTTTTATTGCCAATTTTATAACACAGGTTTCAAATTTTCCAGCACAACGGCAACCCGAACTTCCCCGACGCGGACGGCCACACGTGCGTGTTCTACGCCCGAGCCGCCGCCAACCACCTCTCCGGCATCCCGCCGCAGCTGCCGCGCGCGCTGCAGCTCGCCTGCCCGCTGCACCCCAGCCCGGGCTCCGCCGACTCCTCCAGGTGATAATACGTAACTAGAGGCTATCTATCCCGGCTAACTTCGCATTCCCGGCCCCGTCCCGCCCCGCCTCCGTAAATATCGAAATTGTAATTATTGTGCTATTCGGGGCAAAAACGACTTCAACAAAGGAAAAATCATGAAATTCAGACAACTCGTTCTTGAGATCTAAGTGGTGTAACTAACACGTCTTTACTTATAAAGATTACTGAAATGAGAAGATATGAGTTTTAGAAGTACCTAATGTAGGCAACGTAAAATGCGTAAGAATTGAAATGCTTGAACGTACCTTATTTCAACAAAACAATTCTTATCTTTTCTAATCTTACATTCCCATTTATTTATACTGACTCTCTCTTCCCCCTTACAGCTCAGCATCCAGCAAGAGTTCGCTCAAGAACCCAGAACCAGAATGCAACTGCATAATCTTCGAGCTGCTGAGCGCACAGAACGCCGCCAACGCTTTAGTGGAGCTGCTCATCACGCTGCAAAACAATCAGTTCATGAACGGATACGAAGCTCATAATAACGGTGGTGGTATTACCAACTCTTATAGCCATGGTACGCTGGGCCGACCGAACCTGTCGCTCACAAATGGGAAATGCGGGAGCATCGTGTAAGAAGATTGTAGTCTGTAGAGATCGTCCTTGGAGGTAATTAAACCGTTGTTTGAATTGGTAACAAAAAATTAACCATCCATAAGGTTTAAGGTATAAACCTGCTGTGTTGCTACAATTAAATAATATGCTGTCAACCTTACAATCAGTAACATAACTGGTATTATAACATTGGTATTAAAAATCAAGTCCTTGGACGATCTATCGAATAGACATCTTCTGTAAAGACTGGCATGGGAATAAACAATAATATGCGATAAATCAAAATGTCTAATAAAAAATACTTTTAGAAAAAAGAGAGGAGTTAATCGTTGGCCATCTCCATGCCATTTATTTACGAAGATTTAAATTGAAAGTTATACGTAACCGACTGTTTACTGAAAATGTGACTGAAACTTGGAGAGATTTCGCGTTTATAGTTACCAAATTATCACAGTTTAGGTTACGCGTAGGCTATAATAATAATGACTTCGGAAAGTTAAACATTGTAAACGTTACAGTTTTGTAATTTTATTATTGCACCGTCTTTGGAGTATGTGTATAAAAGAATTAAGGTTTTTTAATCCTTTTAAAAGTTAATAACTTATTTGCGTACATAATGGTAAGGCAATTGTTACCCGATGGTAAAAGAGAGGGTAATGTTTTTGATTACAAATAAGTATGTGCGGGTTATTATGTGAATTATATGAGGAGGATTACTTACATTGTTGTAATATTATATTTTGAAATTAATAGCATGAAAAATCTCATACAATTCCGCTATTAACATTATCATTTTAAACTTCTTTTTTGGACTCGCTTACATAATTTACATACTATTTATATAGAACTCAATATTTGAATTATTTGTGGCAATTTTTTTTGGCATATTAGATCATTGCATTTGGTAATTGATTTTACTGCGAAATTGGACTAAATAAAATGTTTTGGGCTCTCTGACTAAATCGGTAAAACTATTTGGTATAAAAGTTTTTTTAATCGTAGATTTTAATAGTCAAATTGTCCAATGTATTCGTTGGTCCCTGAAATGTAATTTTCTGGAATTATACTTAGCAAAATTATGTATATGTCAATTTGAAGTTAATTAAATTCTTTAGAAAACATAGTATGTATGATACATAGGACCCTTGTTTTCACATATCCCGTGTAATAGTTCAAATTCGTTGTATTTGTTCGTAGTCGGATAGTAATGCGAATTACGTTTTAGAATAGTTTCCCAACTCAAATAACGCACGATTTTGGTTCAACTCTAATTGTTGAAAACTAGATATCCGCCCTGACTACGTCCCTGGAGCTTTATTTTTGAATCACTCGCTTAAATATAGCGTATTTACGTATTTTTATTCGTTTTCGATTTTCGTTAGAAAACGAATAAAAAATCAACGAAATTCACGCGAATTATAGACGTGAGTAATTACATTTTTTTTTCAAATCCCTCCTGTGTGTATTTCAATAAATTTTCATTCCAACATTGGATTTTATTAAATAAATATCACACGCCATCTTGAAGCGAGTGATTCAAAAATGGGCTCCTGGTAAGAAACTAAAATGCCGAATACAATACGAACATGAAGAAATAGTGTGTTTAGAAATTAGGTGCTTACTTTTCACTGACTTTTGAATGCATAATACATCTATACTAATATTATAAAGTTGAAGTTGTTTGTTTGTTTGATCGCGATAATCTCAGGAACTACTGGACCGATTTATATAAATATTTCTGTGTTAGATAGCTAAATAAAAAAGGCTCTAGGCCACAAAACATCATGCTGCGACGGGAGGGGAGGGGAGCAAATTTAAAACGCGCAGACGCAGTCGCGTGCGACCGCTAGTTAACTGTATAGCATCACAATAATTGCATAATTTCACACGAGCGAGCACAGTTATTAAAAGGACTTATAATGTGTTTTCTTAGACGCTTAGTAAAGCAAACAGGATATGAGACATGTTTTCATTGCATCAGTTCTTAGTCTATAAATATACTTGGTATTGTTACACAATAGATACACACATACGTAGACCATAAAAACGTACCTATGGAATATAAATAAAATATCGAAGGGCGGTACTAGGTTTTTCGCAATATACCGCTTTTTCGAAATGCGGCATCTTAACATAGTTAAGTTAGTAATAATTGAATAGGTATAAATTATTACGTTAGGTGCAAGATCTCAGCTCAACGCTATTCGTAGGGTAAATTAGGGTAATTATTTTAGTGGTAATTATTGTCGCTTTACCCGTACGCCCTTGGGTAACTAGTTTACTGTTCTTTAAATGTTTTTCTTATTCTAAGTGGGATTTATATTTTTGTCTAAATATCTCTATGATAGAAAATTAGCCCTAAATATATTATTGAATTTTATATTTACACTACTACACTGATTATGATGCTATTTTTATTTAGTACCACCGTTGCATGGTTAAATAGCTCTTCAACTCGTTTTATATTATATGTAGTAATAATTAATAATAGTCCCCCTAGCCGATTTCGACTACGGTGGCCAGTCACAACGACTAACCGACTGCGCGGGACATATTATAGTGCACAAGTGTGTGCGCAAACACAGGTGCACTCTCTATTCCTTTCACTCTCATAGCCCGATGGGACAGCAATCTGACACGACCGGAGAGAGATCAGGCGCAGGACCAACGGCTTTACGTGCTTTCCGAGGCACGGGGGTGAAACACCACCAACTTCCAAACTCCGGGCGTCCCTGAGAATTTCTGAACAGAAAAACCCAGGTACATTTTTTTGGCCCGACCCGGGAGTCGAACCCGGGACCTCTGGCGCAGCCGTCGCTTTAAAATGCGACCCTCTAACTGCTGCGCCACCGAGGCAGTTAGTTAATTAGTGTAGTAATAATTAACATTCCATGAATAGTATGTATGATGTTTTTCACCCAAGGGCCAAATATAGTCGATGTGATATTCATGAGGTTTTCCCATAATAAGCCAAACGTACTGAACCCCTCTGTGCCTACTATAGGTAGTTACGCTTCCGCCTGAGTTGTAGACCAGGAGCTAGGGGAAAATTTTGATATTTTATAAAGACGGCTCCTGGTCTATAATTAGGTACTTATCCAATGTAAAGTGTTTACTTCGTACGCATCTATTAGTGGTTTTCGCAAGTTTAGTCTTACACTAAGTATACAACCTTTCAATAGAAATAGATTAATATAAAATTTGTGTCTTGCGATTTATTTTGGATATTTCTCGTGTCGTGTATTTTTTATATTTCTCGTCATTTCTATTGAAAGTCCCATCTTACGTGCATTTAGTTTATCAAGGTTCTTATTTGAGTCAGTGGCATAGTACATTATTAATGTAAACCATTTTTGTGAGTTATTAATTTATTATAACGGAGGTGTGAGCCCTCAATGTTTGCTCAGCGATTTTACGATGTTTTGTTAAACAAAATTATTAAAAATATTACGTTTGTCGAAATTTAATAATTCTAGTGCGTTCATTGTAATTTCGAATCTTCATTCATTGCTTTGAAAAACTTAGTTTCTTTTAGTGCTATTGAAGCGTGAATTAAGTTGTAAATTTTAGCAATAAAATCGTTTACCGATGTCAGTATTCGTGGAATTGTATAAATATATCGCACATTGACGCGTCGTTCGCACTTTCCTGTATAAATAAATGTATAATTTTTTGAATAATTTGAACTGTTGAAATTTTATTGCTAATTTTAAATTCGTTACCTATGATTTGGTTCATTATTTTATATTAAGATTATGTTTTAATGAAATGTTTTCGTGTATATTATTTTTGTACAGGCCAAAGAGCTTATTGTAAATATTGTAATAATGCAGCTGTGGGTCTGGCTGGGCCCAAGTAGACTTTCGTTATTGTAATTTTTAAGAGATTTGTTGATGTTCTCTATCTTGTGAAAATAAAGTGTAATACGAACACGAACGACGTTTTTGTTTTTTACAATTCAAGTACGTTGTCTGGAAGAGATCGCTTATAGCGATAAGACTGCCTAAATTGTACATTTCCTTTAAACAAATTTGTAAATTCACAAATGTGTGAAATAAAAAGTTATCTATCTATCTACGTTACCTATATAATTAATAGAGATATTCTTTTTATTCAAAGTTTCTGATTAGTTTCTACTTGAGAGCATTTAGAAGATGAGCATTTAAGGCTTTTTTCTAACTGCTCCGTATCATACTATGACCGTGCGAGACGTCTTCTCTGTGCATGGCACGCAACGGTGTTGGTCGGTGACGGAACGTTCTAGTGGGCAAGGTGTCCTAGTTTTCAATACAAAGTTTTTTCTTTGACACGTTCCTAGCATGGTCATGGTATGGTACAGTGTAGTGGGCAAATACCTTTATGGTGATCTTTATGTTGAGCATTTAAAATGAAAATACCTAGCGCCTCTTAAATTAAATAGTGTGAAAGTATCTAACCAATGTTTGTTCAGTATCTACTAAAGACGCCGTTTAAGTCCATCTTTACTACTAATGTCATTTACATTTAATGGTGACCCTATTATCTTTCTTCACGGAAAATTCTACATTGACAAACCATTTTTTTGTGAGTTATTAATTTATAATAATGGAGGTGTGAGCCCTCAATGTTTGCTCAGCGATTTTACGATGTTTTGTTAAACAAAATTATTAAAAATATTACGTTAGTCGAAATTTAATAATTCTAGTGCGTTCATTGGGAGACGCAAACAGGAGGGAAATCCTGGGGTCATAATAAATAAATAAATAAAACATACCTACATATCTATGCGAAAAATAATCAACTCGCACTGGTCCATTTTTTGAGAGCGGCTTAAAAAGGCCCAAAACACCGCTACCATAGAATAAACAAAGCTTGCAATTGCAGTGAGTTCTAGCCCAGCATACAGTACACCCTGGCTACATAACAGCCTGTCTAGAACCTTTGTAGGGCTCTAAAGGAAGGCTGTAATGAGGTCGGCCGCACCTTTGTACCGCTTAGATTAAGGTACTGTCAGCAAATAAGGCCTAAAGTTTAAGGTTTTAAGAGATACAATATTTATACAGCCACAATTTCTGCGTGGATAGGAACGTTTATTAATATTAATGAGTGAGGGTAGTATTTTTTGAACTCTGTAAATGTCATAAGACATTATAGTCTACCTGTGACCACGAACTCTGTAAAGTGTTGGAAACGTCGGGATGTAAACTTTAGTAAATCTTCGCGATAAATGGCTGTAAATTGTGTTTTAATCAATGAGTAGCGTTCGCGTTAACTTCAGAAACAAGTGCAAGATGTAACTAACAGATTTTTGTTAAAAAAATTGATGAAAGATATTGCTATAAATTTAATTGCGACTTCCGGAATGGGAGTTTAAGGCAGTTACTGACTACTGTTACTGAAGTGAAATAATCATATAAATCAGTGATAGTGTAAATCTGTGTGTGTGTGTTGTGTTGTGTTGTGATTGGAGGTGTATGAATAATAAGGAATATGTGCGCCTCTTTTTGGTCGAGCCATCATTGGATAACAAAGGTAAGTGTTTCTTTTATTATTTAACATATAATTGTATCAATTGTTTGATATGATTTAACTTAACGAATTTATACTGGATATCTAGCCAATTCTTCCCAGTGAAGTTCCCATCTTAACTGGTTTACATTCGTGTCATAATAAAAATTACATGGGCGTTGCCTGGTTTTATTCTAGAACCGCCGCTTCAGACATAAAGTCAATAGAAATAATATAGCAACGTAGTCCTATGATATTCTTTCAGAAAACAAATAATTAATTACAACTATATTTCTGACATACTTATTTCCTGTAAATAAACTGATATAATAATCACTATAGATAAACAGTAAACACTCATTATTGATGATCACATGAGTTTTAGCCAGCAAGGGGATCTGCCATGTAACCTATCGTATCGTATTCTTCTTTTTTTTTTAAAATTCTCTATTGCATGCCTTAATCTTTTGATTTAACAACATCATTTAATGTCTGAGATAAGGTATAGGTCTTAAATAACTACCTAGAATATTTAAAAATAAATCCCCCTTCCCTTCCCTTGAATTTTTTCTGCTGTCGCTACGAACACAATTAAAAAAGTCAAGTGCGGATTACGTTCATTCATTAGCAGCCACAATACACATTTAGAATAGAAATGATAGAGTTCCTATCTTAGTAGCATTGTGGACTATTCCTAAAGGTTATCAGCCACGTGTCCCCAACCACGCCCGCCCAATGATCCTTTGTTTTCTAGGATAAAAAAGTTTATGGCGCTAGTTTGCTACCTACTTGAGATTTTTATACTGCTTAATTAGTTCCACAAAAATCCGCAGTGGTCAGCACTGTAATTCAAATACACTCTCGTGTATTTGCGAGGGTCGTGTGTGTTTCATTGTACCATATTGTACATGATTAATGATCACCCACACATAGACACTAGGTAGGTAATGGTCCATACTGTTTGTTTTTCTACCAGCCAACGTGCATTAATATTATGTGGGACGAGTAATTTCCACTGAATAGGAGCGTAGGATGTAGGTTTACAGGGGGCGTATTGCGATCCAACTTAATCCGTTCAATTCCGAGGCAGTTTAATTCCGACTCAGTGTAAACGAATATTATCATTATAATAATATTATAATAATACTACAATGGTATGAATATTAATGTTTATATTGTTATATTATAGTAATATTATCAATATAATGCGAAATTGCAATAATAATTGCTAATTTGACAGTAAATCAGAGCGTTTTATCTGTCAAAACTGCATCGCAATACGCCCCCAGTACTGAAAAACAAACATACAGGTTGTTTTTGCAAGGGGGTGCTAAATTTTTGGAGGTGTATGACACAATCAATATGAACAACTATTACTATGGGGCCATCGTTAATACCTTTATTTTTTCTGCCTCTCCATACATTATCGTCAATGTAGGTTGACTGATTTTGTATGGGGCACCTGAAACTTTAATTAAGATTTCGACCATGACCCTATAGTAAAAGTTGTTTATATTGATGGTCTCATTCACCTCCAAAGATTGGGAACCTTTTGCAAGACACCCGTATAAATAATGACATAACAAGATAAGACATGAGTTTTAATATTCATTTACATAACATTTATTCACTTTTATAAAAGCATCAATCGCATGGAAAGGCAGAGATTTTAAAGATTCACAACTGAACGGCTATAGCTCGTTCAAGTAGCTTTAAATCAAACATAATACTCAAATATTATCGCCCATAAACCTATCTGTCTCGCATAAAAGACGTTTAAAGTCGTTCAAACGGCATAAAGCAAGACAAAGCGCCTATAAAATGGTAAGTTCCGAGACTCACTCCTTTTCTGAATATGTGAGATGTGCTCCCGATCAAATTGTAATGGGAATGTGTTGGTGGAAATATACGGGGCCTAAATGTGTCAGTGAAAGACGAGTACTTTACGACTTTACCTAAGTAAATTCGCTCTTTTGTGGTGAACCTTTTTCATTGCCGCTAAAAAGAACTACGAATACCTATTTTCAAGTCCCAATGAACAAGACTATTGTCCTAAAGTTAGTGGGTACAGTGTTGTACTATTTTGCTTGTAGATTAACCGTTTCATATTTTTTTAATCTGGTACACAGCTTCTATTTTATCATAAGCCTTGTGTTCTCATATTTAGTGAATGTGGAAATACTTAATGGGAATAAATACATTTAAAAAAACCGATGACAACTTAAAATGCATACGCATTGGTAGGATTTGTGTATAGTTGCATATGCATGCTTTGGAAAATACGATGTAAAGAGTTTCAGAGTAGCTATAATCGTTGACTAGTGTAAGAAGAGAATTGAAGTTATAATTACTTAGTTGGTTCATTTGTCCCACCTAGACTCGACGAAGCAATTGTCACTGTCAGAGTTGGTTTCCTTAGCTGTACGCATCAGAAATTAATGTAGATCGATAACATCTGGTGCTTAAAACTGTTATGACATTAGGGTGGAAACCATGTTCACGTCTTGTGTTCAGATACTGAAAAGGGGCCGGATTGGCTTCGAAATTCATTAAACTGCTTAAGCAGCTTATGCTGACTAAGTTCAGCATCCCCCAACTCTTGTGGCTCGGTTCCGAATCCACACAGTCAGTTGGTATTTGGGAGATCCAAAGTCCTCAAAATAATAATGTAGTCCATGCAATATCAAACCTGAGTTAAAAGAGTTGAGGAAGTTGCTTTGGAATGAAGTATTGCTGACGTTGGAGATAATTTCAAGTTTTTAGCTGATGTTTAGGATATGGATTTGATTAACTGTCTGAAGTTGAGGTTGGATTTCAGCCGGAAGGTCATCCAATCTCAACTTCAAAGAAGCAGAAGGTATTCAGTCACTGAGACAGATACTCAGGTGATCAGGCACAGGGAAATTTCCTTTAAATCCCTTTTAAGGGATAGAGGACATTTCAGCCCAGATTCGGGAGGACGAGCTGTTTTAGGGCAATTACAAAACACAAAACCCCAGAAGCTTTATGTCCTACCTGTTTTTCCGAAATAATTAAGAGCCTCTTAGATAGTTGCCAGTTGCATTATATGAATAGCTTGAGCGAGAATGATCTCTTGATTCAATAATATTATTCAGGCTTATCCTCTACTGAGGTTAGCCCAAATTGAAGTAGAGAAATGACAAAACGTACTGCTCAACCTTGAAATAAGATGATACGGTTATGATTTCTGTCTTTTCTTACAAAGAAAGGCATATACATTTGTTATGCTTGTAAAACTTTTTGATAAAATTGTTGTTTATTTGCATATTATTGTCTCTTGGGTTACATATTGTCTCCTGACAAACCATATTGTCCCCCTGTTTTTGCGCAGACTTCTGTGTTTTATTTCACTGACAAGTATTGTACCACGAAAAATATTATGTAGAACTTTAAAGGTTTATGAGATAAGTTAGCCCAAGAAGTATTTTTATTATGTGACTGTTTTCTAAAGAATTATAAGAACTTTTAGGATTGGTTTTTGGATTAGTGACTCAAGAGACATAGTTTTCAGGTATATAAAAAAAGTCTTAATAGTTAATAAATATGTGGTAACTGATTTAGAATGTTATTAAATAGATCTTGCTAAGACAGTTATTTATGTACCGATTTTTTGTTATTTTATTGGTCAAAATAACGGTCACCCAGGGGACTGATTTTTAGGTCCTTAGCTGGACTGAGATAATTTACTCGTAAATCACACATCAAAATTCGTGCCCTTTCTTGGAATATGATTGATTAATAATTGAGGAACACGGATCTTTTGTAAAAATCATGATCCCCTTAACTTTTTTATTTCTCTCAACTTTTCACGTTGGGACAGAGAAAAGTTGATTCACCCAAATACGAACACAAGGTAAGGATTCCGAAAAGTTTGCCAATATTTTGCCCTCTATAAGGTGTTTAAGCGGATACGCTCAATCTCCATTTCCGTATGTTTCCATCCGATATTTCGCTGTTGAACTCACACCCGCTCCGGATTTTAATGTTAACCCGCGGCCTTCATGCGGAACAGATTTTAGCATAATTGCTTCTGCTATAGAACGTGGTCCTTATCAAGGTCACCACCGCTTAACCACCCCAAGATTTAAAATCGCTTGCGCCTTAGGTCCTCTTTTCTTTGACGTCCATTTTAGTGTCGAGTGTGCAAGCAATTTTCGTTGAAAAGTGGTTAGGCGCCAGGGACCTCGACGAACTTAATAAGATACGATAAGATGCTCTGATGAAAAAAAATTACAGCGTGTGACAGCCTATTTCACGTGTAATCAGATTGACTTTTCAATTTCCACATAACACGCGCCCCTTTTGATATCCGAAGAATTGTAAAAGAAGACACAAAATTACCTTTTTTCATTTCATTTCCATACAAAGCATATTTACAAAACTCTATAATTAAATAATAATATTAATAATAAGATTTAATTTAATATTGATGTACATAGTCTTTACTATAATAAAGTGAAACGATGAAACAGTAGTTCAATCAATCAAATCAATCTATACAATCTGGCGTTACATCTCATGAAAATCGTGGATGATTATTTTTGTTCATAATTTATTAATTGAACGCTGTGTAACTTTATAAGCACTATAAATATATTACAATACTAATACCATATTCAGTTCAGAGTTAGGCTTAGGCTAAAGATAAGTAGTTTTCATGTATGCTTCTGAAAAATGAATATTCATATTATTTTTAGACATTAAAGCCAGAAGGTCCTGTAGGTTTAGAACGAAATTACCTCAACATAGGCTATTAAAGACACAATCACAAATTTTAATAAATACAACTTCACTTGCACTTTTCATAGTATATTAATTTAAGAGAATAAATAAAGGAGTATAACAAAATAGCAAAAAAAATAAAGAGTAAAAGAGCATAGACAAAACCTAAGATAATTAAATAAATAAATTAATACAGGGTACATAGGCTTTATTAGATATGTAATATTTCTAACATTAGTTGATTACGACGCGTTTGGTGTAGTGGTTAGCGCTCCTGACTCTTACGCCGGCCGTCGCGGGTTCGAATCCCGCAAGGGGCAAATGTTTGTGTGATGAGCACGAACATTTGTACCTAAGTCATGGATGTTATATGTATTTAAGTATTTATGGGAGACGCCCCCGTCATAATCGTTGTCTGGTACTTCGTAACACAAGGAAGAAAATTCCTTACCACGAAACCAGACAATTGGTGTGTTGTCTGGCGCATATATATTAGTAACATCCCTTAGCAGTTGGCACATAACGATAACGCACGAGTAAGCAGCCATTGAGTGTGAACAATAACACTATTAATTGTGCTAACAAACACATCCACTCGTGTTACTAGGTTGATATGTTGTTATACAAATACAATTCTTTATTTGCCAGAATACATCATATAAAATTTACAGAACAGGTCAAAAATCCGCTTCGTGGTTGTATCCAGCCTGCATGCAGGCATGCAAATATTGATAAATTCAAATTCAATACACGTCAACTAAATAAAATAAACATGTCATTATTAAATAAATTGAGGAATGTTATAATAAACAAATTGAGGATGTCATTTAAATTAAACAAGTCATTCTGAATTTAAATACTCACTTACACTATAAAACAGTTACATAATAGCCAACTATTTAACATTTTCTTAAATAAATTACCATCAAGTGCCTTCAGATTCTCCGGCAACTGTGTTATAGATCATGGGATCGATGGTAAATAAAACTAGTATTCTTCCATACGTTGTATATTCAGCCACCACAAACAAAGGGTTTTACATAGGTAGCACACACACGTCTTCAGTGTATGGAGTCCCAGCGAGGTCTGTCTGTCACCCGAACGGCCCCGCCTGCGCCCGGCGTCTCTGCTGACACCGCGATTGCTAACATGTATATTGCTATTGCCATATTATACACGTTTCTCTTATAAATATCCTTACAGCATCGAGGTTGAAACAGTAGATTTTTAAACTTTGCTCGCTTTTGACGGGTTATAACATCTCCTCGTTTTTGAAAGTAAACGGGATGAGTCTTAACAAATATGCAAATGTCTTTTATATACATGCAAGGAAGCGGCAGAATATTACATTTTTGGCACAGTGGTCTACAATTATCCAAAAACCAAGCGCCATCTCTTTTGTAATTTGAATGCTTTATCTACATCCACCGAGTTACCCCATAGCAACTACATATACAGGACTTATTGAATACCAAAACTTACAAGAGTCACCGATAAATTTGTTTCTCAAGTTCTTTACCAACATGGATAAAATCCCAAGAGAATTTTCCTCATACCACAGAGTACAGCAATAAAAACCTTATAAAGAAGTCAGCGCTCCAAAATCCCGGTTTAGCCACAAATCCGCAAAGATTGGGGGTCCTTAACGACGTCCTTAGAACCCTACCCGGAACCCCTGGTAACTATGTTTGCGGCCGCCATTGATCCCACCAAAATTATGTAAATACCAGAGCGCTTACTCGGTTAGTAAGGCCCATGTTTTTAATTCTAGCCGATCTCTTGGCCATACTACCATGGGAGCAGTCGCGTCTGTTTTTCACGGATAAATAGTTTACGAGTAAGTATGTATAAACGATGATGAATGTCATATGGATTTTTATATGACATTCATGGTTTAAATACATGACTTTGAATTAAATTGCGAAATATTGTTTTCTAGGCCTTTTTAAACTTTAAACCCTTAAAATGTACGATTTATGTCTACAAAAGGGACATAAGAAGTTTTCTTTTTTTTCATCGTTGTTTATGTACCAGTCTCTCACCTTTCATGTTGGATCTGCTGTCTCACTGAATAATGAGAGTGAAGGAACAGTACACTTGAGTAATATAAACAATGTGCTGCGCCGATGGCCTATTTCAATTGTGATTGACCGCCGTGGTCGTATACGACTAGAAGGACGTTATGTATATCTTATGATAATGTATTGAACAAGGGCGATGGACACAGCCTAACGAACGTCTTTCAGGGAGGGAGGGAGATAGGGAGGTTTGTGTCTAGTGAGACAGGACCAGATTTTTCCAAGTGCCAATTTCAGACTTTGCACGATTAATTGCGATTACCCGATTTGCAGTCATGGCAATGTCTGATTCCGATCTGATTTGTAATATCTTTGAATGTGATATAAATAAAACGGCTTAGTACAGAGGTAATGGTAATTTTAAGAAGATAATGGCAATCTATCGCCATTTGAACAAAGTACTAACAACATAAGCATCACGCGGCTATAAGAATTTAGGTTATCTTGGGCCTTTTATTGAGTAAAACATACAACAAAAGGATGTTATCAATTTATGTTGGAAATAATTTATCACATTATCAAATAAAGATTTGACATTGTCAGACAGCAAGAAACCACCGAAAGAATTTAAATAAATAAAACGTATCTATTTCATCATCTACGCAAACACTGGTAACACCTATCTCAAATATTATTTTTACTGTTTCTATATGCAGAGATTTGTCACTAATACGAAATTCAGCCACAATTTCGCAACATTCGTAGCAAATTGCTCGACAATGAGTCGGGGAATGGAATCAAATCACAAACAGTTCTCCCGCGAGGCGGGTTAGGCAACTATTTCGCGGTAACTGCAGCCAGATTTCCCTAAGGGTTAGAGTGGAGAAATAGGATTTTTAATATTAAAGGAATGCATGCAGACACACTCTAGAGTCCTGAATGAAATTGATTGAAACTTTACTACCATTACAGGTTTGAAAATAGAGTACCAAATATTTACGTTTGGCAGTTCAATTAGCAGTATTGTGTTGCTAACTTGGTTATATGTTTGATATTCAAGAGTGTCACCTTTATTTGCTGTTATTTTCCTAAAGCCTATAGTCAAAGCCAGCTTGAGTTTGAATTTTGGTTATTACGGCGAAAGTTCTCTAATTTAAATAGTTAAAAAATCCATGATATAGGAAGATTCTTACATTTGGAGTTGTGTCACACAAACACAAAATATGAACATAACACAATTATGACATAGAATTAGCAGCGTAATACCACAACTGATACTGAGAATTTCCCCATAAACTTTCCATTACATCCGTTAAACCCTTAATCTTGGTTATTTATTATACGTCAGACAACAAGAAACACCTACCAAGTCAATCCTTAGACAAATATACACAAACTAATTTTAGCTCGGAATCAACGCAAGTCGACGCCACTTTATTATATAATCTCCTGCGAGCATTCAAATCAGTTAGTTCAATATACGCTGCCGCCACAAATAGATAAGCGAAAATATATTAAAGAAGCAAAAATGGCTGTAGACTTGATCGTGAAATTTCCGGAAGACAAACGAAACATTGACAAAGATCATTCACAAGTCAAAGAAACTAACAACATTGACAATGCAAAAACAAACACAACAGATGAAGTAGATTTTGATGACCTGATAACATCTGCTGGCGAATTCGGAAAATATCAAATTCTTCTGTTCTTCTCAACTTTCCCATTCTACGTTTTTGGAGTGTTCGTATACTACACCCAACTATTCCTGACAGAAGTGTCACCGAACCATTGGTGCTGGATTCCGGAATTGGAGAATATAACTGAATTAGAAAGAAGATCGCTGGCTATTCCTCAAGATGCAAGCTCAAGATTCGGATATTCGCACTGCAAAGCTTACGCAGCCAACTGGAGCGAAGTCATACAGTATGGGTTGAAACCAAACGAATCCTGGAGTACGGTAACATGTGAACACGGTTGGGAATTCAACAAGAGCGAGATACCTTACCCTACGATATCAAGTGAGCTTGGATGGGTGTGTGAGAAAGACAGTTACCAAGCAACAGCCCAAACATTCTTCTTTGTGGGTTCAATAGTTGGAGGATTCGTATTCGGATGGGTCTCGGACCGATTCGGGAGATTACCAGTTGCTGTTACCAGCAATATCGTCGGATGTCTCGGAGGCGTACTTAGTACCTTTACGAGGAATCTCACTGAATTCGCTATTTGTAGATTCGTCATGGGTATGGCATATGACAATTGTATGATGATGGCTTATCTTATCGCATTAGAATATGTGGCTCCAAAGTACAGAACTATAATGTCGAACATGTCATTTGCTCTCTTTTACGCGTTCACTGTGACTGCCTTACCTTGGTTGGTACTGGCATGTGGACATTGGAAAATTATCTCTCTAGTCACCAGCGTACCTTTGGCTTCAGCGGTTTTAGCCTTGTATTTCTTACCAGAAAGTCCCAGGTGGTTATTAACTAAGGGACGAATAGATGAGACAATAAATAAACTTCTCACTATAGGACGAGTCAACGGAAAAGAGATTCCGACGAAGCTAGTTGAACAATTCAGACTTTCTGCGAGTAGTAACAAAATGAAAGAAGAAACGGCTAGTAGCCTAGAGCTATTAAAGAGGCCAACTATAAGAAGAATTTTTATATGCATGTGCATAGAATACATGTGTTGTACGATGGTGTTTGATGGATTAGTCAGGAGTCTTGGACAGCTGGATTTCGATTTCTTCGTGTCATTCTCTGTGGTGTCTTTTACTGAATTCCCATCGATGCTCGTCACGGCATTCATAATGGACTGGATGGGAAGAAGATTCCTGACGGCGGTTGTGATGGCTATCAGCTGCGTATTTTCTATCCTTACTGTTTTCGTATCTGGCTTCACTTCTGTGACTTTCGCAGTTATAGCGAGGTTCTGTGTTAACATGGCGTATAGTTGCGCTATGCAATGGGCCGTTGAGATGTTGCCTACGTCAGTGAGAGGGTCGGGAGCATCGGTAGTGCATATTTGTGGGTATGTGGCGACTGCTTTGACACCTTACGTGATTTATTTGGAGACGTACGTTCATTGGCTGCCTTTGGTGGTTGTTGGCGCCATTGCTGGTTTAGGAGCGGTGATTGCTTTTACGCTGCCAGAAACTGCAAAAAAGGACATGCCGCAAACGTTTGAGGAAGCAGAAGAAATGGTTAGGACACAGAAATTTTGGGAGTTTTCATGTTTCAAGAAGAATGAAGTTTCCAAAAAAGGACACATAAACAACAGCTTTGAAATATAAATTCTCTGAAGTCAGCAAATAAATATTTTTATTTATTCACAAACATATTTTATTTTCCGCATTGAGTCCATGTCATTGTACTAGTATGAATGTTTCACTTACGTGTTTTATTGAATAAAACCTGATGCCACTCTAACTCAAGTGTTGATTTACATAAATGACACTGTAATATGAAGAATGTGTTATGTGAGACCAATGGAAATATTTCGTCACTGTCGAAAAATTTGTTTTCGTTTTATAAGTATCTTCATAGCAATAATTGAATCGTCATCAAAATCTCTTATTTATTCGGGTCCGTCCAACAATACATTTCGTAAATAGCTTTTATGGCACACTCGTTTCAATTTATCGTCAACGTAAATAAGGCTTTATGCCTTGGTAAATCAATTGGACGATTGTCACTTTATTCGGTGCCTGTTTGAAGGAAGATATCGGATTCTCATCAGCTATTAATATAAAATGTAATAAATCGCCGATTTGAGGACTCTGTTTACAAAACTGGGATTGAATTTGTAAGTAGTTAGATAACTATGGATTGTGTGTACAATAAAAATGTTATTTAAAAGAAAGACGTAGACTGAATTTTGAAAATCGTAGTAACAATTCGATCAATAAATATCGAAATTAGGTTGACGAATATAATCTGTTTTATTTGATGCACCATTACGCCTATGCGGTGTGTAAATAATGCATGATACGTGATTAAATTTCACAGTGGATTGCACTTAGACATACATGTAGGTAGGTATATCCTACTACTATTATAAAGGCGAAAGTTTGTAAGTATGGATGTATGGATGTATGGATGTATGGATGTTTGTTACTCTTTCACGTAAAAACTACTGAATGGATTTGAATGAAACTTTACCAGAATATAGCTTATACATCAGAATAACATATAGGCTACAATTTTTGAGGTTTCTAATGTGAGGTCGTAAAAAAACACATTTTTTGCGCTACTAGACGGGACGAACCTGAAGTCCACGCGAACGAAGTCGCGGGCAAAAGCTAGTTCATAATATAACGTGTCCTAGCTAGATGAACTGGGAACCAGAGCAAGCATAATATGATGTATGATGGGTGTGACGAATCAATACGTAATGTACATAGTGTGATAGCTTAACGATTGTACTAATGTCTAAACTGTATACAAATACATTCGTCTAAGTTAGATTGATTAAATATTTACTCACATTACGCTGCTATCCTTCGTGAATAAATAAGGCGATTCAGGCGTCACAGATAACATAGGATCAAGGGCTCAGACTGTTTAGCGAACCTTTTGAACCTTCTCCTGAGTTAAGGGAGTCTTATCGCGTTTAAGACGTTGTGATAAAATGATGAACCATGGAGATAAAATAGCACTATACATTATTTAACGTTCTAATCGCTCCGTACGTAAAAGTAACCATACCGGTTTGAATAGCTTCTTGAAGTAGAGAAAGCAGGAGTAAATAAACATACTAATCCCTAATTTCGCTAGACTCAATTCGTCGGGACACAAAGAAGCCTACCATATACAGCGTGTGGCCTTTAATACGAGCAAACATTTTAATCAATGATTCTACAGAGTATACGTACTTACCTGGACCTAGTGACAGTGCTCTAAAATGCTTTAACTCGGATATATTGTAAGCCAAAGTTATAATCACTAATTAATGTATATCAAAATCGCACGCATTGTAGTGAATGACAATTTCAAGTTCTTTGTCTGGACACGTTTGTTTGCAATACATTTTGCTGGTTCGTTTTTTTTGTTATGAAATAAATAAATATGTCTCATTTTTTAAAATTTAAACCATTTAGAATTTGTTATACTGGCTACGGGCCCTCTAAAGGTTTAATGGGCCCATATTATAAATTTTTGCTATTATTAAAGGCCACAACTGTACATGAAATATAGTTTGTAAACCCTGTGGTTTTGTCGATTTATTTATACTGGTGTAGGTATATCACTGATTTATTAATGTGTATAGCTCTCAGTCACGAACTGTAGTAGTTCGTGTTGAAAGCTGATATATTTAAAAAATCCCTTAATTATTTTCTAATCATCCTAAGATTCCCGACAATGTTCGATTCGATTCTACGAAACGACATGACAGTAACAAGATCTTTATCAAGCTGATACCTAGTCTAAGATAACTTGTAAGTACCAGCCTAAACCCAAGTCCTTAATTATTCATTGAGACGAAATACCTTTTACCTTAAACACTATTCAAGTGGGGTAGAGCACCCTCATCTATTGGGAAGCTTTAAGGGATGACGTCTCTCAGATAATGGATATTTATAAATGTGAGGACACGTAACCTCGTCTCAAAGTCCTCGTCAAAGTGCTATTAGATAAATGTATAAGGGACCAAGAAAAGTGACATGACCTCCTCATGGTAAATGACGCTGGAGTTAAGATGCATGACACTAGTTTTCCGTTGCTTATTAGTAGCCTAATGTGTGGCAAAAATGTAAAATATGGCCCTTTGAGTAACCAGTAATCAATTCTAAATTGTTTTCATTTATTTTAATGACAATTAAATGTATTGCAAACATACGTGTCTAGTCATAGAACTTAACACTGTCATTTACTACAACGAGTTCGAGATTTTGATAAACCTTGATTAGGGATTTAACTTTGGATGAGTATATCTCTGAGTTAAAGCATTTCAGAGCACTATGGCCAGGTCAAGGTCGCTAAGTATACTGTGAAAAATCATTGATTATTGCTCCTATTACAGTTCACACGCTGTTTATTATTCCTTTATTAGATCTAAATAATCTGCAGGTAGGTCTATCTTTCAGAATACATTATACACCTTTCGGTTTTTGTGAAGTATGTTTATTCGCTTTTGAATGATATTCCGATCTTAATTGGTATTTGGAAAAATTTAGGTTAAATTCAGGCAAAGTCGTAAAGAACCACTAGCTAACAAAGTGGCTTAATAAGTCTCTGTGGCAACGATTTCGCTTTTTCATTAAGAAAGTCCTTAGTCAGTTCACGTACCAATTTACGAACAAAGTCGAGCTGAAATAAAAGGCGCGGTTTTCCTCCGTAGAGAAAATCTTGCTAAGCTACGCAAGTTATTAAAATCTCAGTAGGTACAAGAGTCACGGTTTATCGAAGTACTTACGCGCAACAAATATTTAAGGCTTGTTATTTTGGGCTTTACCTGTTTACCTCTCATTTATATCGTCTTTGATCTAGTCAGAGTCAGATAGCTTTCAATTTCGTGAAAATATTTTTTGTCGGAATCATGTTACAAATTTTACAAGTTGACCCCCTTATTCATAATAACTCAAACGGACTTTTAAACATCTTTTAGCTATTACACTGTTTTGTCACTTTCTGTCAAATGATGACAGCGCAAAGAAAGAATGAGACAAAACAGTGTAATAGTTAAAATAGGTTTAAAATACCGTTTGAGTTATTATGAATAAGGGGGTAACGACGATCCGTTTATTTATTGGTATGATTTATCATACCAATAAATAGATTTTAGTGCTTACTTAAATGGTTTCTTTATATCTCTTTAGTTATACTAGTGGTTCCTAGTGACTTTATCTGCGCGTTATGACTTTTCTCCTGTCCCTCCTATTGCGTTTAAATAAAGCCTTAACATTGCATCTGCTTAACACAGAAATATTTTTTCAAATTGGCCCATTAGTCTCAGAGATGATCGCGTTCAAACACATAAACAAACTCTGCAGCTTCATATTAAACGACATGTAGAGTATGAAATTACTTGAGTAGGAACGTCAAAATACAAATATAGTACGCAACAAAAGCCTTGACGTGTCAGACTACTTGTTAGCAGTGTCAAATTGCTAGAACTTATCTCCAGAACCATACTTTGTTAGCAATTCTCAACACCGCTGTAACGGAGACAAAGTGTAAAGATCTTGGAGTCGCTGTGAACTTGTGATTTGCAACGCGCTCCGGGGACAGATCCACAATTAATGTTCACACTGAAGTCACAGTGGAGTGTGTACTATTGCAGTAGGATCTACAGAATAAAATTGACAGCTAGCACAGCGGAGGACGCCCTAACCAATTTTGTCTGCCGAATAGCGGATAGCACTCGCAAAATGCTGTGAAAAAATCCTTTGTTTGTGTTTTTTGGAAAAAATTAAAACACTTTCATTTTTTTTTGCTTTTATAAATATTGATGGTACCTATCTATCAATGAAATCACGAAAATACAAATGTTGTTTACCAAGCGCCATCTGGGGTTCAACAGGTCAGACTGGTCGACACTTCGACAATAGGTTAGACTTATTTTACTTTTCAACTAAGCCAAACTTTTGTTAATGACTACATTAAGAAGATGTAATGGCGAAGGATTGTGGGAAAAGTCCAGAAGCGTTGATATTACAATCAGTCAGGAAGAAGCATTGTGGTTAGAACTTATGTTCCACATAGGTTTTACGTATAACGTTTGCTGTTGCAATGGCCTAGCGTTACCACCAATTGAAAAGTGCGAGAACATGTACACGAAATATTATATTAAAATTCTCTATCTATTCGAATAGTGAGCTTACTGAATATTATCACACTGCTCTTAGCTGAAATCAAGTATGCAAAAACTTTGCAAGCGGAGTTGGTGTCTAGTGATAGGGTTAGCAACGTGTCGCTAGTTAGTATTTACACTGGACGGTTATCGCTAACTTTCAATTGATTAGGGTTGCCCAAAACTTGTGATCTGCGGTTAAAACTATTTTGCGGATCGGTGGGACTCGCCACTCCTGCGGAGATGGATGCAGCTCCACACCGATTGAAATAATTAATTGCACACATATTTTTATTATTGTAACTAACACTAGAACGTAAGTTATTATTACTAACCCACTATGGACCAACGTCTGAAATAAAATATTTGAATTTGAATTTGAATTTGATAAGGAATTGACGACCGATTGATTAAAGTCTGGTTGTGGCACTAATGTTAAGTACTTTGGTACCACGTGGTTCCTCAGATTTCCATTTACTTGTCAAAGGGAAAGGGTACGAGTATATCAGAATCGTTGTATAGTATTCCTATCTTTCCCAGCGTTGCCATAGTAACTGTGTTTGTGAATACTTTAATTTTAGAAGAGGAACTGCGGGCGTAGTCTAAAGCATTTTTTTTACATTTTGCGTAGACAAATAAAATTATCAGATTTTCAGCTGCATCAAATATACTTTTAACTCAAGTATCTATACAGTGTGACTTTGAAAACATTGACAATATTTTAAACTAAGAACCTACTCATGATACATAGTCTCTTCCACATATTAAAATAAAAATCAATTGTTATGAAATATCATTTCAAAAATCGTACAGTATCACTCCAATTTCCGTTTATGTGGAGTAATATATTGATACTTTTTACATATAAGTAAATTTTTAAAATCTTAAAAAAGGTCTTAAACTGTAATTTTTTACTTTAATTTAAAGCAATAATCATTTCTGAAGTGTTTTATATGATTTTTCTTAGTGTCATCTTATGATACTTTATATCAATTGATTTTCATTTTAATATGTGGAAGGGCTTATGAATCATTGGTAGATTCTTAGTTTAAAATATTACCAATGTTAACAAAGTCACCTTGTATATCTATAATATAAAAATGAATCGCAAAATGTGTTGGTAAGCCCATAACTCAACAACGCCTGGACCAATTTGGCCAATTCTTTTTTTAAATGTTTGTTGAAGTTCTAGGATGGTTTTTACGGCGAGAAAAATTCTAATAATTACCGGAAACACCCTAAAATAGCCCTTTTCTTTAGCCCATACAAACGCATTCAAACTAAAACGTAGAGTCAAGGAAGACAATAATTATCCATAAAACGGGGCCGAGGAGGGACGGGGCGGGGGGGCGAATCGAAATTCGCTGGGATCGCTAGTCTTCAAAAAATGTTAAATGATATTTGTAATTGTTTAGGCTTCATTGAAAAATTCTTCTCAATCAATAAATACTTGAAAACACCAATTTGGTCTTAACATTGTCTACGCGAAATGTCAAAAAAATTGGTTCAGACTATGCGCGCTGGTCTAGTTTAATGACAAAACTGGTTCAATTTAAAAAAGGTTTTTGAGGGTCTCTGCATACGGGATGTCCATGTGAATATTAGCATTAGAACTGTTCAAACAGTAGCCACTGGTTAAATAATAAATACCAAATTCTCTAAACATAGAATACTAAACAGATAGACTGGTTCGTACCAAAACACGAATGTAGCTATTCACGGAAGTTTGCGAGCTTTCGCCGGAATGACCCGAAGCTCAAAGCTAAAGCTCGTGTACCAACCAACACAAACTGAGTGTAAATGTTTTACTTCTGCACGTTTCATTTTACAGACATGCTTCAGTAATGTTACGGAGGAAATAAGAAAGGTCTAATTATGAAATTACATACACCATAAATATATATTTCAGTTAATAAATATTTTGTTGTTCCTGAAAAAGCTACATATTTGTATTATTTCCACAGATGGCTAATTGCACATGAATGAGGTGAACAATTGTAAGTTTAGTTCAGAATGTTTTTTTAACACTCACAGTGTCATATTTGAATTCCTAAAAGATGAAATAAGATGCTGGTTCGAGTCCCGCCCGTGCGCAATTTTTGGTTTCATAATCATCTTTTAAGAATTCAAATTGTAAGTTTGATTTTAGTCAGTGGTTAAGTAATTGCCTATTAAAATAGGCATTGGACAAATAATTTGATTCTTTGGTTTTCTATAGTAAAATTAAAACAACTTCATTAAAACTTAAAGAGACCGGCAAAAACATTGTTAGCTTAGTTGTGATGTATGTGTAAGTTAAGACGTTCAGTTTTCCTGTAACAAAAAGTGATTCGATACTCCGTCGACGAGTGTACCCATGGGAACGAAATGTTTTTAAACTGTACACAAGTTCGGTAAAACTTTCCCGATGTTTCCCGGAATGGTATCGCTTAACTTTCAGAAAGAAATACGCTAAACAAACAGTTTGATCTCAGAGGAAACCCGCACAGTTGTAGTTTTATTTTTAGTTTAGAAAATATTCGCGGGTCTAACGGCCTGTTTGACAATGTGTGAATAAGTTCCCATATTCATTATCTATTTCATACGATGCTGTTCCATATTTGATTCATGTGTTGGTTAGTGCTTATTTGAAGATGGTAAAACAAGCCCTTAAAATTATATTCCATACCATCGAAAACTATTCTTCTTGCTATGTAGTGCTTAGGTATAGTCAGACTGATCATACAATTTAGAGTAGAATGATGAATATAAAGTTAGGTAGAAGATTGGATTCAGCAGTTCTGTGTTCGGCTGTAAAAAAAACTCTAAAAGTAATATCACCTTCTCGGTTCGAATGCTTATAAATGGCATTGCGTATAAATTCTCATAACAAATGAGCTGTGTCAATTCAAGGGCGCGTTATTTATCGCTCGGGTTTTATTGATAACCCATTCCCAGATAAACTGGTCCAATATCTCAACTTCACTATTGTGGTGCGAACGCTTTGTGAGTGATGAATGGCATCGCTTGCAGGCTGAGACGATCACGTGTGGTCGACCTATATCGGTCCATTCAATTATTCAGAACTCTTGATTAACGTTGGTACCCATTGTGTATGCACTATACATACTTAAAGTGAAGAACGCATTTAGGAACTAGGAGCGTATCGGGAACCTTTTTAGATCCAGCCCATCTCTTTAGTAAAAGTCTTAGACAGTTAGAAGTATCTAGGTAATTTCAACATCATCTGATTTAAGAGTTAGGCTCTTGTCGGTGGAGTTTTTTCCATTCATTCATACATTCATTATCGGCCGAAGGACGTCCACTGCTGAACATAGGCCTCCCACATGGCTTTCCACAACGACCGGTTGTGAGCGGTCTGCATCCAGTGCGATCCTGCGATCTTTACAAGGTCGTCTGTCCATCTTGTCGGTGGACGTCCTACGCTGCGCCTTTGGTCGAAGGGTCTCCAATCTAGGACTTTTCTGCCCCAACGGCCATAGGTTTTTTCTATAATAAGTAAAATTAGGGAAGATAGAGTGCCTTCCATACTGCAGTTTAAGAACCGGGGATATCCCACCTCATAATTACCCAGTCAAAAGCTTTTCCTGATATACTATATCTTTAGCCTTCTGCCACTACAGATGTTGCTGCTAGCCAACACCAGGGGTTAATAAGTTAATTTGGAATTTTATACTCTTTTGCCAGAGTTGAACTAGTTATTAAAATTTATACTTTCCTTTTTCACACACATTCCTATCCTATACGTGTAACTATCATCCGCATTACAACCAGTTGGGTCGCCCTTGTAGTTGAATGGACGCATTTGCTTATGTTTATTTTTTTTACCCGTATATTCCTACTCATATCATTGTTGTCAAGTTTTCGTTGAGATATAAGTGGCATTTATTGGTGATTCTCCTGGTTTCGTTGAGTAAACGAGGATCATGTTGTCAGTTTCCTAACTTTATACTTATTGCCCGGCAAAATATTTGCGCAGGCTTGCCCCTGTCAAACTTGTTATTGCAATTTACGGGTATTGGAAATGTAATAATATATGTTTTTTGTTCCTGCTTTTGTACCGAGTAGACAGATGAAAACCTCTTAAGGCTTTGTGAGATCTTCAAGGTTCCGTTACACAATTTATTCTAAAACAATGTGTCTGTGTCTACTAAAAAGCGTCTTTAGCGTAAAATTATAGATAAACTACAAGTGCTTACTTCAAGTTTAATAAATAATTAGGTAATGTATTGCATTATTGTATCATCCATACGTCAATCAAAATTATGCAGCTACTAGTAGAGCAATGCCTTTTACTTGTTTACTTTAATTTGGTATGTGCAGATTGCACATACCTTAAATAATTAAGAACATTGTGAAAAGCATCCAATCATTCAGTCAGCATTCCAATTCAATATTACTAGTAACTTGCCAGGATGTCATCCGCATGAGTGATTGAAAGCTGAATTTCAAAAAGTATTTCACGGTTTTTATTAAATTTTAAATCACTTACACAAATTTCACAGGGGGCGTATTGCGATGCAGTTTTGACAGATAAAACGCTCTGATTTACTGTCAAATTAGCAATTATTATTGCAATTTCGCATTATATTGATAATATTACTATAATATAACAATATAAAGATTAATATTCATACCATTGTAGTATTATTATAATATTATTATATTGATAATATTCGTTTACACTGAGTCTGAATTGAACTGCCTCGGAATTGAACGGATTAAGTTGGATCGCAATACGCCCCCAGCACAGTTAGTTCGGATGCGAATAAATGCTGGGCCAGAGTTATGAGTGAACGAAAAGGCGTAGAAATGATTACATTGTGCGAGAGCTTAACCTCCAAAATACTAAATAAGTATTTTGAAGGATAAGCTTATTTACATTTAAGCATAACAAAAACTATCTCTGAAGAGTAGACCATAAGCTCTACAAAGAAGTTAAAAATTTACACACACCACATTAAAAAAAATGAAAAAAGAAGAGGTTTCTACCTCATTAATTTAATGAGTTAGCTCCAGAATATAAGAGCAGAACTCTACCTTATGCGGGAGTTTGTTTGTTTTAAACTCCTATTTCTCTATCATTATAACAGAACTTAGATATTAGATGTTTGTAAACATGTACGTTACGTAAGATTTGACCTTGAAATGATTTTTCAATTTGTCTCAAAGATAAGTAATCCTTTAAGACTGCACAAAAATTAATGAGGAATTTGTAAAATTACAGTCCTTTAATTGACTTGAGGTATTATAAGTAAACATTGTTTGTATTGTAAATCTTAATAGCAGTAGATTGATGTAAAATAAATGAAATTAAATGAAATGAACGCTTGGTGTTCCGTTCAGAATAAAATATAAAATACTGATGACTCGAAAAAGAAATCACAGATACTACAAAACATTACAAAGTTTCCTCTCTAAGCAGAAATACGATAGGATAAAATTTCACAGACAGAAAACTTTTACTGAAGTCAGAATACAAGTCTTGAGTTACTTCTATGCTTTGTAACCACTAAACAAGTAATACAGATTTTTCATCTCGTCGTCATTTTTTGAAGAGTACGTATTTGTATTTGAAACCGGAGTTTGCCTTCATAACTCTGAAGCTTTGTTTATTATTGCTTACCCATACCAATACGCTGCACTCTCATAATTGGAAATGTTGTTCCAATGCATTAGGAAAATTATTTCTTCTTTTTTTATTACTACGCAGTTTTAACTTTTTGGGAAGATTTATGAATGCCAACGCCACAAAAAAATAAGTTTTTTGGCGATTGTTTGGTTCAGGGCCTCAATTCCGCTAATTGAGTCGTCACAGAATTGTGCATCAGTTGTACTACGAGAGTACAATAAAATTGATATACCTCGCTATTTTGACAGCGGCGTGTCACCTTTCTATGCTGCTGACTTTAGGCACACGATGTGTTACTATAGCACTACTGAATGACTACTACTAATAGTCCAATAGTAGATGCTGAAAATACATGGGGGCAGGAGCTAAATAGGTTCTTCACATAACTAAAATGCCTGCGCTGCACAACTTTTTGCGATCTCATGTGAAGGACATTTCAAATCTGAAATACACTATACGGTGCATGAAAGATAAAGCAGATTCAAAGTTAAAATAACTATATTTGATATCGGAACGCTTACTTTGTCACTATGTTTAGGTATATCGTGTTCCTTATGTCGAAGAAATAATCAAAATTGCCAATATTCAATAAAGGGCAAATATTTGCCTCCGATAATATAATGAAATACACATTTCTCAATATTTCTAAATATAAGTTCTCAATATCGACACATGACATACTCCAATTTCCGTCGCTTTCTGTTCCCATCTACCCTCGTCTAGTGACGTCATTAGTCGGTATTATTGTAAACGATTTTGAACATACATGTTATGTACGATATTACCTAACTCAATTGCTTTCATGTTGCTATCTTTAAGACGTCATGGCATTATTTAAAAGTGCTAAACTTTGAATTTTATTTTATCAGAGTTTGAAATAAATATTTGCATGCTATCTTTAATGCCTGAAAAATATGGACTTAATACTTAATGATTCGATCTAAACTGTACCCTTTTTCATGAGCAAATCAATTTCTTTCTTTCTTTCTTTCTTTCAAGGTCTCTCGCACCTAACCACCTTATAACGTTTATAGTGCACCAACGCATTAATCGCATGCGACTGAACGATACCGCCAAGGATTCAACTATCACTTTTAGCTATGTCAGACGAAACATAGCGTATGCGAAAATCGCATGCCGAATGCGAATGCGTTGGTATGCAAACGGCATGATCACAGAAGAATCGCTTACACCACGCGTCGTCTTTTGTTTGAAGTGACTCGTTTTGGTGTCGTGTATGCAAGCGTCTTTCGTTGAAAAGTGGTGAGGCGTGAGAGACCTCGACGGTATACTAGCGTTTGGCAGCGCTGACTTTGACGATGATCATCATAATCTAATTTAAAAACTTAGCTCTTGTCGGTGGAGTTTTTTTCCATTATTTACGCTCTTCCGCCATTCTCTTAACCGCTTTATTTGATTCATATAGCTTATTCTTGGTCTTCCTCTATTTCTTCTATTCTTTCCTCTATTATACTTAGTTCTGATGAAACTGCATGTCGTGTCGTATCAATTGTCCCAGCATTCTCCCTCTTCTA
Source organism: Pyrausta aurata (assembly GCA_963584085.1). Classification (NCBI taxonomy): domain Eukaryota; kingdom Metazoa; phylum Arthropoda; class Insecta; order Lepidoptera; family Crambidae; genus Pyrausta; species Pyrausta aurata. The sequence continues at coordinate 1,989,675 of OY757259.1, forward strand.
CTTTCAATTGTTTCTATTAGTTTTCTCTTTTCCTTTACGTGAACATGTCAAGACTAGTCCATTCGTTTTTTAACGATGATCAGCGGCTGAAAATGAAAATGGTGATAATGATAATTATTGCTATTACCGTCATCCTACTTAATACCGTAGGTATGGGTATGTATTGGGCAAAATATCTCCAGTCGTTTGATTTCCGGAACGCGCTATTATGATCAGAAACCTTCAAAATGATAGCGATTTTCCTCATAAAACATTTATTTACGATCATTGATTTATTTTACAGATCCTTTTGGCTTATTTATTTACATTGCGCAAATAAAATTTGTACAAAAGGAAGACTGAACGCCTAACTGATGAGGCATTGCCAAACATACATTTGGGCTCAGCAGAAATGAAAGTGGGCTTTTGAGTTCTTGTTTACGAATTAATTCATAATTATTAGATAAACCGCTGCTAAAGTAGTAATAAAGTACTCAGTAGTAGTAGTGCTAAGGAAAATTTTATCAGTTTAATCACAAATTCAAACTCAAGCGTTTATTTCCCTGTAAGTTTTTCTCAAGGCCTTAGCCAGCAGTAAGTATTTGTTGTCGCTATCACAAAAAACTGTTATATGTGAATACAATCCGAATCTATTCAAAGTTAGAGTAAATAGGCTTCAGGGCGAGCTCGTTCCATCTTCGACTCCGTCTTAGTCGCATTTGGCTTGGTCTGGAGTCAATAGCAAAGCCATACAAAAAAAAATCTTGTCAAACTTGGAAAAATAATTGATGCTGATAACTAGAAAATAGTATGCGAGTTTGCTTTGTCTATGGTCTTAAGTCTCTGTGAAAAAAAAATTCACTGTTACCCTATAATAGTGAAAATTTCCAATTTGAAAGTTACAACAAACCTAAAACTGCGCTTTACGCAATATACACAGTTGAGCATAGGATTTCTGTATCCCTATTGTTTGAGTTTGAAATTGAATATCATGCACGTGAAATGTTGTTCGCGCTTACTAACAAAATTAAATTTTGTAGCAATAGTGTTTTCTGTATATTCCGGATGGTAGTATGAGCCAAACTCCACTACGCTCAGGACAGCTTAGTTAGGGATTTAAGGGAAAGTTTGTGGGTGACCAACGTGACTATCAGTAAGCCGCGTCTAGTTTCACTAAAAAGTGACTAATTCCCAGCTGTGTGATCGATAGTTTACTCTACTAATGGTTAAATCTAGTTATCAGCGGTTGAATTTTTACGATTGTGCATGTTTTGCAGAAAAAATACCGCCATCAAACGTCGAAAGGGCTAAACTTACCATTCGTTAAGGTATTTTTTGTTCGAAGCACGTACAATAGTAATTATTCAACTAATGGTAACGAATTTTAACCATTAGTTGAGTTAACTAACGATAAAAAAGTCGGCCCTTATTTTCAGGCGATACTAACCCGAAACCAATAGATTAAAGAGTTTTTCAGGATGGGTTTCGTTCTTGTCTTTGGTCTGATCGTCCAAACGTTATCTGTGATGGACGTACATTTATACAGGAAAAGCCTATCTATTCGAAGTTATAAGGCTTTTGTAATAGAGCGAATACTCTAAAGAGCTTTAGGTTTTCAGCCCGATATATCACATCAAGTACTGGCACATTTCACCCAGTGTAAGGCAGTAAATAACCCTTGTTTTACCGTACAGAACCTATCGGGTAATGGGCGGGAATGGACGGGATTTTGACACGCAAGCTGGTTTCAACTTAATTAAAGCTGACTGTTTGAGCACAGTTGAATAGATCGGGATTCAGTACGTCAGCTCTGTTAATACTGAAGAATATCATTACTATATATTTTTTGTAAATATACTTACTTAAACATAAACACAGTCCTTTCTTGAGGAAACCAGCCCACTATGGGCCACACTAAAATCTATTAACACGTTCCGGGACAGTGCCCGCCTACAGGCGTGAAAACAATAAAACATCTATTGTGTCTGGAGTAGTGTCCCGGAACGTGTTAATAGCAGTGACAGAACACGACACATTTAATTTGGTAATAATGATGATTGATCCTAGAAGACATTTATCAACTTTAAGCATAGGATTGAAAGACTAACCACGTTTATAACCTAGGCTTAGCCCTCCTATATTTTTATAATAGGCTTAGGCCTTTTATACTTATACAACAATACAAGATAGTTTTTATTTGGAATATTCGTGATTTTCAAGGTGAAGTAACATGTTTTGACTGTGGCGATTGTGTCAAGAGGGCTCAGTGTTAATTATTTGATTGGGAGTCGTAGTTGTCCCTCTGTTGACGTGAAACAGAAGTTCCTATGTGATAAATGTGATGCTGTAAATCACCTGAAAATGTTCTCAACTCACATCACCTCAATAGGAGAAGGCGAATTTTATCAAATCCTATAAGTTTTTCTTTGCTAAGTGACAATATAAATATGCGCTAGACAACACACCAATTGTCTTGTTTCGAAGTAAGGAATTTTCTTACTTCTGTTACGAAGTACCAGACAACAATAAGACGGGGGTGTCTACCATAAATACTTAAACCAACATTTGTAATGTTGGTGCTCGTAACAAATACATTTGCCTCTTGCGGGATTCGAACCCGCAACTGTGGCGTCATAGTTTTAAGATGAAAACCAGTTGACCATTATTAAACAAAATATTGTATTTTTGATGGCACTATGCCGTTGACAGAACAATTCGCTTCTATCTCGTGACATCGGTATGTTATTGGCATAATAATCCATTCATACGAAGTTCTTTTCTATTGTTGGAGTAATAGATAACAGATTTCAAATTCACGACGGCGGACGTAGTTTTCCTGCAGTTACGTAGGATTTTAGAACTTAACACTTAGGCTTGTGTTTCCAACACATCTGTTTGGATTTTACCAAATTTTGTGTATAAAAGTAAATTTGCTTGCCTGTAAATATCCTACTTGCACTGGCTGGGCGAACGCCTTAGCTCATGGTGGTATGAACCACCTTACGCGGACTTAGTGTGGATTGGTGGAGGCATGTTGCAAAGCAAGCGACCAACCTTGGTAGGTATAAAATGTATGGTATCATCGAAAAATTTTGTAATAGCTATTTTATTGTATTTTGCGTATGGTGACAGAAAAAAGAAAGTTTAAGTTTGCTGTATTTTTTAATTAAGTTTTACAAGTCTGAATTAGTTAAACTACTATCAGACTGTATTTTGTGAAATGATCCAAGCATAGGTCAAATTTATCAAATTCCCAACAACCAGATACCTAGCTGTCTAGACCAATCGCAACATAGTTTAGATGCGATAGCGATAAAGGTGAGTTCACATGGATGAAATTAAGGGTAGTGTGGTGATGGCAATGAAAATTATTTGAACGTTTACAGATTACACCCCTTCAGATGCATTTTAGAAAGTCGTGACTCCGAGTATCACCTACTAATAACCCTTTAAGTGTGTGCTGAACTGCTGACGCGTAGTATAGTCATTATCGTAACAATTGTATATTGAAAAAGAGTTTATTAGTTTCAGACATCACTAACACACACACATTCACATCATATTTAAACGAAATTATAAAATGATAACACAATCACATGACCAATTTACACGATTTAAAAGTCAAATAACATCAATAAAAAACAAAGAAGAAAATTGTGCCACCATTGCGTATTGATGCTGCACATTCAATAACATTACAACGTTTTTTGATAATTTACTATTTAAAAATAAACAAAGTTGATGAGTGATGTTTAGTCGATGATTAGTAATAATAGTTAGGGATTAGGTTAGTTAGGTAGATTCAGATATTATTCGCTATTAGCAGCAATAAAAGATATACATGATGCTAAGAGGATCATGTGAACTAACCTTTTTTCGTTCGTAATAAAACTAAAGTCTACAAAAGCTTCCAAATGGCTTTCGATTCTATCAAGACGTATCAAGTCTTGTTAAAATGTATCGCAGATTCGTAGTAATACTAACTTTTCTTTGTTCGTTATAGATAACATTTGACTCAACTATAACTTAAGTATTTTGTGCCCAAAAATGCTAATTGAAGTTTAAATTTTGACAGAAAATGTATTGAGAATTGGAAAAGTCATGAAGTTTGACATTCTTTCTATGCATGTCAAAATGGAAACTTAAAAATAGCATTAAAAAGTTTAACGCAAAAGTTAAATCGTAGTAGGTACCTAAGTTTAATTCAAATATTTCAAATGTTTTGTTCACAGTGAAAATTGTTTTCTCATTATTTCCATTTCAGTTTTAACTTTAAAATGTGCTGCATAGTAAATGTTAATTTGCCTTTTATTTCTTAACTAGTGGCCCGCCAGCGACTTCGTACGCGCGCAATAGTTTTACTCCGTTCCCATAGATCGTAGCAAAAGTATTTATAAGCTGATACGCATTAAACTATTTCTATAGCCTTCCCCGATAAATTAGCTATCTAACAATGTATGTAACATATTTTATAACCGGACCAATAGTTCCTGTGATTAATGCGTTCAAACAAACAAACAAAAACATCCAGTTTTTAAATATATGCGTAGAAATGCGTATAAATAAATGTTATATTTTATGTACACGCAAAACGTAGCCCGGTCTTTAATCTGGTCAACTTACACGGGGATAATATCGTTTTATTTAACAACGAAATGGAAATACTTACTACGCCTATTGTCAATCGTACATTTCTTTCGGGTGCTAATAAAAAGACCAGGCTATACTCTGTGCGCTTACTCAGCACCATGACACATACAGACTGTGGGAGAAGCAAATTCCCTCAAGTCTTCTCCCGCTACCTTAAGAGTTTGAACTTGAGCTTTGTTTATGGTCATAGCGAATACTCTACTTTCTTGAATTCAAATTGTAAATTCAAAGGGACAATTCTATGTAGGGATCTACGCCATCATCATCATCAACACCAAAAAGCCGTCCACTGCTAAACATAGACCCCCACGAAAAGTTTGCAGAAAAGTTCCAGATTGGACACCTTTCGACCACAGAACCAGCGTAGAATATCCACCGACAATATGAACAAACGATCTGCAATCTACACTGGACACAGACCGCTTGATACCTACCCTGTTTCAACACAAAAAAATATTATTTAATGTTCTAAGGAATAAAATCTCTTCTTGAGCATTTTCTCGAGAGCCACATCAATAACAAACATGTGTCAAAACATTGTGTCTCAGACGTCATGTCAAATGATTGTCAAAAGTTATATATTATATATTTTTTTATCATTAGCACTAAAGAGTATTGATATCAAATTCGAAGCAAATCACCCCCAGAATAACTTTGTAACCCTTTTTACCCCCTTATGAGATGAATTTCAATAAACTACAAAATAGGACTTCCGTCAATTCTGTAAAATAATGTGTATGCAAAATTTGAAGTAGATTGGACCAAGGGATCTGGTTGTCCCATACAAACTTTGCACCCCTTTTTGATCCGATAAGAAAGGATTTTCAGAAATTCCACCCCTAAGGGGGTAGGGGTGGAATTTCTGAAAATCCTTTCTTATCGGATCCCTTCGTCATACAAAGAACACACCCTCCCAGTTTCAGGTCTCTACGATCAGCGGTTTAGGCTGTGCGTTGATCCATCAGTCAGTCAGTCAGTCAGTCAGTCAGTCAGTCAGTCAGTCAGTCAGTCAGTCAATCAATAAGTCAGTAGTTCAGGACAAAGCATTTTATAAGTATAGACTAGCGGCCCGCCCGCGACTTCATACGTGCGTATTAGTTTAACTCCGTCCCCATAGATCGTAGCGAAAATTTATAAGCCTATAAGCATTAAACTATAGCCTTCCCTGATAAATTAGCTATCTATCATATTTTATAACCTTACCGATAGTTCCTGTGAGTAGCGCGTTCAAACAAACAAACAAAAACATCCAGTTTTAAAATATATACAAAGAAATGCGTACAGATAAATGTTATATTTTATGTACACACAACACGGGCTAACCTAATACCTAATACCGGGCTAGGTATAATGGTCAAACTAACACAGGGATATTATCTTTTTATTTTACAACGAAATGGAAATACTTCGTACGCCCTATCGTCAATCGTATATTTATTTCGGGTACTAAAATGACCAGGCTACTCTCTGCGCTTACACAGCATCATGTCACATACAGGCTGTGAGAAAAGCAAATTCCCTCAAGTCTTCTCCCGCTACCTTAAGAGTTTGAATATGAGCTTTGTTTATGTTTATTGGTTATAGCGAATACCTACTCTTCTTTCTTGAATTCAAATCGTAAATTGAAAGTGACAATTCTATGAAAAGATCTACGCCACCATCATCATCAACATCCAAAAGCCGTCCACTGCTAAACATAGGTACCCCAAAAGGTACCCCACGAAAAGATTGCAGAAAAGTTCCAGATTTCGACCACAGGAGCAGTGTAGAATGTCCACCGACAATATGAAAATACGATCTGCAATCTACACTGGACAAATACCGATTGATACCTACGCTGTTTAAACACAAAAAAAAATTATTTACTATTCTAAGGAATAAAATCTCTTCTCGAGAGCAACATCAATAACAAACATGTGTCAAATATTCTGTCTCAGATATGTCAAATAACTGTCAAAAATTAAATAAAAAATATTTTTATCGTAAGCACTAAAGAGTATTGATATCAAATTCGAAGCAAATCACCCCCATAATAACTTTGCACCCCTTTTTAACCCCCTTAGGAGATGAATTTAAATAAAATATAAAATAAGTCTTCCGTCAATTCTGTAAGAGAATGTGTATGCAAAATTTGAAGTAGATTCGACCAAGGGATCTGGTTGTCCCATACAAACTTTGCACCCCTTTTTGACCCCCTTAGGGGTGGAATTTCTGAAAATCCTTTCTTATCGGATCCCTTCGTCATACAAAGAACACACCCTCCCAGTTTCAGGTCTCTACAATCAGCGGTTTAGGCTGTGCGTTGATCCATCAGTCAGTCAGTCAGTCAGTCAGTCAATCAATAAGTCAGTCGTTCAGGACAAAGCATTTTATTGGTATAGATTTGCATTTAACCCTTTACAAGAATGAAACTGGGTGTTACTATAACAGTCAAATTTTAGTGTCAGGTATATAAGGTAGTAAAACGATCCCCTTTCTAACGTAATAAAACGTTTATGGCAAAGTTTGCTGTGCCTTCCGAATTTCAATGATAATCTTTAACATTAAAATGGTTTGGAAATCTGTTTGTTTGTCGAAAATATACTTATAGGTATTAGATTGAAGTAAGAACCCAAATGTAATTGTTTTGTGGTCGTTTATGTACAGACGGTCATAAATTATAGGAAACTCACAAAAACACAAGAAATATGTATTGGTGAATAGAAAAAGTATTAGTGAAATGGTTTGCTAACGTGAAATATTTAGCTATAGAGTAAATCTTATGGAGCCTGTTTTATGAAACAAAAATAGGTGTGCATTGGGCTCTGTAGTTTAGATGATACCTTAATAGAGCTTTAGATTACCGATTTTTTACCGTGCGTAATGTAAACGAACTATATGTATTTTATTAAAGTTATTTTGTATTAAAGTAGTAGTAGTTCTAGTAGTAGTAGTTTCTTAAAACATTTCCTTACCTTCATTCATAAAATTGCAACCAACCCGCAAATTAAGTTTCCACACCGTCAATTTTATGCTAGCTCTACAAAGACTTAATTTAAATGTGGCGGTTATAAAATTTAAGGTACAAACAATATCATGAATTCATGACACCCTAAGCTATTACTGAGAACGATGTCAAGACTCAAACACGAATTACCTACGAAAATAACACTTTAAATGTTTTGTAGAACACAACTCGTATAGAAATACCAAACAATATAGACGCTCCGCTTCAAACAATTTAAATCGTGACAGGGATAACTTTACATCGGTAGCCTAAAAAAGATAAAACCACTTTAAGCATGACGATTATTTCTTGATAAATTAGAGGACACAGGGATCAACTTGGTATGGTTATGTAATTCAAACGTAATTGACGAGTTAACAAACGTACATTTTGTTCGTGTAATCAAATGAATTCTTACCTGGAAAATTAAGTACTAGAAATTATTAACAACCTACGTATCTATACGTTGTTATGTTTTTAATACTGATACAAATTTTTTTGGTATGTACGAGTAAAGTAGTAAAATGTTGTGAAACAATACGAACTAATTTTTCAATCAGTTTTAAATTACTACACCAGTTAACGAATGGAAAATATACTACACAATATAACACAAACGTTTTATTCAAACTGGCTTTAAAGCAAAGAATAACAAACGGTTCCTAATGTTTAACTTTAGAGATAGACAGCAAAATTATTGAGACCTCGACTGCAGGGCACAGAGATGCTTTGGGAGGCGAGAGCGGGTTGCGGGTTGCGTGAGGGGTGCGGGCGGCGCGGACACGTGGTCTTGATTTAAGAAAAATTAAGAGAGAAGAGAGAGAGAAATTAAGCTCATAAAACGTCTCTCAGTCTACATTAAGCTCCACTACTTCCTTCCACTTGCTCTATGACATTTGATCCAATGTATTACATACATAACTCAAGACAATATCACAATAGGCACAATGATTTGAAACAATACGAATTCTCGGATCCTTCAAAGAATACGTTTCAAGTATAATTCGACCAAATTAAATATATTCTAAGATAAAATGTTCCAGCGTTAAGCCTTAATTAAGCACTGTAACAAAAGGCCTGAAGATAAGTGCCATTTACTCTTTGTTCGCCGTTTAATTGTCTATGATCTGTATGGATTTATTCGGATCCTTTTGTCTGGATTTAATTTGTCTTGCACAATGGCGGAGATTATGATGAGTGTAATGGAGCCTTTTTTATTTAAGATTTCAACCTATGAATTAATGTAGATAATTTATAATTAATACGACACCTCCCTTATTTTCTTACAAAGAATTCAAGTTGAGATGATTTCAACTAAGTCCTCGCAGTGCCATGTCTATTTCGCTTGCACTTGCTGGTAAAGCGGCGTGCTGCATATTTCTATCTCTTTTGCAATTCTGGCCTCAAGACTCAGTTGCTAACGCGCTGACTATAGCCAATAATCTTGTCGATTTTTTTATTACATTTATTTAGGACCGATATTTCAACAGACTGATAAAGTGCAAAGCGACTGATTATTTTGCTCAACGAACTTATCTATTTAAAAATTAGGCCTTTAAAAGAACGATGTGTCAACCAACATGCATTTTTTGCCTTTCATTTGTTTTCACTTAATTGAATCGGGCGGTAGTATGAACAATTTTCTGCTAGAAATGCTGTTACGTAGGGTAGTTATCTATCACTTCTGGTGGTATTCATATATTTTCAGCAGTTGGTAAAATCAAGCCAATGACCTCTACAAGTTATAAGCACATCAGTTATTGTATCACAAGCGTTAAAATTGGTTTAGAGGCGGTTCATCAGTTTTTCCTATAGTTGCCCTTGGTGCCAGGGGAAAGCGCTGATGGAAAATATAATAACGGGCGGGAAAGCCCGAGTTGCTGGCGTCAGAGGTTCTTTATTGTTCAATATTTCTTCGAAAGGAGATATTATAAAGTAAGTTGTAGGAAAAAATATAAGCTCTAGGGATATAAAGTAGGATATTGTGTTCAATATCCTATTTTAATAATTATTTAGATTTTGGAAAAAATATTTTCCATTTTTTTAAAGGTGTTGTTAAATTATGATAAGCGTGGTGCTACGTTTATTTAACGTTAATAGTTAGATAAGAAAAAATGGCTAGGCATACAGTTTCTTACTAATAGGACACGTTATTTGGTGTTTCATTCGTTTCTTGCGTAAGAAAGAAGAAAGAAAAGCTTTAATTGATTAAGGACATTACAAACAGACAAATGCTCACAAAAGTCTTCAAGAAAAAAACAAAGGCATATAAGCACAAATATCTTACAAAGAACAAACAATTCATTTATATAAAAATGCAACAGATAGTTACCTACTCAAATGCCAGCCAAGCAGTGCGTGTGTGTGTCGGTGAGGTCCTATTGGTTGCTAGCAGCGTTACCAGCGCAGCGCAGGTCCTCTAGAGGACCTGCGCTGGTTTTCAGTGGACCCTGCCGGAAATTAATTCCGACCTAATTGTGTATTCTTCAGTCTTGTTGAAAGAGATCAGTCCACCTTGGTCTATAAAAGCTCGTTCTACAAAAGGGGTCAATCAACCCCTGTCAATCGGTTATCGACCCCACTATCTTTATTAGTTATATCGCGATTAGTGTCTTGTGCCCGTAAAAAGGCAATTTTACGATATAGGCTCTGTCTATGAGAATCTATGAGAATAGTTTTTATTACGTGAAAGATAATAGTTGAAAGATAATTCAATTAGTCGTTGTAAAGTGATTATTCAGTCACATAACTTACATAACATACATAGGTAACAGAGGTGCTCGTAGCGCAGTGGTGGCAGCGCTTTGGTAGTAATACCGAAGTAGTTAAGCAACTTACGGCGCGGTTGGTGTTTGGATGGGTGACCATTCCGACCATATAAGTGACGTATATCACGAGCATCTCCGTGCTTCGGAAGTCACGTTAAGCCGTTGGTCCCGGCTAATATCGATTGGTATTTGTCGTTTAGCATAGTCAGAGGCCCTATGGGCGGCTTGATAGAATCTGACAACAAGGTTGGTCGCTTGCCTTGCAAACACCCCTCCGCCAATCCGCACTGAGCCCGCGTGGTGGAGTATGGCTCACACTACATCACATTTGAGGTAAGGCCTTTACGCAGCAGTGGGATGCTTACAGGCTAACTTTACTATTAACATACATAACATTTATGTAGTGAAAATATGTTTTTCAATATTTATTTCTGTAACAGCAATTCAAAGCTTACTTATTTTATATTTTTTCTCCTACATTTTTTTGCTCCAATTATTTTGAACTGAGCAAAATAATCCTAAATGAGCAAAAGCTCCGTAACTGAGTACCGTGAGAAAGCCACTGACTGTCAGGCGTGACATTTGAAACGTAAAGCCTATAGATCTACCCTACAAAAATATTAGTACACGACAAAGAAAATTCGACGTTTTTAATTTGACAAGGTTGCAGCGCATAGCAACTTTCGGGTTTAATAGTAAAGATTTGGCAAGACCGAATGTAAAACGAATGTTATGTTAAATAAACACTGGCTTTTACGAGGCATAAACAGAGGTATTTTTTTATTTTATTTGTAAACAGAACCCTGAAAACGGAAAGGTCATCTGATCATATCCCGCGGGCAAAGGGTAACAAGTTTGTTTGACATTTTGTTTTTTTATCTCATTTACTATTTAGGGCCCGCTGGTGCTTTGAAGTATACAAAATAATGACAAAGTTGATAAACACATGAATCCAGTCCTATTAATATAGATTCTGCTTATTATGAATGCATGAACAAAAATTAAAATTGAATATCGTGCTCGTGTATCGCTAGATAAGACCGCCAATATTGTACTTGGGATCTGTCTGTTTTAATGTTTTTGTTGTGTCTTTTCGTGTGCAATAAAGAATATTTATTATTATTTATTAACGTGACTGCACCACTAACCGTGACACCACCACCATTGTTTAAAATATCTACTCGTCTACCTAGGTACAGACTGGATGCATAAAAATTATATCCAGTAGAACAAAACATCAACTATCGCGTCCACTTCCCACGTAGCGTACCCAACAGTATCTGGTATCTGCATGTATGGGTTCCTGGACGCCCATACACTTTCTTGATAGACTTGATAGTAGTGAAAGCAGTAAAAACACTTCTTGATACTTGATGATTTATTCTTGATAATGATGTGTGCACACAATAAAAATCGAACGTGAACTAAGTTTAAAAGCAATGAATAAATAGCGCCTAAAATGTGTTTACAAAGGTAAGCAAATAAATTGAGGTCGCAATGTGCGATGTAATCGTACATATTGCCCAGGACGAAAAAGGGGAGAAGTTAATTTAAGACAATGTTTTCAAATTGGGGGGATGTGCTTCTATGTAGTCGCGGACGGGGGGCGCGTGACGTCTCGCAGGCGGGCGCGCGCGGCGGCAGCTCCGGCTCCGCAGGCGCAGGCGTCGGGGGGGTCGCAGGAACGCGCCAGCGGCAATGTAGTCTTCTTGCAGCGACGATCATGCCGATGGAAGTCACGATGCCCAGGAGCACGTAGATCATGGTGTAGTGATGGACGTCGTGGTATGAGATTTGATCTGATATGACGTCGGCTTCCTTGAGCTTGTTTATTTGTTGACCGACTGCGGTTAACTCTTGTTGCTGTGTTTCATTGAAGGTTGGAAGCTTTGGCACCGTGATGTTAATTATGTGGTTGATGGATGCGATGTGTGGAATATACAGATCAGGATTCATGTTGATTTCCGTCAGATGAGGTTTGTGCGGCAGAATTGTAAGCTCGTCTGTTTTTATAATGCACTCATAATTCACGTGCATTAGGCCGGCGCGAGACAATCGGTGAGCGGTAACTTGATCTTCACATACCGTTTTAACTTGACACTCGCCACAACAAAAGTATAGGTAGGTATTCAGGCTATTGACATTCTCCCAGCTGTTCTTGCATGACCTTGTTGTCGTTCTACATTCCGAGTTTTCTTTTTCACAGAAGCTTGTATCTCCCTTGACTTGATATTCGGGTTTCAGAATGTAGCAGAAGTTGACTTCAGATAGCAGTGAGCATGATGATCTCAAGTCGTCTTCCGATAGTGAGATGAAAGTGTCTTTCTTCATGTTGATAGAGATGTAGTCTGATATTGGGACAACGCTGATAGCTTGATCTCTAGCTGTTTCTGGAACTGGTATTATCTTCAGAATTTCGTACGTTTCTCGACTGACGAGGGGTAACTTGATCTCAAATAATAAAATGTCATCCAGCATCCTTGTTTTAACTCGCAGTAACTCGTAGATATTTCTCAGATCAGTATGTATGTTATCGACGGGCAGTGAAACATCTTTGTTTAAATGCGATGATATTATGCTCAATTCTTTGATGAGTTGTTCGGGTGGCAACAAATGAAAGTTGAAACGACCATGATAAATGTCGGTCACCGTATCAAGTATCGTGGTTTGAGTTGTTTTGAGACTGCTCAGCATATGGTTTGCGATAATGGCTCCCGTGTTGAAGTCATTAACAAAGTTCCTAGCGCTTACTTCATCCTTGAGTTTATAGACAGCTTGTTCCAGTGCATTCATGTGAAGGTTTATCAACTTGTGCTGTTTGATCATAGTATCTTCTGCGCGTTTTAGAATGTTGTATTCGGCTTCAATTACTGTTGTTTGATTTTTCCACAGAGATGCGATGTGTTTTTGGTTCTCTCGAACTAAAGATATGTCCTTTTGGTATTGATCTGCGAACCTTTCATCTAGTACGCCAAATAAGCTATTCGCGACATATCCAATGCCATTGATAAGACCACGGCGCCGACGCTGTCTGGCAGTTTGCGCGTCTTTATGTTGGCTGAGTAACATATGATCGTAGTATTCCAGTTCTGAGAATCCGTGACGTAATTGGAGTAACACTGCGTCACAATGCGCTTGCTTGCGTATGATATCACATGTCGCCTTGAGTGATTGTATGTAGTCATCTAACACCTTAATGCCTTGCCAATAAGGTTCCATATTGTAGTAGATAATTATTTTCCATTCATTTCTTATGAGCATCATATCGGAGATTTTGTCGAAGTATAAATGCTGATTATCTCGAAATTGGGTTATGTTTACATTGGCTTGAGTTGTTGTGAATATTGATAGGAAAAACAACAGGGCTGTCACAACTGATGTGAAGCTAATTTGTCGTGTGGAACTCTTGATAGTTTTGTTCTTTGGAATGTTTTGCTTGATGTCACTTGTTTGACTTGTCTTCTGATTGTCTTCAGTTTCATCATCGTTTTGTAATAAACGTGATACCTTGACCACAGGTCTCTTGATAATGCCATTTTTGGTTTTTAACGAAACAACACGCACGTATCCATCCTTGCCTTGATGCAATTCGATAACTCTGCCCATGGACCACTTGCCTGGCGGCAGATTATCATCATGGATCAATACGACGTCATTTAATTCGAGATTTCGCTGAGGCTGACGCCACTTGCTTCGGGCAGCCAATTGAATCAAGTATTCGTTGCGCCATCTCTTCCATAAATCTTGCATAATCTTTTGAGTAAGATGCCACCGGGTTCGTTGATCTCTTTCAGTTTCAACCAAAGTCAAGGTGGGCCCTCCAGATAGAAAATGAGCTGGGGTGAGGTAGTTTAAGTCTTCGGGGTCCTCCGTGAGCGGGCACAGCGGTCTTGAATTGAGGCAGCCTTCTATTTGCGTTAGCAGCGTGGTAAACTCTTCGAAGGTCAACTTTTGTTCACCGATGACTCGCTTCAGGTGATATTTGAAGCTTTTAACCGCAGCCTCCCACAGTCCGCCAGCGGAAGCCCACGTTGGTGCAATAAAATGCCAGTTGATGTACATATCAGCTATTTCAGCCTTGAATTCCTCTCCCATGACTTGCATTATCTCTTGATATTCTTCATGTAAGACGCGGTTAGCGCCAATGAAATTGCGGCCGTTGTCACTATACATGTGACTTGGCGTTCCTCGGCGAGCAGCCATTCTTCGGATCGCCGCAATGAATGAGGAAGACGTCAAGTCTGAGACCAGTTCTAAATGCACGGCCTTGGTCACCATGCAAACGAACACAGCCACGTACGCTTTAGTGGTCTTGATGCCACGGCCCTTGTTGGCTTTCACGAACACGTGACCGGTAAAGTCCACGCCGGTATGCATGAAGGGACGTGATGGGGTAACCCTTGCTGGTGGTAGCTCTCCCATCAGTTGGTGGTGTTTCTCGGGACTTTGTTTCTTGCATACAACGCAACGACGAATTATTTTTTTCGTTGCATTGTTTCCGCCAATAATCCAATATTTGCGTCTGATATATGATTGCGTAACACGAGCGCCGCCGTGGAATGTTGACTCATGCGCATGTGTTATTAATAATTGGGTCAAACGGTGATTGTGAGGTAAAATAACGGGGTGCTTCATGTCGGCTTCTATATTGGCATGTTCCAGTCTTCCCCCGACACGTAAAACACCAAACACATCAAGGAATGGGTTCAGGCTCAGGATTTTACTTTTCGTTGATATCTGTCGATTGGCGTTAAGATCTTCTATCTCTTGTTTGAATTCGCTTTCTTGGACATGTTTTAATATGGATCGTATTGCTTCCTTAATTTCCTTTACAGTGAGGTAAGGCTTGTTTTCTCGGTCTTGTTTTCTTGTTATAAAGCGGCGTATCCATGCACACACGTGTATTAACTTTGTGAATGAGCTGTACTTGCTTAACAACTCGTCAATGACTGTCTTGCTCTCAGTTGGATGCTGTACGATGTGTACTTGTTTAGGCTTCTTAATCTCTTCTTCCGTGTGGTATGTAGGTGAGGTATTTTCTTCAATTTTGAAATCCGGTAACCATGCAGGTCCTTGCCACCATAAATCTTGAGCTTTCAGTTGAGATGGCAGGAGACCTCGACTTGCGCAGTCGGCAGGATTGTCTGCCGATTTAACGTACCGCCAGCATGAAGGCGGCATAACTTGAGTTATTTGTCGCACCCTGTTGGCGACAAACATTTTCCAGCGTTCGGGTTCGCCCTGTATCCAACCCAGAACCGCCGTAGAATCGACCCAGCCATATATCTTGAGGTTATGGTGAGTCAAGCACTTAATGACTTTCTCCATAAGCTTGGTTAGTAATACAGCACCACTTAGCTCCAATCTTGGTAGGGAAGTATTTTTATTAAGTGGTACTAATCTTGATTTTCCGGCGATCAATATTATTTGATTATTTCCATTCATTGTTGTTTTACAATAAATTACACATGCATATGCCTTTTGCGAGGCATCGCAAAAGCCGTGTAATTCGACCTTCGCCTCTGACCCGGTTCCGAACCATCGTGGTATGTCGAACGAATTTAGGTATTTGAATTCTTGTTTTAATTTTAGCCATTTAGTATTTATATTTTCAGGAATCTTGTCATCCCATTCTAGTTTTTCTTTCCAGATGTCTTGAAATATTAACTTCAGTAATGTTGAAATAGGGGTGAGCCAGCCGAGAGGGTCGAATAATTTTGATATTTCGGAAAGTAGCATCCTTTTGGTTGTGTGAGTGAGTGTGGCATTTTCAGAGTCTATTTTGGCCACGAAGGTAAATACATCTTGAACAGGATCCCAATGGAGGCCCAGCGTCTTCGTCGATTCAGGTTGTTTGAAATGATAATCTACGTCTTGTTTGCAGTCATCATCTTTAACAGGGCTGTCTTGTAATAGCTCCGAATGGTTAGATCGCCATTTTCTCAAATTGAATCCGCCTGATTTGAGTACTTGAATTAAATCATCTTGCATTTGTTTGGCTGATGTAATCTGATCAGCTCCAAAAAGAAGATCATCCATGTAAAAACAGCTTTCTATGACTTGACAAGCTTCAGGAAACTTATGTTTTTCATCGCATGCGAGTTGTTTTAATGTCTGCATAGCGAGAAAAGGTGCGGCCTTGGTGCCGTATGTGACTGTGGTAAGTTGGTACTCGCGTAAAAGCTCTTGTGGCGAGTCTCTCCACACAATCTTTTGTAGGGCTTGATCATCTGGGTGGACCCACAGCTGACGAAACATCTTCTCTATGTCAGCTATGAAAGCGATGCGATACTGTCTCCATTGTATGATGAGGGCCATGAGATCATTTTGTAGGTTTGGGCCTTTGTACATGAAATCATTCAATGACGTGCCATTTGATGTTTTGGCCGATGCATTGAATACGACCCGTAAGGAAGTAGTCGTTGAATCGTCACGTGTGACGCAGTGGTGCGGTAGGTAACATTGAAGGCTCTTGTTACCACGTGCTCGCGTCATGTGACCGAGTGATAGGTATTCGTGAATAAATGCTCGATATTGTGTTGCAATCATTGTTTGTTTCGCAAATTTCCTTTCCAGGTGTTGAAACTGCGCAATCGCTTTGCTTTTGGATTGACCCAATTCAATGTCGATGTTTGATTTAAGGGGAAGTCTAACTTGATATTTTCCATCCTCCAACCTTGTTGTTGTGGACTTGTAAAACTTGATGCATTCTTCATCTTCCTTTGAATAGTTTGAGTTTTCTGATATATCCTCGATTTCCCAAAACTTTTGTATGTCTTTCAGGTCAATCAAGGTCACATTGCACTGAAGGCTCGGTACTTTGCCACACAATATCCACCCGATTGTAGTTTCTTGAGCGACGGGGGTGTTACTATTGGCTCTATGTACCCGATCCAGTATGATGTTGGCATAGACCTCGGCTCCCAAAAGTAGGTCAATGGGTGTACTTTCATAAAAGTATGGATCAGCTAGCTCGATCTTGTCCAAGAAGTCCCATGTTGGTTTGATCAGAGTTGAGTTAGGTAAGTTTCTTGTTAAGTTAGTCATTATAAGTGCTTGAGTGTTGAATGAATAACTTCCACTTAACGAGCTGCATGTTATGTTTATCGCTCCTTTACACATTGTGTCGTTAGATCCAATTCCCGATATAATTCCTGCGTATTTTTCTCTTTGTAATTTTAGTTGTTGCGCTGCTCTCTCGGTTATCAAGGAAACTTGAGATCCTTGGTCGATCAAGGCGCGTAAAGTATGTTGAACTCCATCAGCTGCTTGAACTTTTACTAGGGCTGTCGCTAGTAATATCTCAGCTTGTGACGCATCTTGCTGAGCGATGTTGGTAGATCTTGCATTCATGTTGTTCTTGCTTGAATAAGCTTGATGTACTAGGGTGTTATGGTACCCATTACATTCCTTGCACCGATTATTTGACTGGCATTGTTTTCCCTTGTGGTTATGTAGGCAGTTTACACAGAAATTCAGCCTTGAAATCGTATCACGCTGAGATGACGGGTCCATTTCTCTGAATTTTGAGCAAAAGTAGATGCCATGATCACTGTAGCATACAGGACAGTTTAAACGGTTTCCTTGTTGAAATCGATTCGATGGTGGTTTATTGTATGACTTGTTAAGTTGCGGCTTGTGCTGAGTATTGTTCGAGGTCATAGGTAAATGATTATTATATTTTGGTGTGACGCCTTCTTGCTTGCGTCTGGAGGATTCCATGGTTGTGAACTTAGTTTCTAGGAATTCCAGAAAGTCCTTGAGCGATGGTAGCTCTCTGGGTTGCTTCAGCGATGTCATGTATTCTTGGTGAGTTTCAGGATCCAACTTCAGTGATAGTATGTGTACAAGCATAGGGTCCCAGGTATCGATGTTTACACCAAGGTTTTTGATACCGTTTAGGCATTCCACCGTAACGTCATGCACGCGCTTGACCTGATTTGACGTAGCTTGTTGCAACGTGGGTAAGTTCATAATTGTGCTCATGTGAGTTGAAAAAATCAATTTCTTGTTGTTGTAACGGTGGTTTAAAATATCCCAGCACGTGATGTAGTTATCCGAGCTGATCGAAAGATGCTGTATAAGACGTTCTGGTTCGCCTCGGATCTTGCTCTTCAAAAACTGCATTTTTTGTGCGTTTGACAAACATGGATTGCCGTGAATCGCTTCAGTGAACAGGTCCTTGAATGATGTCCACTGTTGGTAACTTCCATGAAATTCGGGTATGTCTAAGTGAGGTGTCATCCTTTCTCTGTGTGCGGTGGCCCATAGCATACTGTTTATTTGTTTCTTTGCATTGTTGTAATTTGATTCATATCTTGTAAATCTTGCTTCGTAGGCTTCGTTTTCTCCGTTCAGGATACTGTCAAGTTCCCAATGAAGGCTGTCGACGGCTGACCAGCGTGATTCCAGGTTTTTTAGGACATCTTCAAACTCCCATTTCTCCGACGTCTTAGACAAATCGATGTTTGCAAGGGTGCGTCCGAGAGCTTTAAAGTTGCTATTTTGTTTACGCAACATTTCGTCCAGCTGGCTGTTATTGCCTTGTTGCTTATACTCCGGCTTGGGCGTTACTTCAGCCTTCGGAGGTGGATTGGCAGGCCCTGACGTCGGTGCTTTGGAAGTGCTTGATGGTGGGTATGCGAATGGTGAAGCTGGTCGCATGAACAGCTGCGCCGGTTGCGCGGTTGATAAGGCAGCTTGCATTAATTCTCTTGTTTGAAGGTATAACTCCTTGGTTGTCTCGTAATGTTTGCCAGTAAAATAATCACAGTCGGGTGCATTGTATTGACACAGGTTTTCATGAGTAGCTTGAAATTCGTTCCAATAAAGGTCTAGTGTATCCAATTTTCTCTTGATGTAGTCGGGAGTCTTACGATCTTTACCGTCTTTCTTGAAGTTCGTTCGTAAGCTTTCAATTCCCGAAACCACTTGCTGTTGGTTTTGGAGTAAAATGTTGAATTCTTCCATAGTGCTTGTTCACGAGGAAACTAAAACTTGAATAGCTTGAAAAAGTACCTGATTAAGCTTGCTAGTTTCTGCTTTTTTTTTCTAGGCTTGATAATTTGAGTTCAACGTTCACACTTGATAGGCTTGCTCTTGATAGGTCTGCTCCTGATCGCAGTATAACTTGTTTCTCGCTCTTGATAGCAGTGAATCTTGTAAATGCTCTTGGTAGCTCCTTGTAGGTATCGCTTGTTCAATCCCTTAGCGTCTCGCAGTCTTCGTATGGTCTTATGCGCCTTCTCAACTCAACTAGTGATTCCCGCTTCTGGGAGGCCAGCGAGCCGATTCGCAACCACACAAAAACCACAAAAACACCAAGGTTTTTTCGAAGGACCATAAAATGTATGGGTTCCTGGACGCCCATACACTTTCTTGATAGACTTGATAGTAGTGAAAGCAGTAAAAACACTTCTTGATACTTGATGATTTATTCTTGATAATGATGTGTGCACACAATAAAAATCGAACGTGAACTAAGTTTAAAAGCAATGAATAAATAGCGCCTAAAATGTGTTTACAAAGGTAAGCAAATAAATTGAGGTCGCAATGTGCGATGTAATCGTACACTGCATCTTCGTTAAACATATGTATGTGTGTGTATTAAATAAATTATGAATGTCTCGTCTGCCATCAGGGTTTGCACATATTGGCATTCCATACACTTGATAAAACGTGCTGGGAATACGATCTTATGTGGGGACACGTAGGAATTCGTCTACAGATTTATAAATGAGGTTCGGGTTTTAATACATTAGCATTTTAATAAAATTAGATTATAAAAAATATGTGATGTGCATTTCCCAAGAATGTGATTATGGAATTTATTTATTTTATCATTTTATTTTAATGTGTTTTCTTTAGAGTGCTTAAAACGTAAGGTAATTTAGTTCAAAAATTTATGTTCTCATGAGAAGCATTTTAATCAATATCAGCAGAATTCAATTTACTTATTATTGTAAACATGAATAACATCAATAATGGATATAAAATTTAAGTTCACGTAAGTATCATCATCAAATAAAATTAGGAAAAGATGTTTTAACTGAACTATTATGTCCACTGCTTGATGGTTTTCTGGTTGACACTTTAGCAATGTATCTGATTAAATTTCTCAAAAGGATTAGAATTTGAAACAGTTTATATATAAAGGATTTTCCTAATGCTCACAAACCAATATTTAATGCAGGTACTAAGATGGGAAAGACAGATAACATACTCTCCTAAAACCAAAGAGTTCTAAAACAAAGCATCGAATGGAGTTTGTGATTTCAACTCGCCAAATGTTCGAATATCAGCCCAGCCAGCGACCAGCTTCGAAGACAAACATGAGCCTCGTTGGCTTATCTGAACTATTGGAAATATTTGGGGAGCTAACTGCATTTTCAGTTAGTATGATACCTAACTTCGTAAAGCGGAAAGAATCCATCATATGACAGTAATCATCATATAACAATTAAAATAGTGTGTAAGCCTTTAAAGAAGAAGCAACTGGTTCAAGGAATAAATACCTACACTTCTATTATGTGAAAATAAAATTTGCTGCCGTTGATTCATATTTCCTTAACATTGCGTGCGAAGGTTAAATTATGTATACCTAGAACGTGGTTAATTCATCCAAGTCTTGAACTTATTATGAATTGATTGGATCAGGCTTCATCAGTTAGTTATTGCCATTAATCACTAACACTAGCTATAACATTTTTGTTACTAACTGCTATTTTTAAAACTTATCTATAGAATCCTCATGTGTATCAACTTCTTAATGATGGTTTTCATTTATCTTGTGAAGATAATAATATGTTAAATGTTTATGTTAACCGGTTTATAACTTTACTTGATTAATGATTTGCGTTAAGTTATCCACGAGTAAGCTAACAGTCAATTTTAATCACAGGATTAGTAAATGAAGACTAACGGCTTAACTTTAGTTCTGTTAAAGTTTTAATATTTGCTAATCAGAAGTTAAAATAAGATACTGGACGGTAAGAAGCTACTTCGGTTTGAACAATAAAACTATTCTGGCACATAGTTTTTTGAGGTTTCTTTACAATAGTGCTATTTAGTTACGACACCTATTTTACCACTTTGGAATCGTTTGTCTCTCAAGACTTTGAGAAAAAATGGTTTTGGGAACCTCATTTTCATTTGAAAAGACCTTTACCCCAATCACGAATAATTGCGTCAAAGTATTCGTATAGTAACGTAATTATTTGTATGAGAATTTGAAAGCGCCTCTATCGGACGTACAACAAACAAAAAATTAAACACTCGAATAACATATTTCAATAATTTTAATTAAATACATCGTTTAGGTTCGTGCCCTATTAATGTTAGTATGACGTCACCTGCAGTAAGCTTTCGGGAGACACGGGAGTGGTTTCGTCCTGCCGACTGAGGTAAACTCGCTACGATTACGTGACGAATACGTCAAATGTTCGTCATTCATTGGGGTACTGTCCACAGTCACAGTCATAGAACTTGACATTGTCATTTACTACGAGTTTGCGATAGCTGTATAAAAAGGCTGAATACCTTTGCATGTACGATATGTGTGTATTTAATGTATATGATGAAGCGCTCCCATCTCAGCGGTCATGCGAGCCGTTTCGAACGTTCTGAAGAGCAATTACTACTGTAAATATACTTGAGACAAAGTGCTCGGTGTTGAAGGCTCTCGAATGAATCGACCTGCCTGTATTAATATAGGGTGGGTATGAATTTGTATAGGCCTCCCCACTGCTTTCCACAGCGACCGGTTGTGAGCAGTCTGCATTCAGTGCGATCCTGCTATCATTACAAGGTCGTCTGTCCATCTTGTCGGTAGACATCCTACGCTGTGCTTTTGATAGAAGGGTCTCCAATCTAGAACTTTTCTGCCCCATCGGCCCTGTATATGCCCTGCCTACAGATTTGCTTAGGCTATAATGGAGACTATATTTCTTATTGCTAGCTGTTATAAAGCTCAGGTTAAAAAAAAACTATTTATAAATACATATTCGTTCACAAAAACGAAAAAGTAGAAGATTACGGATACATAATTACCTTATTTCTTCGTTACTTGAATGATCCCCCTAGCCGATTTAGACTACGGTGGCCAGTCACGTCTAACCGACTGCGCGGGACATTATAATAGTGCACATGTGTGTGCGCAAACACATGTGCACTCTCTATTTCTTTCACTTTCATAGCCCGATGGGACAGCAATCTGACACGACTGGAGAGAGATTAGGCGCAGGACCAACGTCTTTACGTGCTTTTCGAGGCAGGGGGTGTAACACCGCCAACTTCCAAACTCCGGGCTTTCCTGAAATTTTCTGAACAGAAAAACCCAGATAAGTAGGTAGGTATACATATTTTTGGCCCGACCCGGGAATCGAACCCGGGACCTCTGGCGCAGCCGTCGCTTTAAAATGCGACCCTCTAACCGCTGCGCCACCGAGGCAATAGTATCTCTCTTCGTTACTTTATAAATATTTTAAAAGGGAACAATTTACAACGCCCGAAACCAGTCATCAGGCTAATTCATAACTATCAGCTTAAGCCTTTATTATCGCGCAAAGTTAGTATTGAAAATATTGCTATAAATAACTCTTTTTTGCCATTATGTACACACATAGTACACGTGACGCACTTAGCGCTGAAAGTAATTGCTCTAGAGAACGCTTGAGAGGCACCACTTAAGGGCAAAGTATATTTTAGGGGAACGTTCAGAACATGATTCAATTGTGGCCAATATATTATCTGTCTTCGAACAATTTTATGACGAAATACGACATAGGGATTTTACTATCATTATGTAATAAACATGAGTGAAAATCATTGATTTTGTTTTTCAAAAGAACTGACTTTATTAAACAAGGAGAAATTCAATTCAACTTGTAATATGGTTCGAAACACGTTTAATAAGTTTCGTAAGTGTATGTTTGTATGTATATTTGTCGACGAATTTCTCATGTCAATGTTGTAACGAACTTTTCAAATGGGTGGGTGTAACTCACAATAACATACCATATAATAACATATTTAGACGTAAGTGAAAGTTATCACAGGATAACTAATAATAACTATTATACCCATATACATACTACGTTTAGTTGAGAGCGTGTTTAAAATTAATGTTTGCCGACCGATCTCATTATAACTGAGGTAATTATGAGAAGTACTGCAATCGCTAAATGCACCTAACAGATACACTGTTTGTTAGTAAGAATATCACTTCAAACAGGGTTGTTCAGAATGATCATCATGGTCATTATCAGCCAGAGGACGTCCACTGCTGAACATAGGTCTCCGCCATGGTTTTTACAGCGACCGGTTGCAAGCCGCTGTTTACTTTACTAACCAACAAAAAATCCGTCCAATTCCAAT
>OY757259.1:2613631-2920954 GCA_963584085.1 Pyrausta aurata
ATTTTTTTTTTTACATGTTAGCCATTCATTTTAGAGGACATCTACCTTTCAGGGTCCATTCCTTAATAATATTAACGTAGAGCACCAAATGAAAATAATTCAAAATTGCATAATTATTAAATGAGGACTTCCTACATTATTAGTAAAATAAAATGCTTCATTCATTATTCATTGACGATTTTTTAATAATTACTATATTTATTTGTTAAAAAACTTGCTTACTAATAGTATCTATTTATACTCGACTAAATTTTCACCCTGTATACCATAAAACAAAAATAAATATTTTTGTAGTATTCATTTGTTTCTTTTTGGATTAAAGAGAAAAAAATATTTAGAATATTATTTCGAGGACATAACTATGCACACTTGAACTGTACTCAGAGGTGTGTGATCAATGTTTGTTTTTATATTCTTAAGTAGGAACAAGGAAGAACAAAAATAATATCATAGTAAAGAGATAAAGTAAGAACTTAATACACACTTTATATTCATTTTCCTCAAAAATAAAATTTCACACAGTTTTTTATAACCTCTTAAAATTTTAACTGGTTTAATACATAATTGGTAAAAAACTGCTTACTTACCTTATAAGATGCAACTCCAGAAACACAACAATTCACTTCTTTTGTCTTAACACGCTGTTTTACAATTTAAAATGATTAATTTTCACCAGTAACTAACAGTCGATTCACCTTACTCACCGCAATGCAAGTTCTGACAGGTTTCAGATGAATGGACCTAACTGAGTTTTTAGACGTTAGTTGATCGATTTTTTTTTTCACGAATAGTCGTAACCTCATTCGTCTTTTCGTGACGAAAAGTTGAAGTATGAAAAATGCATTTCGGGCCCTTTTTAATTGTCAAAACTGACGTCGTGACAAAGAATTCAGATACGATCTTTTGTGACGATATAAAATGCAGATTTTTGAATAACATGGCGTATTTAACTCAATATCACCATTTTGTTGGATACGCCCCTTCGTGATTCGACCGACGTTATTTATTTATTTATTTTAGAACTTTATTGCACAAGTAACAGTGTACAAAAGGTGGACTTAATGCTAAAAGCATTTTCTCCCAGTCATACCTTTAGGTCATGCAGAAAGATTATAAGTGGATGCAGGAGCATAATGTGGTAAAAATTTAGGAAAACGCAACAAAATTATCATTATGAAGCATAACAATATTATATTATTACATACTATAATATATATTTAATACAATAAACAAATAAATAAGGTTATGTTGGAATCCGGCCATTTTTGCTGATAAAGTTGCAGGATATTTTGCCTGGAATAGACTAACTAAATTCTGTTACGGCCAATAGTAAAGCTGGCTGGTTCCTAGCTCAAAGGATTAGCATAGCTATCCAACGCGGCAACGCAGCCAGCATTATAGCCTCCTTGCCACAAGGAAATGGTTTCGTTTTTGAATAGGGTAGTCTTATTTTTTTATGTTGCATGTCTTAGTTTTAATTTTTTCTTGTTTGCTATTAATAAAAACCAAACGTAGATAAATGTAGATATAAAACTTACCAGTAATATTCAGCACGACTCTCTCCCCGTGTGTGGCCACGATGCGCCACTCGCAGCGCTCTGCCGTCGCAGGCGCCGCTTCGGAACCCCACCCCGGTGAGCTGAACCATCCCGAGTTGCCGAGGAGCGTTCTGCCGCATTCTAGATAAAAATACACAATGGTTATAAATGATTTATTTTATTAACGAAACATAGAAGTTACAATTGTTAAGTATGGAAATCGGCAATGTTGTACACGCAGCGCCTTGACATCGTTTGCGTGCGATATTTATCATCCCTGATTAGGTATTTACATGACCATCTACACAGATCCAGGGACGGAAGTACCCCTTTTTTATTGTTAGGGAAAGCCTATTAAAAAGGTCACCTAAAGATAGGGTTACCTACCTTATTTGATATGCTTACCACTGTGAGTGAAAACCTGGTTGAATAAAGTTAAGTACCTACTTTCAATACGGTTACCAAATTAAGTAGGGTTTGAGTAACTTTAATATTTAAGCAATAACCAACAAATAGCCATATTTTCTATCTTTTCCGCGCATTCTAATGCTTTCTTTAAAAAATCTACTTTTATACCAATGATTTATTATTATCTGATGTCGGGATAATATGCGGCACGCTCGCCAGGACAAAGGACAAGGAGGCCCTACCGTCGATAGTCATTCACACAAAAGGTAATTCAATAATAAGTCGAAAATAGTAAGCATAGAGTTTTAGAATTTCTTGATCGATTTTTAAAACCAACCCCCAATGTAAACCTCGATAGTTTTTTTGGATTTGATAAGCGATTACCCAAATTAATTGTATTAATTTGGTAAGCCTTTCATTAGGGTAAGTTGACGATTAGGTTACCGAATTGATAGGGTTCTTGGAAATAACTTTTAAATTCCCAATTAAAACCCCCTTAAGGGTAAGCGGTTCCGGTCCCTGCACAGATCGCCAGCAAGACTCAACGAACTATGTAGATGCCACAGTGTGTGTTGGGACGAAAATCAAGTCACATTGTCTGATACGCTCCTCGCACGGTCATGGATGATACGGTACAGTGTAGATAACTTAGATTTTGACTACACATACCACTCTTGCATCAATGAGTTAGCCCTAAGCGCTATGATATTAACCCTTCTCTAGAAAATAAATAGACACTCGCGCTCGCGCTTTCTCAAACTTGTGGTCGGTCGGTATTTATTTATAAAACCTTGCAGTATCATTATTCAATGACGGAAAGTGTAACAAACTCAATTTCTTGTTAAATTACTTTTACCTACTTCCCAGTTTTCCTTTTGAGAATTGAACTTTGAATTGATTAAGTTTAACAATTTAAAAGACACAACCAGAATTTTGTGGCACAGAAAGTTGCAAAATGTTGTTTCGAAAATATATTTTGCTACGATCGCACATTGTCCTTTTTGTAACATCGTAATTAGCTAATTTTTTATATTGAATTACTATCCTTATATATTTTTTTAACAATTTACATCGTAACTTAAAGCATACTTACTTGTTCTTAAGTTTTCTAAGCTATAGGTTACTTTGTTTAAGACGGTCGAGGGCACCACCTTATCACATTGAAACTAAAAACGTTGCACACATGACTAAAAAAAACGGACGTCACTTAAGACAAAAGGCTCTTGGCTCTTCAACTGCTAAGGCAGCGATGCCCTTGATGGCACACTACCTCACTAAATTCACTGACATGACTCCGAACTTCTTAACTAATGCTCATATTGGTTATAAGAAACTATGGAACTACTATTACTAGCTTATAGCAATGGCACCACGAAAAAATCTCTTCCCAGACGATTTTACGCCACTGGCATCAACGCATACAACGGTTTCATATTCAACATTAAAATTTCATTCATGTCATAACAAAACCCATGGATTTTTGCTGTCCGAAATAAAATGAATTTGAAATGAAAAAATCCTGTCTTTTAGTTGCAACCAATTTTTTCGCTTAGCATAGCTCCCCCTATGTAATATAATAACTCAGTGTAACTTTATGTAAACCGCCTCATTGAGACTTCGCCTGCGGGGTACAAAGGGCGCGGGGGGAGGCGAGCGTTTTCGTCTCCCTCCGCACCCCGCCGCCCCGCAGGTGAGACAAAAATTTCGCGGTCTACCTATAATAGGTACTTACTGGCACATTTGTAGAGCAAATTCGTTTGCGCTATATCGCTAACGCTCAGACGCACTCTCTGTCCGATTTCTGGTCTCTTCTTGCCGTGGACTTCCAACGGAAGTATAGTGTCCAGGTATGTTCCTTTACTGAAGGTGTTCCTGGCGTAGTGCATGATTGAGTCATAGTCGTAGGTCTGCCCTAAGGAGTTGACTTCCTCAGCCGTTAGCTTGTTGAAGTTGTACTCTTGACCTGTGGAAAGAAAGGTGTACTACTAAAGTATTTATAAGTGTATATTTCGAATGTTTATATTTTGTTACAGTTCAAGGGGTCCACTTATTGTGCAATGATGTCTCTTGTGTTGTGTAAATAAATAAAATTGAAACTGAAAAAAGGATCACTACATAATAGCGACCTATCCAGTTTTAGATGTTAGACTATATAATCCGTAAATAATTTTCAATTTCAAAGTCTTCTAAAACTCGTCAGATGGAAAGATCTAGAAATTAGTCTGTTGATTTCCATTTAGCGCTTTCAAATCTCTATAGAAAGCTACCACAGTATTAAAAACGTTTAGAAGCAAATAACAGCGGGCCTAGCGTTGAGCCTTGCGAAGCCCCGCTCCATAAAGCAGTTAATTGTTAACAAATTGCTTCAACGAATTCTGGGCTGATTAAAACTAATAATTTCGGCATCGCTAGATAATAGCTTTATCTGAAATTAATTAACTGGGAAAAGCTTTTCAATTTTAGAATAACGAGGAAGATGCGGGCAATATATTCCGTATTTAACCCATTTACAAGAAGCACATTTCACAATTTTGCACTTAAGCTACGAAGTTTATAGGAATACCTGTCTAAAGTAATAAATAACATCTTATACTGGGTGTTATTGCAAGGGGGTGCCAAATTTTTGGAGGTGAATGAGACCGTCAATATGAACAACTTTTACTATGGGGTCATGGTCAAAATCTTAAATAAAATTTCAGGTTTCCCATACAAAATCAGTCACCTACATTGACAATAATGTATGGAGAGGCAGAAAATAAAATTAATAATTGAACGATGGTCCCATAGTAAAAGTTGTTCATATTGACGGTCCCTTTCACCTCCAAAAATTTGGCACCCCCTTGCAATAACAACCTGTATAGTAAACTTACCCCCTTTGCCGCATTCACGTAGAAAACTCTCGAAAACTTGATTTCAAGTACCCAGATAGAAGCAAGTAAAAGCTGATGCTGGCTAAATAGAATTGCCTTTTGGAAAACAGGCTATATTAGCTAAGAAGATTGTAGGAAGCGGCCAAGCGCCGACCTACCGTTTGTCAAGCTGACATGCACAGTTAAGCTCAGATGAGAATTAAGTAAAGTAAGCAGAAAATGACGGAAAATTTTAAACTTATCGATAAAATAAAAAAATGGCTTTCTAAACTAAGAATAGCAATAATAAAATGGCGTCAAGAGGGCTGTGTGTTTCAATATCCATTCAACGAATTTATATCCCTGTCAGTACTAACACGTACTATTTCTCTAGGATACATTTTCATTTGGAGTGACAATACATCGAGCAAGCACGATAGCAGTTGTCAGCAGCTTGCTTTTGAGAGCTATTTTATAGTATCTGCCTACATTTCATAGTATCTCTATATTTCATGATGTAGACAAGCGAATGTATTCATCGTTGATTTATTTTATTTGTAGGTCCAAGTATACAGTTAAAGTTTAATTATCAGATTACTTTGCAAAATTATGACTTTATTGTCATTGTTAGTTTCTTGATGTTTCCTAATTATAATTTCAATTTTTTTAAACTATTAGGTTTCCGAGTGAATGTGAAAACATTGAAACAAACTCTTGCACTAAATATTAACAAGACTGTCTTGTCCCTCAAGAATAGGGTTTTTTATTATCTTCACAAAAAAACTTAAACTCTTGCTTCAACTTTCTTGATGGAGAAAGGAAAAATTAGCTCATATTTTAAATTTCTATCTTCAGCAATAAAACTACAGGTGAACTTTAAATAGCGTTGTAACAATTTTCACTGAGGAAAAGTTATTCTTTTCCGCTCTATATTATTCAAAGAAAATGTACCCTATTAAGTATCTTGAGGTTACAAAAACTTAGTGACTTATAATTATTAATAACAAATAAGAAAAAATTAAAACTAAGACATGCAACATTACAAAAAAAATTATAATATAAGACTACCCTATTCAAAAACGAAACCATTTCCTTGTGGCAAGGAGGCTATAATGCTGGCTGCGTTGCCGCGTTGGATAGCTATGCTAATCCTTTGAGCTAGGAACCAGCCAGCTTTACTATTGGCCGTAACATAATTTAGTTTTGGCGAAATTTTTCTAAACAGCAATTTAGCCGAAGGCCCCCACGGCCCAAACGTTTCAACGCCAAACGGCGCAAATACATAATCACTTGCAAGTGAGCTGTACTTGCGACGCTTGGCATTTTCAGCCAACTCCGCTGCTGCTCCAGCTTTAAGGGCTGATTCTCTGAGATGGGAGGGGGCCAAAGTATCGACACAAGTTGCATCCCATACTAGGGCCCGACCCCGTTCCCAGGGAATGAGCGTAAGGCCATCGGGTCTCTTGCCATCATCACGAACCAAACCACGTGGTTCCAACGTGGAAGGAACATTAATGGTGGCAAGAGCTCTTCTGATGGCGTCATTAAGAGTGGCGTGACGGGCGAGACGCCCAGCGCTTCGCTGGCAACAAAGGCAGTGGAGACCAAATTTGTCAACCTCCTTACCACAGGGACACGTAAAAATTTCACAAATAGGAGTACCAAGGCGAAGACCCACACACACCCGGAAAGACTCACTATCAAAGAGAGTGCCCAGATTTTTCGATGGTAAAGTATGAAGCCATTGGCCAGAGTCTTTGCAGGAAACTGCCAAGAGCCTAGCGCGACAACTATCACTGACGGAATTTTGAAGTAAAGTATTAAAGGTCTCTCTCGCAAGAGGGACATCCCAAAGTTTTTGTTGATGACGTTCCTTTGGAATGTCTTCTCTAAGACAGAGACCTTGCCAAAATTCCTCCGCCTCTCTCACCTCAGAAAGCTGATGAGGATGTTCGAAGATTTTTCCGGCTAAAACGGAAGTGCTATGCAGAGAGGAGAGAAAAGCGGGGAGGGCAACACTAGAAATTTGGCGAATGCCGATCCCACCAAAACGAATAGGAAGCGAAGCCTGAGCCCAAGAATTATTATCGAAACGTAAATTTAAAATAATTTCTAAACTATTTTTAAGAGTGATGTCGAAATGTTTTAAATAATCAGTTTTTTTCCAAATAGGACTAGCGCGTAGGAAGTATGTAAATTTAGGCTTATAATTAAATTAATATAAACGCTTCTTCAAAACCTGTTATAAGACTTCATCCAAGCCATAGAAAACACATTACTATATTTAAAGCATTTTAAAAAGCGGACCCAAAAAGTACACATTTCATCATTTATAAATTTTATGAGATGATACGTAATAGTCCCGAACACAAATTGAAATAAAAGACGACAGTATCATATTCCTAGTACCAATATCTTAGCACAGGAATCTTAAGCGTTTTCGATTTTGGGGACTTCCTCGTGACTACCATTAAACAATTGTTGACTTTAAATCTGCAGTGTAAAGTCCAATTTCATTCGATCAATTTTCCAATTCAGCTCATTCGAAATCCAGCCTTAAGTTAATGGTGTTAGGGTTTTGTTTGTATGGATTCAGCTTATGGACGAAGACATCTAATTTAAATAGTTAGTCGAATATTTGTGCACTCTCTTGGCTCAGCTATTTCAGTAATTCATGTCTGAACGCGGTAACAATGACCTGATTATGCTCGCCTAAATGCCTTCTTGAGCGCTCCGGCAATTTGCAGCATTTGATTAAAGACAGAAGTACTGGGTGGCTGTGATTAAGTATTCATTACTGTTTTTTAAGTATCTATTTATTTCAATCATTATGCTCTAGAGAGGCATTGTTTAAGACAAAGAAGGTTTTTAAACGAACGAAGATAGTTGACTGAAATTATTATCATTTTTTTTTCAAGACACATTCTGCAGCTTCTAGGTGCTTAATTGCAAGAATAGGTTTAATGATTTTGTGAAATAATTATATAATATTAGGTACGTTTCATAAATCTGTGAAATTATTTGAGTGAGCCTACTGAAAGATATAGAAAGTTGTAAAAAAGTCCTCACCTAATTTATGTTTTGTTCAGACATAAGCAAATACTTTTAATAAATGAAATGAAATCATAAAATTAACAGACAAATCAATTAGCGCTAAAATCAAACCAATCAACAAACTCATTTATTCATATAGGTACGTTCATAAAGCTTGTAAACTGCTAGAACTAATAGCCCAAGCAAATGTTTCAGTGGTTTCTGAAACTGAAATGTTTCTCGTTTGTTACGGTACGGTAGAGATATTACGTAAAACGTTTGGTTGGATTGTGATTGATATGACGTCAACTTCAACATACTTTTAAAGTTCTACGTAATACAGCGTGTGGCCTGTAGAAGCAAAAACTTTTATCAATGATACTATAGAGTATACTTAGTTAGCTTGACCTGATCATAGTGCTCTAAAATGCTTGAACTCGGATATATGTAAGTTATAAATCCCTAATCAATGTATATCGATATCCATAACTAGCTGTAGTAAATGACAATAATTTTGTTTGCAATACATTGCTGATTCAATTTATTTTGTAAGAAAATAACAATTAATTTACTTTTACAATTATTAAACGTTTAGAATCGATTACTGGTTACTTAAAGGACCTATATATCTCTACCTTATTGAGGTCATAATGTAACGTATTAACCATCAAATGTCTGCTGTTATATTATGGAGTAAATAAATGAATATGAATATAAAATGTTTGCCTATATTTATAGGCCAACACTTAAAGTGTGACATTTAAAATGTCGTGTAGCTACTACTCACGTTCCACACATTTACCACTTATCGAGAACCCTTACATCACCTTTGATGACCCTTGCTACGACACTCTTGCATGACAAGGCATGACACGTGCATATTTCATTGCAATAGCATCGCCTATCACTTTGCGTAATCGTGCGGGTCATTCAAAAGGGGTTCAAAGTTAATATTGCTCTACAAATTAACATTGGCATGAAATATAATTGCTTGCGAATTATGTTTTAGGCAGGTGAATCATTTTATTTGCGTGGCCTATGTTGAATCAAATTAATTCGTTTGTTTACTACTTAACTGTACAAATAAACGGGATCATCTATAATATTAATAGCAGTTCAGCTTATGTATCAGTATAAAATAAACAAAACACTAATATGTGAGTGTGGGTAGCGTAAGACACAGAATTCGATTTCTTGTCTGACACGGATGCTTTTTACACGTACAATTTTTAATATTTTTATAGTGTTGTGGCGAGCTGCCACATAATACTTTTTCAATATTTCAAACTTTTTCACTGTACATATTTATTTTTATTTTGACATTGTCAATCTTAGAGCTGTCGAAAAGTCCAATCGATTTTTTACTGCTGATTTCTGTTTTGCATTCCTTTGATTAAAGTAAAATTGCATTCTAAATATTTGCTCGCACTCATTATTCATTGTTATTTACGTTTATGTTTCATGTACCGTTTTCTTCTATGCCTGTTGCTCCTTCTATTCGTGTTTTGTATTGAATGTGACTATTTTGTGGTGTAAACTGTTCGCGTTGTGACAAAGACTGTGTCCTTCATTTCTACCAACGAACTAAACATATCACACACACATCCACAACCAAAATTACAAAATGTATAAAAATAAAATTATAAGTTTAAATTGAGCTTAACGTAACTGTTCAAAGCTACTTTGTAACTCATAATTTTCAAGTCATTTACTTTGTTATAGCTGCCCACCTAACTCGCGAGTAGATCTCTTCCATTGATTTCTAAAGTGACAACATACTATTAGCACATATAATATAATACTACTATTAGGTAGACCGTGAAATTCAGACCTCGGCTTTATCGGGTGTATCTGCGCCGCCCGCACCCCTCACACAACCCTCTATCGCCTCACCCCACGCCCGCACCCCTCAGGCGAAGTCTCAATGAAGTGGTTTTTCTTATAGTATTGAAGCAGCCCTTATCAGAAAATGTATACCTAATTGAAATAGTAACAGTAAGATAAACAAAAACAATAACAAAAGTCAGGTCAGTTAGCCAACTGACCCCGTTTCATACTGCAATGGACCAAATGCTAGCGGATTAGCTAGTTCGGACTACGTATGATTACTTAATAATCCTTTAGCTCACAACGCTTTGTGGAACGGACTTACTAAAAATATAGTAGTATTAGTAAAAGCTAAAAGTATGGAACTTTTCGGAGCGCCATTTTAATTATGTTCAAAAGTAGCGTAGGTACATTAATAAAAGTTTAAAAAAAGATTTATTGCAATATTGTAAAAAAAATATATTTTATTTTGAAACTTTTAACAATAAAAATAAATACAAGTGAGCCACGCTCAATAATCAAAATTACAAATCCTTTCGTACTGTTTTAAAAATCAATGAATTTTATCAACGAGTAGATTAAATAACTGATTATACTTACAGTGACTCGATTTCAACAGTTTAGGCTCACAACTGCTGCGCAATCGGAGTCGAAATGAGGACGATTACTTCTGACTCGTTTTCAAAGAAATTGAGAACAACAGCAAATGGCCAATACTAAGATTTTTTTGGTCTATACTTACTGCCACGAATCCTGTTCAAAAATGTTGAAAATTTGATTTTATTTTGTCTTTTTGTGGTAGCCGAGATATTTACAAAAGCCGTTGGATGATAATGGTGGAATATAAGATGTGTATTTGATAGAATGGTTTGATTTAAGTTTAACTAACTACCTCGAGTAGGTAAATCCTGTAGTGGGAAGAACGCATTTGTTTTCTCTCTTTATTCAATCTCACGACAAATATAGGTCAAGAGAAGTGTGATACGTATTAAATAGGAGCCAGGAAGTGAGATGCGTGCTGTTTCGTATGTTCCGCTGATTATGCGGCAGACGTCACTCTGACGCGAGATTTCAATATTTGGACGTCCTTCGGTTACACGGTTATGTAACACGGATAGTTTGGGTTTTCGTACACGTTGATAGAAATTTGGGGTGATTATGGCTGATTCATCTAAGTATAGTAATCATGATGAACGAACCCGTTAACTTTTAAGCTCATAAAAATTCGTCGTTCGACCAAATTATGTAACGCTCTAAAGTACAGTAATATTTTTTTGTGGACGAATACGTTGCGCTTAAGATTGCCATGGAGAAAGTTAAAAAGAAAAACTTTTGCAAAAATATATTTATTGAATAGAGTTGTATAGCTCCTATAAGCTATGGAGCCCCTACAATTATATTGAGGTATTGGCAACGTTTCTCATATTACAAAGTGTAAAATACATGTATGTGTACTGCAGTGTGATATTTCTTCAATTTAGTTGTTTTGGCTATTGAATCTTTAGAATTAACATGCACTTTTCCAAAAACTATCCTTTACCAAACGGTGTAACTGAGGACCTCTTGTAAAGATTTGGGAAGACGTATGTAATGGATTCGGGTCAAGTATGGTTCGGTGAAGGCACATTACCGACGCACTTGGGGCATTGTAGAAACGTTTCTACTCTACATATCGCTTTAAATGGTAATCCTGAGCGTTCTATATCAATCATGTGTTGACATGTCTGTGTTGAGAACTTAGATGTTTTGTTGGTGACAGTGCGTTGGCTTGAGGAGTTTGTGTGAGACATAATCTTAACTGACATTATAGGATTTGATGCCTGGTGTTTAAGCATTTAATATACTTCTATGTATAAAGCAGCACATTGTTTTCGAATAGTTTTTTATTTTATTTTATTTTTATTTATTAAGAAAACCAACTGCGTTACATATTTTTTATCTTAACTAGTACTTACAACTATTAGCAAAGCTAATTACAGGTTTCCCTTCTATACAAATCAGCATAGGACGTGAAACAAAAACAAAAAATAAATAAATTTGAAAAATAAATAAATTTATAAATTTATTTATTTAAGACGTTCCGGGACACTACTCCAGACACAATAGATGTTTTATTGTTTTCACGCCTGTAGGCGGGCACTGTCCCGGAACGTGTCAAAAATACATACCTACATACACATACATAAATACTTACCGATACATAGACTTAATACATACCAGAAAAATCTAT
The DNA here is from genome assembly GCA_963584085.1 of Pyrausta aurata. NCBI lineage: Eukaryota > Metazoa > Arthropoda > Insecta > Lepidoptera > Crambidae > Pyrausta > Pyrausta aurata. Next base: position 2,625,517 of record OY757259.1, read on the forward strand.
TTAAAAATTTTACTTTTAAATTTAATAGTACATAGAGATGTATAAATCCTGATTTTAATCTATCCCTCGGCTGTTTAGAATTTCTATTGCTCTGTGCTTAACTATGCTTTTGCTATGAGTGAACATGTCTATTTCCCAAAACGTATCATTATAAGTTTGCGGCAATCGAGACATGGGTGCATTACGCGCGTAGTTAGTGCTCGCTTTGGGGACCACAAACAATGGCGGGAGCCGCCGGCGGCTGCGCCGGGATGGTACGTTATACTTTATGCTTTCGACAAGTTCGGGGCAATCCAGGTTGCCGTTTACTATATCGTATAACAAACAGAAATCCAAGATTTTACACCTGTCTTTGAGTGGGGTAAGACCATATTGTATACAATTTTCCTTGTATGTTTTTGCCTCTGGTTTTGGAAAACGGTACTTTAGATGACGGATCAAGATTTTTTGAAGTCGCTCTAGGCGGTCTATGTAAATAGCATATTGCGGATTCCATATAGGGCTAGCGTATTCAATAACGCTACGAACATATGCGAAATATATCGATTTAATTGTGTTTACATTCTTAAAAGGTTTACAAGTTCGTATTACAAAACCTAGATTTTTATAACCCTTGTCTACAATCTTACTTATGTGTTCTCTGAGAAGCATTTTATCATCAAAATATACACCCAGATCTCTAACCAGAGAAGTTCTATGGATAGGAATGCCGTCAAAGGTATATGAGTAAATTATAGGTTTGGGTTTACGGGTAAAAGTGATGCATTAGGTAAATATGTAGTGAATATCAGTCTCCTATGTGTAATACAAGTGAAAGAAATAATAGGTAGGTACAGATCATAATATAGGTACAATCAAACCCCCATAATACGCAAAACAGTCAGTTTTTCGGCAAATCGCGTGCCGCCAAAGTCACGCAAAGGTTATAAAATTAAGCATCAAATTATACTGAATGGGACGTGTCACACTTGTTTCGTACTAATTTAGAATTGAGGCTCTACTGTTTACGTGGTTGACCGTATTTTCGGCTATCTGCGTCCTGTTTGCTCCCACAGTCATATCGACATGAAGGGTAAAGATGGCTATAGCCGTAAAAACGGATGTCGACCTACATAGTGGACGTCTAGTACGGCAATTTTTTGAGGCCGAATTTCTTTTTGATATTTCGCACGAATGTTCAGGTCTTTGATAAAAAGTGTTATAGAGAGTCACTCGCTGGAAATAGAAAATTAATAAGAAAAAAGTACTAGAGCCCAAAGCTGAAGACATTTAATATCACTTACTTTGTTAGTGTCAGCTTCTAAGCTTTTTTGAATTCGAGTATAGATTTTACCTCTACATTTGTACACAGGTAGTTCCTCTTCTCAATTCCACTTTTGTTCTTCTATTCCGTACCACAGTTGTATCTTTGAGATCAGCTTGCACAGAAACCCAAAGCCTTACAGCAGCATTTAATCTGAACTCTCAAACATCATGCCATCTCACCTGTCATAATGTTATCCCGTATGATCTGCACGTGGTTGTCTCTGTCTGGCCTGGTGTGCTCGTGCCAGAAGCCGACCACATGGCCGAGCTCGTGCACCACAATGCCGAACTTGTCGCAGTTCTTGCCGATGGAGATGGCTTGGGCGCCACCACCGCGTTTACCGACGAAGGAACAGCATCTGAGTTGAAAAACATGAGTCTGTGAGGGGCTTGTACTTTATGACATACTTATGGTTGTGGGTAAGAAATGGCTTTTAGCAATAATACTACCTTAAATGTACAACTTGTTATCAATGGTTTTGATGTTTTAAACACTCACAGTGTCATATTTGTATTCTTAAAAGATGAAATAAGAACCAAAAATTACGCACCGGCGGGACTCGAACCAGCATCTTTCTGGCTAACCGGAGTCTGGCTTTATGGTTAGTCAGAAAGATGCTGATTATGGCTTTTCTTTTTGGGCAATTTTTGGTTTCTTTTTTCGTCTTTTAAGAACTTGTTACAAACACAAAAGTTTGTGAGGGTGGATGTATGTTTGTTACTTCTTTACTCCTCCATTTTTGGTTCGATACTTCTTCTTGAAAAATCATATCAGGCACATCGTTGTCATTTAAACTATACTTTTTTAATATTCCGCAAAAAGTGTAGCTGTAAAACTTTACATAATTTATAGAATCATTTCACTTCATCATTGCCTTTTTTAGGTAAACTTTAATGTAACAATCTTTTTTAAGCTGCAGTGTATCAAAGTTATGGTTTAACTTTATCTGAAGAAACGTTTTTGTGGACTCTTATATCAGCATTAAGAGTAGCTTTAAACCGCTTAAAAAGCTATAAAAATGGCGTAAATAAAGTGCGATTAACGTCGACTCCAGCTGCCAGCCATTAGCGGCTACAGGCTTTTTGGCAAAACTATTTAGTCTTTATGTAAATTGACCGAATTACTTATTCCAATGCCGCATTGCACAGAGCATTTAAAGACCCATTGCACTAGAAAACTTTGAACATAAAACGTCAAGAGTGTGCTCAATAAAAAGTTCTGAAGTTTAATAAGGTTCACGTCCGAGTATTCGATGTAATGAAAATTATTTCTACCGACTTCAAAAAAGGAAGTATTTAATTTGACCGGAATGTTTGTGATATGGATTTGGATTATATTTAAGTATGATGATCTAGTTAAGCTTCTAAACAGTGATTCGAGATTATTCTTTTTTTAGTTCAGTCAAGATTTTTATTTAAGGGAATAGTTGTTTCATCAAAAATTGGGTCAGTAAGTATTTTGAAAGATGGGTATGGGTAAAAATCTAAAAAAAAAAATTAAGCCGCCTTCTAAAACTTAATAAAAAGCTATAATACGAGTGAAGCATTTGTTTTGCTTTTTCACGCACTGCAAATAATAAATTTGTTTCAGAGGATAAGAATAGCCAAAAAATACGAGGTCACCTTTGCACCTTGTGGATAGCGGCGCAACAAATTGTACCTACTTTCAGTCACCGGACCCAAATACGTACTGTCGAGAGCTCCTGTTCCTAAACATTTTACAAAAAAAAATTCTTCAAACAAAAGACGACCCACGACCCGAGGTGCAATAGATTTTGGCTCTTAAGGTGGTAAGGCGCGAGAGACATCGATCGTCACAATTGTACTATTTTTTTTTGTGTCGGACATAAATGCAAATACTCACCCACAAGGTCTCTCAGTAAACACAATGTAGTCTTTATGTAGATCAGCGTCCCTCTCCACAAACTTGACGCAGGTGAAATTCTCCCAGTGCCTCATGGCTTGCTTGAACAGTGATTTGTGGGCACCACTGAAGTTGCCATCAATCTCGTAAGGAATGACGCCATTCTCCCAAATACGCTCTTTGCGATTGGTAGCCGCGCGTGCTGTCCGGTGTTTTGCGATCATCTTGAAATAAAAACTATGGTTATTCAAGATCGTAATGGCTAAAAAGATACTAGTGAAGCTAAGATTGGCACACTTATTAATAAAAACATTTTCCAAGTTACAAATAACCTAATAATAAATTAATGGCAAAAGAACATTGTTCATTCACAGTAGGAAAAGAACCAATATAATTTCAGTATTTTCAGAAATTCCTTTCTTTTAGATCTTGATACTTGCTAAGACGCAATTAAAAAAAATCAACAAACTTAAACTTGATCGATAAACAAACCTCTGTGTGGTTATGCTCTTGCTCATAGAACTGACTCTCCATAGCTTCTAAATCATCTGATGTATCTCGAACGTACCAACCCTGGAAGTGGTTGGTTTCACTCAAGTTCACATTATGTTTTGGCGGAGGTTTCACTTCAAACTTCTCTTCAAACTCATGTACCGGTATTTCATATTTCTTCGGCTCTTCACTATGCTCTTTCCCGGGATGCTTCTTTTGGTGACGAAAAAACTTTTTCCTCTCAAAATGTGATTCGCTCGTGCTTTCATCGGAATGTTTCAATGTGTTTTGGAATAACCGTTCACTGGAATGTATGTTTCTTAATCTGAAACAAATGTCACTTAACTTGAATCTAATCATTTATGACAGGTGCGAGTCTACCCTAAAATATTTTGAACTTGGCATTGAGTAAGCTTGTTGTTTAGCCGCCAACACATCAGGCTACATATTTGTTCAAAGCTAGCCCTTGTTGTATCTGCATCTTTCGCAGTGTTTACCTTGACGTGCTGTTATCCGTACTTATCTTCCTCGTAAAATTAGGTACTCAAAAGTTTTATATATTAAATTTTCTATTTATGTCGTCAGTTTTTTTTACAGTCATCAAATAAACATTAATGTTACTACCTATTTAAGTTACCTAGTTCTTTTTATTTTCAATTAATATAACTTAGCCATGCAACCAACGTCTAGCACTTCAAATCCTATATCTAACAAGCTGTCTGAATGCTTGATCCAAATTAGTGTTACTTAAAAGGTGTGAAAAGTAAACTCAGGACTAAAAGCGAGCAAACAGGCTTTCATAGTAATTACGGCTCCGAGTAACGAACCCCATTCAGAATGTGAAGGAACCAGGATATGAGCACATTTAATTTCAAAATTTCAAGTCTTGAGTAATTTATGGAAACATTTCAACAGCTCCGCTATTTTTTATTTATGAGTAATTTTTAAGATGGCAACTTAAAAAAAACTGTTCTTATTTATTTAGGGACACTCTGAAAATTGACTTTTATTATGATCATGAGTAGTATAAAATTTACAACGTAGGTAATTTAATGTTTTGTGGAACGAGATGGATAATATCTATATTTTGGTAGGATGACTTCATTCATAGCCACATTTTTCTTTTAATCAATATTATTTACGTAAATATTTTTTTGTAGACCTACCTTCTGCCATTACCATGCCTTCTTCTTCTTCTTCGTTTCCTATTATTTGTTTCTTCTACTAAACTCTGTAGACTTTCAGTGGGTTTAAGTAAATCGTTAGCTTCAATGTTTTTACTTAAATCAGGAGTAGTTTTGTTTATTACAAACTTATTTGTATTCAATTCTTCTTCCTGTTCATTATTAGATAACACACCATTAGTGGGCGCTGGTGCTACTGTTATATTATCAGGGAGATCTTTTATTCTTAAGTTTTTAGAATCACCTGTTATTTCTCTGCTATTACTTTGAATTTTGTTTGTCACATCTTCCATTTTGTTAGTAAGGTTTGATACTTGCATATTTAAGTACAATTCATCAAGATTGAGTATATTATCAGTCGAGACGTTAACTACTAAAACGCCATCTTGTTCTAAGCTATCGTATTCAGTGAGGTTATCTACTGAGGTTTGATTAGTATGATCTAGTTTACTTTGACTTGGTGCATTGTTAATATTATCGATAGTTTCTCCTGGTGGTATCCGTCCGTTTTTCATTAGTATTGACTTATCTAAGCCGGCTGGTAGAACCTGAAAAACGGCGATGTGTTTACATTCTGAAAATATTTCAGGATTGCTGTAAGTTTATGTACACTTTATGTGGCAGTCAAATATATTCATTGGATAGACCTTTGCTCTACCGTTTGCGGTAAAAAAGAGATTTAAACGTTTATTGATTGAGATTTCCTAAAATTCGGAATTTGTCGAAGAGTAAACTATAAGGTGACTAACCTTTGAATTTAATGTAACATCATTGTATTTCTTTGGCTTCTCCTGTGACAGGGGAACTGCTTGCTTAGTCCTCTTCCTCAATATATCTGTAAGGCCCTCCTCTTCAACCTGTAGTCCTTCAAGGAGGACTTCCTTCTTCAGTCTTTCAACCTCTTCTTGTAGAGATTTGTTAATCTTTGAACTGGGCGGAGGAGGCTTTGTGGCTGGTTTGAGGAAGTCCGAGTCAGGGATCGCGATGTCTCCCTGGAAGTTTTCTGAAAAGAACAGAAACGGCTGTTATTACAATATTTTAATAGTGTATTAAAATGTTATCATAGGGTGATGCAAGTTAGATAGATCGCCTAGCATCATCATAGTCATCTTCACTTTAAGCTGTTTACAACTGGACGCTTTGGATGGAAATCAATAGGAGAGTCACGTCTCACAGCTGACTATAAGCATCAGATGATGATAGACTAATACAGTACAATATAATCAGGGGAAAGTGCGAGATACGTTACAACTACAGGGAAAAAGTTTTTTTTTAATAACTAGTCAAAAACCATTCTTGATAAACAATATCTTTACCCTTCTGTCAATACAGATCTTGCTGCTACCCAACACCAGGGGAACGCTTATTTGATGCTTATTTTTTGGAAGCTTCGATCAACAACATTGCTTTAAAGACCTTTTAAAAATCTTCAAACATAACGCTCTCGTGTCTAGACATTATATTAAGTAAAACCAGTCACGTGTTTTGACACTGTGTATTTACGTCGTATAAATTAATAATGTATCGAGGCGAACTATTTATGTTACGTGCTATTTAGAAATTATCTCGTTGAATCGTGTCACCTTTGCCCTCTTCGCAGACATCTACTTTAGGTAGGGTAACCACGCGAAACGATAAATTTAATACTACGAACACATAATATATCCGATGTGGATGCGATAATACTTAGAAATGGTTGCAATATCAAACATTAATATATGTATTAAACATTTAAACGATTTTTCAGTAAAGCTTTAAATACGAAATAGTTGAAACTTTAGTACAAAATTATTTAAAAATTATTAAAACATGTGTATTTTCTTATTAGAACGCAAAATAAAATCGGCCAGTGAAGATAAAAATAGCAAAAAATTAAGAAATAATGACACCACAAGTAAAGTAAGACGATATAAGAGTTTCTTTTCCTCTGTTTCCCAACTTTGGGAAACAGAGGAAAAGAAACTCTTATCGTTCTCGCAAAAAATAACTTGTTATGATTTATAATTTTTTAAACGAAAGACAAATTAAATTCCTCTTATGTTTGCAATTTTGGTAACTCTAATGTAGAGATTGTTGATTCATCCACAAACGTGATAAATGTTCTTATATTAATATCACGTTCCTGAAATATTACTCGAATTGATGAAATCGTAATAAAATGTTGGAGAAACTTTCCACGTGTGTGAAATTCAAGTATAATGGCTACGATTACGATCAATCATGTCTGTAAAAAGTAACTGAATTGAATTGTACACATTGATTTTATAATAATAAACTGTCTTGTCGGACATTGCCCTGATGTCATTCATCATTACGAACCAAAGGACGTCCCTATAAAGTATACGAGTAAGTATCTATTCACTTTATCTACCTACTTAGATACGAGCAAGGAAGGATACACACTCGTAATCAACAGCTGCACAGAGTAATGATATCGTAAACAGTACGTCATGTGGATAAAATAGTTACAATGAGACGCGTTTGATTGATAGGAATTTTCCTCTTTCTTTATGATTACATTAACGAAAGACAATAGGTATCAAAAAATAGAAGAGTCAATTCAAGTTGAGCAAAGGAACGGTCAAAAATAAATTCCATATTGATCATTTGAAAGCTCTTAAAATGTGCTAACGTAATACTAGCAGCATGCAAAAAACCTTTGTACCTTGTAGTTACTCAGAAACTCTTCTAATAGTACTCGGTCAAAGACATACGTTTAAAATAAGTCCCTATTCCTAAAAAAAGCTTAACAAAACAAACATTGATATTCCAAAACACCACAACAATCCAGAAACTATCACCCAGTTCCCAAGTTCCTAATCAAATTCAGCCCCTGAATATTCATGCGGCGGCATCGCAAACGTTGTAGTCCAATACTGGCCGTGTAAGCACACATACAGCGCTAATTAATAGGCGGCCAGCATTGGAGCAGCTGCACTGACACGCGTCGGTGGTCGTTAAATTTTACGATCGCTTGTTGTAGTGAAATATGCAGTGCTCGGTTCATTGGAGCTTAGCTTGATTGAGATTAGGACGAAATTGATTTGGTGGAGTAAATACATTTGTTATATTATAATAATCTTTATATATTGTTTTGATACTTTACAATCGTAGTATGCAAGTTGTATACTGGGGGTGGCCTGTAATAGGAACAAAAATTTTAATATTGGCCCTATAAGTAACCAGTAATGAATTCTAAATGGATTTCATTCAAAATAATGAATAATAAATTTATTGTTATTTTCTAACAAAATAAATCGAACCAGCTATGTATTGCAAACATTATGTCCAGCCATAGAACTTGACATTGTCATTTACTACAACGAGTTAGCCATTTTGATATACATTGATTAGGGATTATAACTTTGGATTACTATATTTCTGATTTAAAGCATTTTACAGCACAATGATCAGGTCAAGGTAACTACGTATACTCTGTAGAATTGTTGATTAAAATGTTTGCTCCTATTATAGGCCACACGCTGTATACGATATTTAAGTCGCGTTTCCATAATACTGGAAACCAAAGTTCTATGTCAATAAATTATTTTATTACCTTGTATTTGGAATACCCAGTAGGTAAATGGATTGGAAACATGACATATTAAAATGACTTGATTGACCATCTTTCAGCTATCTACTCTGTTTGACATTTGGTGAAGATTTCTACTCGTAATAACAGCTCTACAAAATGACCTAGACGGTAGGTAGAAAGACGTAAAACGCCGATTTTCCGGCGATCTTTATGATTGGCTGTAAAACACGGCACTAAACAAACAAAGAAGATAATGCGACATCAAAAATGTGTCATAAGACAGATTAATATCTTGAAATATGATACTCGTATCAAACTCATCCAAGTATCTAAAATATCTAACACATTACTAAGCTTTAAAAAACTTCAGTAAGTGAAGGAGAGATCCCTTGACGCGATGAGCCCTGATAGTCAAACGTAAGCGGGGATCGAAAGAAGAATGGCAAAAAAACAAAAGAAGATACTCCAACAACTAAGAATGACCTTAAAATACTGCACCAAGCAACAGATCGCAGCCGAACGAAACTGTTGGTTTTCAAACTACGGAGACACGATACTCAGCAATGAGTGACCGATTAAGAATAAATACCAATTAATTAATTATATGGTTTATTAAACACATAAACATACGAATTAGTTGCCAAAAGTATTGCTTGAGAAATATCCTGGTAGTAGCCAACTTACATTAAGATTTAACGAATTTTAAAAAAAGACGCCAATGATAAATAAGTGAAAGCTTAGTTATCACTTTACAAAAAAAAAATGACAATACGCTATTTATGGAGCAATTTCATTTTGCAACACTTACAAGTATGTAAATAAAATGGCGGAGACATCTAGACCGAAATGAAAATCTTTATAAAAGGCTTCGCAATCTCTTCAAGTCGTATAAAATATTACTAAACATTTCCCGGAAACCTGCCGCGGACAACATCTCAGTAAATACCATCATGTTTAATTAAATGGGAAAATATTAAATCTACAGGTAAGATTTGGTAAGATAAGGTAGGTCTGACTGCCAGTCAAGTCGAGTTACGTTATTTTTATTTGCTGACGGCCTGTTTGATATAAAAAAGTAAAGATCTGCACCCGCTGCATGGGTTGGCGGCTTATCGCGTCGCGCGTGACGCGATATAGATTTTAAACGATCGCGAGATGTCGATATAACTGACAGATGCTAGCTTTCTTAAACTGTCAACCTTGTAAACGGCAGCCTTAATAACGCAGCCATGTACGCTCTAGAGACAAATTGTCTACGACCTCGCGTTAGAGATATATCAAAAGACTGTACCATGCACGTGGAGATAAATTATCTGGGTAAACGCGGTAAAACGCGCGACAAACGGGTTTATAGATGTGCCGTGCAGCGGGTGCTGGGTGCGTATTGCGATCTTGCTTTGACAGTTGAGCTAATCCATTACAAAGCTGAGGCCTTACTCAGGACACAAAATCCGATCCAATGGTCATAGCCATCCCTGTCATACGCATACACGGCCTGGTATGAGTGATAGGGATGGCTATAACCATTGGATTGGATTTTGTGTCCAGAGTAAGGCCTCCCTCAGATCAGCTTTTAACTGTCAAAGCAAGATTGCAATACGTACCCTATTTATTTAGGGGAATAATCAATGAAAGATTAGTTTTTTTTATGTTGCATGTTTTAGTTTGAATTTTTTCTTGTTTGTTATTAATAAAGATAATTTATGAAAGATTCCTACTTAAATGAGTATAAAATCATAAGTCTGAAATCAGACATGATTCTATATTTTGTATAAACTCATACACTCGCTAGCACACAAATGCGTTGGTGTACTAAGAAAATTTCAACTAAGACACAGTGGTTATTCCGCAGATTATCGAGCATGCAGCTTCTACGAGCAAATAATATTACCGAGTACGGGACCTAGTCCTGGAGGAATTGAATTAGAGGAGCATTATTACAACGAGCATTCAATATCGACAAGTCATAAGCTGTAAGATGTAAGCGGTAGGTATTTTCATTTCTAAGGCAAACTTATATGAAATGAGTAAGGTTTGTTTTACAGCGACGACCTTCGAGCCTTGCCTTCGACCTGCACCATAAAACAGCGCGAGTTTTAGCGAATCCTAAATTTTAAAAGTTCAAATTAACCGACTCTCTCTGCCGCGTTTGGCATAGTCTAAGTTTTAAGTCAACAACAATAGCATTCATTTATTTTTAATGAAACAGTCCGTAACCGATAACGCTTATATCTTGCCCCTCAGTTATGGATTGTATAATTTAATCAGAGAACACCGCATTGCATGCAATCTAAATGCGATCGATTTGCGATGCACATTTTGCATATTGAATGGCGGGATCCTCTGTCAATTTCAATTTGAAACAAACTTCATGAATAACTACCTTACTAATAAAATATATATTAGAGTAACTTTAGACTTCTGAAAAGAAGACTATTTATGGAAAATGTTGATTATAAACTTATCAGCAAGATCAACAAATGACAAAAGGCCTATAAAATAATAAACTACGTAATGTACTCGTATTTAGCAGATCTAGAGGCTAATAGTAATTGTACCTTGAGATAATCGGAAGAAAGGTTTCCAGCAAGGATTAACAAAAAAAACATTTTTAAAAATACATTTTCGAAAAAGAAAAATATAAGATGTATTGTTATCATGTGAAGAGAATTATATTAATAATCATTCAAAATTAAAATACACGTAACACGTACAGTAACGGCTACACGGCTATGGAACACACTTCCTCTAGAGATAAGGAAGTCAGAGACGAAATTATCTTTCAAGAACAAACTGCGTAAGTTTCTGGCTGAATAATTGCGAAACTTGTTAATATGTATGTATGTATATTTTTTTTAATATATTTATGTATTACAGTATTTGGTAGTTATACATATAAAATATATATTATACTTATGTTTATTTAGTTTATTGTATTAAACATATATTATAGTATGTAATAATATAATATTGTTATGCTTCATGATGATATTTTTGTTGCGTTTTTCTAAATTTTTACTACATTATGCTCCTGCACCCACTTATAATCTTTCTGCATGACCTAAAGGTATGACTGGGAGAGAATGCTTTTAGCATTAAGTCCACCTTTTGTACACTGTTACTTGTGCAATAAAGTTCTTAAATAAATAAATAAAATTCACAAAACACATGAGACTTCTTAAAACTTTCCAATAATTAAGTCATCAATTCAAAACCTCAAACAAATATTGACAGCTGATGATTCACGAATTAGGGGTCAAGTTTACCCAGAGCTGTGCAATCGCCAAAACAAAACGTTATTGCCTATTTCGTTCTCAATGTTTTTCTTTAAGAATTGCCAGATTCCCTTTCCTGCGCATTCGTGGCAAAGGAGATTGAGCGAAAGTGGTCTTAACAGGTAACAATCAACTATAAAACATAGATTTGCGGTCCAAGCAAACTTCATATCGAACTGTATCATAGTTATTATCTAAATCATGAAAATTCATCCACCCGTTCGAGTTATAAGTGGTGTAACTAACACGACTTCCTTTTATGTATATATGTACAGCACATCACGACTTTTATTGAAACACTATAAAAAATTGACAATAAATGACTTGCAATGCACTACTTATATCACTCTTTTATTATAAGGAACTTAATGTTAAATTGTTTAAATTATTAGAAGTGTCTTCAATTATAAGTATAAAATACTTTAAAGTTTTGTTTGTAAGTTAAATTTAAAGTAAAGGTGGTAGTGGTTAATAATTTACCAATATTTTTTTAAAATTTCATTAAGTTCTACTTACCATCACATAAACCGTATTTAAAACAAAGTCGGATCGGAAACGCCCCATCTCCTTTCCACCGGTGCGTCGAGGCGTAACGAAAAAAATCTGCGGCTGGCAGTTGCCGTGTGATATACGCTGTGGGCATTCGAGGGTTAAGAGCACGTTATGTTATGTAACCTACAAGTTTAAGGGTTACGGTAAATTGGTAATGTACCGGGAGCTATATTTTTGATGTTTGGTTTTGACAGTAACGATTCCGGATAGTTATTTTTTTGTGTGTGATGTAAAAAAAATGTTGGGTGTAAGCCAGAATTTAGTTGCGGGTCGATGCAAAACGTTACTTATTTTGTTACAACAATTTGTTATCACTAAAGTAGTTGCAGTAATACTGATCTCAAATTGTAGTACATACGTAGATCAAGGCTTTTTTTATTGCAGCTTTGATTAAAGTTATTTTGTTAAATTACACCTGATTTCCATAGGCCATTGCATCGTTTATTTATCTTGCAAAGAAATCCGACAATAGAAAAAGTATTAAGCGATTCTTTAACCGGAAACCGGATGCGAGGAAGTGACATCGGATAAACGAGTGTCATTCATCACAATTCCATTAGATGGTTCAATTCTTGTGCACTCTGAAACGGTTTTTATGCTCTATACTTATATCCACATTATCGGTAGTAGCTCTATATTGTCTTATTCTTACTCTTATTTTATCAGCAATACAATGCACGCACTAGCCATAGCTTAGAACAACGATAATAAATTATGAGCTAAATAAACGTCTGATGCTAGGTAAAATAATATACATATGATGCAAATGCTATTTAGGTGATGAAAAAAGTGATTTCATTGATTGTACCCTTGTTTGTGCTTTTTTAGTTGTTAGTAGACTCGTATGATAATGCCCATTCTCCCTTTTCAGTGACCTACACTTTTGGTCAATTTTATTATTTTTAACAACAAATCATGAGTTTATTTTATAACAATTGATTCGCGATAGTGTTATCCTCAGACAAAGGGGAACCGCCGAAATAGAATCACGATTCTATATCGGATCTATTTTCGTAAATCGAATGAAGGGCCTAAGCGGTTATTTTCCGCAAACATTGAAACTTTGTTAGCGAACGTTTTTTGAAGTTGTAACGTAGAAAATTCTCATGTGATACTTGAAAGCTAGTGAAATGTAAGTTAGTTGCGAATAACTTTTTGCATTGTCTAACTAGCCTTTAATATATTTATTAGTTAACATATTTATTCATAAAATGTTGTATAAATCTTTTTTTGGTTATATAATCTCGAACCTTCAATGTTCAAAATACCTATATATTATTATTAGTAACGTTTGTAAACGATCGAACCCTGTACGTTTCAACCCGCACCTAACCCAAGTTTGTTTCATTACGCGGATTATTTCCGCTCACAACCGGTTCGAAACCTCCTCGAGCCAGTTTAATCTTCTTTTATCCGGTTATATGCGGAAATGTGCATCCAAGTGGCGGCTATTTTATGTAGGGCCGCTTACGAGTGCGAATCGAGTGCCAAGTTTCCGCAGTGAGGGTAATGTCGATAAAATGTCGATAAGTCAACTTTAAATGACTTCTGTACAATCTTATTATTTTGGTGTAGCTACGTCACGATCAATAAAATGGACAGGAACATTGTTTTCTGTAGCAAAATGAGTTATATTTCTACAAGGTTCGAGAAATTCTTATGTGTAGCCTAAATATACCCATATGTGCATTAATAAATATACATAAATATTTTCAGTAGACTTGTAAATTTATATATCAATCAAATAATATTAGATTTTTATTCGATTTTTTTTATAAAATAAGCGGAATGATATAAATTGAAAAGACCAGAATTTGATAAATACACTACCTTGTGACATCATTACATTCATACTACGAGCTACGGTTTATTTCAATGATGAAAAATACTACAAACTACGACGCTATAAAAGGCACAGCTGTTTTTAGGATTCCTTAGCCGAATGGCAAAAAACGGAACCCTTATAGTTTCGTCAAGTCTGACTGTCTGTCTGTCTGTCTGTCTGTCTGTCTGTCCGTCCGTATGTCACAGCCACTTTATTCTGAAACTATAAGCATCACATAGCTGAAACTTGGTAGGTAGGTGTATTTTGTTCACCGCTTTCCGATTCAGATACAAAAAGTAAGAAAAAATAATATTTAAGGGGGGGCTCCCATACATGAAACTAAAACCTAAATATATTTTTTTACTCAAACCTATGCGTGTGGGGTGACTATGGATAGGTCTTTTAAAATGATGTTGAGATTTCCAAAACCATTTTTTCTAAAAGTGTAAGGTTTGAGATATAGACGCTTCCAAAGTGGTAAAATGGGCGTCCCCGCCATCTAACTTTTGAACTAAGAAAGTGAAAATTTTGAAAAAAATATATGATGTAGATCTCAATAAAAACTTGCAACGAAAATTGGTTTGAAGGAGATCGAACCAGTAGTTTTTGAGATATTGCACATTTTTATCAACCGCAAATATAACTTTGTCTTTCATACAAACACTATGAAAAACAATTTTTTTTTGCTGTCGCAATATATTGTGATGTTTTCGTTAAGTGAAAGTAAGTGGACCCTGAATTCAGTTAAGGGTGGCACGGAACCCTCAGTGCGCGGGTCCGACACGCACTTAACCGGTTTTTTTTAACACTATCATTTATATCCATTTCTATCGATGTCTCACAGTACTTGCAAATGCTTAGCCTTTCGGCAGTCCAACTGAGAGAGGTTTCAAGGGATTTTAGGCAAAGTTCCTTTTTCTGGCGGTCAGGTAATCTGTAATTCGAGAATTCAATGTGTCTGAAAATTTGTGGAATTTTAGTGCAACCGTGAAATGTTAATGCGTTTTAACCTTGGATTAATATATGTTGTTCTTTAATAATTTGCGCGAAGGCGTTAGCTTAGTCTCATATAATGTATCTATACTAATATTATAAAGCTGAAGAGTTTGTTTGTTTGTTTGTTTGTTTGTTTGAACGCGATAATCTGCGAAACTACTGGTTCGAATTGAATAATTCTTTTTGTGTTGGATAGTCCAGTTATCGAGGAAGGCTATAGGCTATATAACATCACGCTACGACCAATAAGAGCAAAGATATAGTGGTAAATATGTAAAAAACGGGAGAATGAAGTCACTATTCCACGCGGACGAAGTCGCGGGCAAAAGCTAGTATTATATAGATGCGTAGTTTGAATTTTCATTAATATTAACTTTCACGGTGACGGCATTGCATAAGCAACAGAAATCACCTCTGCTAAAGCTAAGTGCGGACGAAAGTGTCGTTCGAGGATCGGATTATTTAGCCACGAGTGACGATGCTCCTCTCGCGTAGGTGCTGTTTAAATCGTCAAGATGAAAAAGGCCCAATGATGATAACAGCTAAAGAGATGATATACCTAACATTCAATAGTTTAGTTATTTGTGTCAAAATAGTTGTTTAAACTTTAATTAAATGTCATATTATTAATGTAATCTGTAAGGTATTTATACAAGGGTTTTAATTGCATAATGTATTGTGATTTTTAGCCTGATTATAAATAAATAAATTGCTCTCATTTCTCATTTTTTTACTAAAAATACTCGTGGTAGGCATCCCACCAGGAATAAAAAAAATCCATAAGAAAAATATCATGCATTTCATCCAAGCATCGGTTTCAAGCTTTCAAACTGATTCCAAAAATCATTCTCACAATAGTTTCACGTAAAATCTTTAGGTCTTAAAAATAATATCTTCATATGACAGTCCAAGTGACCTACAGAAATAATTTCCCGCGCACGAATTGAACTGCTTTGTTCTCGACTTGAATTCTGAGCAGATTACTGTCAGACGCAAGCCACAAAAATTATGTCCCAGACTCATGCCACAAAAATTATGTCACTCACTCACTCAATTCACTTTTCGCTAGAACTGTTTTCTTTCTAGCGAAAAGTGAATTTAAAGAACATTGTGAATTATTAGATATCATTTAGGTTCTAGATTTACATTTAGATAGAAAATATGTCAGCAATATTGTAAAATCAGTGATAAATGAGAGATATGTCATCATTTACAAAATTTAAGTTGGTTCAATTCCAAGACGAAGTGTCTGAATAATTTTAAGATTATCTTCAAATGCAATACCAACTTACTTAAAAAAAAAACTTTAAGAAAATATCGCAACTAAATATTAATTAAGGTTCTTTCCCTACATAGCCTATGTCACATAGCCTTAAGACCTCTTTGTAAAAAAAATGGCAGAATGAAATGTAAAATGTTTGCAGCAGTTTTTCTTTCCACCCTAGCGCTTCAATACAAGCCAGCCTAACACACCCATAGACCTGTGAGTACAGAAATGAGCGCGTTTTTTGATCTGCCGCATAATCCCAGGTTGCAGCAAAGCGCAAAGGTGGCTGCGGGTACAGTCAGCAACAAAATAGAGTAACACTGTTTGGAAATGGGGGAAAAAGCCTTTGTGGTGTTAGCAATTACGTTTACCTGTGTTCGTGATAGATAGGTGCACAATAAATGGACACAGCAAAAAAATACTAGGAGTACTAGCGAACGCATTTTAAGGGGTTCCGTAGATCAACAAGGAACCCTTATAACTGTTCGTCTATCCGAGATTAAGAAATCAAAACCTTATAAGGCAATTTTCGTTAATCTTAATTATATCTTACGTGACATGTAATAAGGGCTATAAAAATGTTAACATACTTAGTTAAGTACGGAACACTTTGTGCGTGAGTCTTGCACTTGGCCGGTTTTACTTTTTAGGCTATTATTTTTAAAATTTATACATTCTCATCTTCTTTAAGTATATATTTTACACGTATGTTAAACATTATATACTTATGTCCTAAACATGTATTTTGAATGTTATGTACTTACTCTATATATTACTTCGTGTCCAATATTATTAAAAGCCTAAAAAATTTTTTATTTACTTAAACCACAGTCAAACAAACAGCTGCTTAGCGTCTAGTAGAAAGGTGATCATCATAATGAATTATTTCTGACGCGGGAAATGATCATAATTTTCTGTATTCGACTGTACTTAGCACATTAATTACGCTGCGAGCGTTCTTTTTCAGATAAAAAAGAGTATTTTATGTCGATAGTTTTGGGTACACGTGTTGTTCATTACTTGGTTCAAAGTTTTTGGCGAAGGTAACAAACAAATGAATGTTTTTATTAGTTCAGCGGTGTCGCGATCGATAGTTTACGTTTTGTTCAAAGCACAACCAGCCCTTAGAGACACGAATTGTTTCTTCTGTGTTATATCATTGACAGTAAGATTTAACTTTAATTGAAACTCAGGGGTGCTAATAATTACTTAATATCCGTGTTTTCGGTTTACACTTAACCCAAGTACTTAGAAAAAAGGAGTATTACTATATCATATATTATATGAATTTATTGAATAGGCATTTATGAAATAAGTCTCGCCTTTTCACCCTGCCAAAGAAACGTATATAAAAACATAGTTTAAAGAGTAGGGCCCTAGCTTTCTCTGTCTTTTTTTTTCTTTAGACCTACGAGAAAGTATGCCACTTTTCCGCAAGATGGTCGCGAAGGCATCTTGTGCATGCTGCCTGCGTTTATCCTTTAGCATCTTTTACACGCTTGACATACTTGTGTTTGCGGCATATCTTGAAAAGGCTTTTTAAGCAATTTACCCTCAGTATTTGAGTAGGTAAGTGCTTAATTGAACATGATTTGAGGAAATACTACGATCATTTACTCAGCGCACTTCATTCGTTTGCATAGCCGTGCCTAAACCTAAGCTTTAAATACCTGCCACATTAATATTTCTAACCACATATTATGGTAGACGACATAATTGAGACCACGCCTGCGGGGCAAAGGGGTACGGGGAGAGAGGAGAGCGTGGTTAGTGAGCGGCGCGGGCGGGTCCTTCCGCGCCGCCCGCACCTCTCGCGCGACCCGCTATCGCATCCCCTCGCGCCCCTGTGCCCAGCAGGCGAAGTCTAAATGAAGCGGTTTACCTATAAAAGAACAACTAACTCGAATGTATTAAGAAAATCAAGAATCACATAAAGTACCTTTTAAGCCAAAACGTTGTCGTTGCACCTGCACTTCTACTTGCCAACCGGAAGAATTTTCATTCGGGACAAGAACATGTAGACTCACGATATTAAACTTACTCGTCGAGTCAGGGTTCGCTTAACAGGGAAGACTTAAGGCAAGGGACTAGGGCTATCACTTAAAAGTCGTAAAATAGAAATAAGGTCGAGGATCCCGATACAATGAGATGAAACGTCTCGTCAGTTATATTTTGTCCTTTATATTTTAATTAGCCTTGTGCTACTTTGATTTAAACAGGTTTTGAAAATGGAGGTTCTCAATTTGACCTGCATGTTAAAAAAAAGTGTTTGTTAATAAAATTCAGAACCAAATATTAATATTAATTCTGAAACCTTAGAAATAAGTATATATCGACATAAAGTGATTTTTCTGTTTACACATATTACTATCACACGTTAATAAAAACTTGGCAACCTTAGCTAGCTCAAAGTTTTTAGTTACTGTTAGCTTTAAGTCGAGACAAGTGAGTGATTTTGTTATCTCCCGTAATGTTGAAGATTTACTGAACTACAACTATGATTTTATGAATTGAGTAGAGCTTGTCTAAGCTGAAATGACGCACCCCACCATCGCTTAATGCACACAAGCAAATTTAAAATATGGACGCAACACATATACACAATGCCGTTGTAATTGGTCATTCAGTTGCCGGTGAGAAAGAGAAAGAAAGAAGCGGCTTTACTTGGATTTGCTGTCCAACTTGTCATAAGTGACGTGAACGCCCGGTGAGAAAGAAGAACGAAAGAAGCGGCTTTTCTTGGCTTTGTTGTCTAACTTGTCATAATTGACGTAAAGAGCGAGAGAGCGGACATTTAGTTTCATACAGCGTTGTCGGATTTATCACGCGACTATAGTCGTTCGTGACGTATGCATAAATATCTTAATTCGCGGAGCAGTCGACACTCCCACACAGACGAAGTAAGATACCACAGACAGACACGTAAAACTTATAAAACCCCTCTCTTTTTTGCATCGGGGGTAAAAATTTAATATCAAGGATTTTCGTTTTTTAATTAGCATGATAAACTTAAATTAAATCAGTCATTCAACGATATGTCTAATCAGTTTTACTGTTTTAAGTCATACACAATCACAGAATATATAATAGTACTACATACAGAACGGACACTCACCTCCCCTCCCTAGTCTGACATACCTCACTATCGCGCCGGAATTAGGGATCTCATTAGGGGACCGCCTAGCGGGCATGGCACGCGCATGTTTGCGACGTTAGCGGAAGTACAAAGTTATGTGTACGAGAGATGCCTAAGTACTGTGCAGTGTACGGGTGTCTTTCTTTCTCGAGAAATGACTCCGATAGGAGCTTTTTTCGTTTCCCAAAAGATGAGAGGTGGAAAGTAACTTCATACAAAATATGCAACTACATATAACCTATTCTAACTATTCAGTTACAGTGAACAACTTTAAAAACGTTAGGTAAAGGTAACATTCTATAGAATTATGTGTAGTTAGGAAATTATAATTGTATCATTTATGTGATCGGTGAAATCAGGTGTTGCTAAGGTAGATTCTATCTTTTTATTTCTCTACGATACCAGGTGAATATGACATTACGAAAATTAGTACTGGTTACGTTGTTTACTAAATTAAAGTAAATTATTTACGTTGTTTATGTATCTGTTTATATTAAATTGTTATGTGAAAATAGCTATGACCGGTGCGGTGTAACGGACTTTGTCAACCCTTATAGCACGCACACAAACGCAGCGTCTGTGCAACACGCCATCTGTCAATGTATGGCCAAAATGAAAAGTTTCTTCTGAGTGTCCGGGCTGTGACACAATAAAAAAACGCATTACTGAATTGTTGTTCTAAACTTTGAACCTAGTAGAGTTTATTGATTCAATTATATTAAGAATAACATTATTATGTTGATAAAATAATACTTACTCTTTAGGCGCATTAATTGCAAAGTGATCCAGATAAACTTATCTGTTTGTTGGGCATACGTTGTTGTTCTCCTTCATATATTTCAAGGACAATAAGCATTCTGTTATTGCCTTAAAGTTATGTGATACCTTTTACTCTAGGTGAAAGAATGACATGTCATAATGATAATCTATACCTATAAAATGCTTTGTCCTGAACGACTGACTGACTGACTGACTGACTGACTGATGGATCAACGTACAGCCTAAACCGCTGATCGTAGAAACCTGAAACTGGGAGGGTGTGTTCTTTGTATGACGTAGGGATCCGATAAGAAAGGATTTTTCGAAATTCTACCCCTAAGGGGGTCAAAAAGAGGTGCAAAGTTTGTATGGAACAACGTGATCCCTTGGTCCAATCTACTTCAAATTTTGCATACACATTCTTTTACAGAATTGACGAAATATTTATTTTATATTTTATTGCAATTAATCTCCTAAGGGGGTGAAAAAGGGTGACAAAGTTATTCTGGGGGTGATTTTCTTCGAAGTTGATATCAAAACTCTTTAGTGCTAATGATAAAAATATTTTGTATATCATTTTTGACAGTCATTTGACATGTCTGAGACACAATGTTTTGACACATGTTTGTTATTGATGTTGCTCTCGAGAAAATGCTCGAGAAGAGATTTTATTCCTTAAAACAGTAAGTTCGCTATCGCAATAGGTTATCACCTGTAATGATAGTTTGTAAGTTTTAAATAAATATAAATAAATAAAATAAATAAATAATAAAATAAATAAGATTTTTTTTTGTATAAACAGGGTAGGTATCAAGCGGTCTGTGTACAGTGTAGATTGCAGGTCGTCTGTTCATATTGTCGGTGGACATTCAACGCTGTTTCTGTGGTCGAAGGGTGTCCAATCTTTTTTTTTTTGCAAACTTTTCGTGGGGGCCTATGTTTAGCAGTGGACGGCTTTTGGGTATTGATGATGATGATGGGGTAGATCCCTACATAGAATTAAACCCTTTGAATTCACGATTTGAATTCAAGAAAGTAGAGTATTCGCTATGACTATAAACAAAGCTCAGGTTCAAACTCTTAAGGTAGCGGGAGAAGACTTGAAGGAATTTGCTTCTCCCAAAGCCTGTATGTGGCATGATGCTGTGTTAGCGCACGGAGTATAGCCTGGTTTTTTCATTAGCTCTCGAAAGAAATAAACGATTGACGATAGGCGTAGTAAGTATTTCCATTTCGTTGTAAAATAAAAAGATATTATCCCCGTGTAAGTTTGACCAGATTAAAAACCGGGCTGCGTGTAGTGTGTTTATAAAATATAACATTTATCTTTACTACGCATTTTTACGTATATATTAAAAAACTGGATGTTTTTGTTTGTTTGTTTGAACGCGCTTATAACAGGAACTATTGGTCCGGTTATGAAATATGTTAGCTACATTGTTAGACAGCTAATTTATGAGGGAAGGCTATAGAAGTAGTTTAATGCGTATAGGCTTATAAAACTATTACGCGCGTACGAAGTCGCTGGCGGGCCGCTAGTATATGCATATAATTACGCAAAAACAAAACATGTATGTGTTCTTTTTGTCACCATACCGTGTAAACAATACGTTGAAAAAACGTAACGAAACCTTTTGAAAAACATTCAAATGCATACGTAAAGCGGTGCACAAAATGCAGTCGATGTGTCGCGTGCACAACACTATCGCGTATTTTCAAAATCTACATGGATTCAGAACCATTGCCAATGCAGAAGTACTCATTCCTGCAATATTATTACAATCTTTCTAACAATAGTGATGTTAGTTTACATTTAATTATTTTATTTATTTATTTAACAGATCAATGAAACTCTTTTATAGTAAAAGTAAAAAAGTTTGCATGTAAGCATCTCAGGGAAACTCGCACCCTCGCGCGTATCTACGAAATGCTACGCCGTAGCTAGTAAGCTACGAAGACCCAGCTTTGGTAGTTCTGACTCTCTCGCTAGTATCTCAATAATAAATTGATTAAGTGGGTTTTATTCTTAAAGAAAAAAAACATTTATCTTTCTTACTTTTTGTGCGTTAGTATCGTTTGTACAACCACCCCTGAGTCGGGCGTCGCTGACCACCCTGTAATTTGCACTGACGCGGTGAAGTCAACACAAGCGTCGCATCGACGTCATTTGACGTTGACGTAACAAAGCCGGTGTCGCGTCGGCGGGCTACAATGGCGGCGGCGCGCCACTTTTCAGAAACAGAGTGACGGTCTGTGCTTGTTTTTTTTTTTGCAGATTTTTATTCAGTTTTTAACTAAGTATGTTGGTGTTTGTGTTGATTCAGGCCCTTCACTTGCTTTAGTAACGACTGTTCATTTTTTTTCGTAATTGAGTTTGATGCAATGTTTGGATAGTGAAGCATTACTTGTTGAAGTGAGGTATGATTAAAGAGTAATGTCCTGACGTAAGGAAAATCCTGTTAGGCATGTCACTACATGACACAACATTTATATGTAGTTTTGGTACTAAAAAGTGGGGGATATCGGTCTGTATTGTTTTATATAAAAATGCGCCACAATTCACAAATTGTCATGGTTCCAAACTATGAAATGTTTTTCCTTGTGCTACTAATAACAGACAAAGATAGTAAAGGGGGTCGTCTCCCATAAATTGTAATTGTTGTAATTTTTATTTTTTGTTATATGATACTATGGATGTTATTGTTTGAAATAAAGATTAATTCATTCATTCATTCATAAATACTTAAAAGCACATAAATATCCATGACTTAGGTACAAATGTTCGCGCTCATCACATAAACATTGGCCCCTTGTGGGATTCGAACCCGCAACCACCGGTATAAGTCAGGAGTGCTAAGCACTACACTAAAACGCGTCGTCTATTTGTTTTGTTGAAAAGAGCAGCAAAGAATATAAAAAGTGACCAACTGCTTAGATACTGTCAAAACCGTTCCAAAAGTAGTAATTCTCAAGCATATAAGTCTTAGCACAAGAAACAAAACACTGAGTAAAAACAGCTATATATTATCACGTCCTCACCAGTCACGGCTGCAAGTCCTGACAATGCCTCCGTCAGACGGCAATGCACAATAGTGCAGACTGCCCTAAGCTCCGTAATAATAAACTGTACCGACTGAAGCCTTCTCAGTTTGCTTATCATTTACTATAGTCTGACACGCTTATAATTATAATGTCTCAATTTATTGTATTTCTAAAAAATATTTGATAACAATGTTTGAAATAGAGCTTTGAAAGACTCGGTCATAAAAGACGTACCAAGGCAGCGACATTCACTTACACCTGCTATGTTCAGTACCGATACCACGAGTTTCGACGGTTTTACTCGCTAGAGACTACGTAAAAATAAGTCTATGGAAAATTGCACAGCGCTCCTAGCGGTCACTTGCAGAACTAAAATTTTCCATTCAAAAAGTTACGTCGTCGCTAGCGAGTAAAACCGACGTAAACTCATGGTAACGGTACAGTAAATGAAAAGCCTCACGGATCGACAGGACGCCAACGGTAGCGTAAACAAAAGAATGACAAAAGAAATATGTCACGTAATAAGGGAAATGATACTGAAATAGACACAAAGTTGCATTTTTTAGTACATAAAATATGACGTGTTAATAAACGGGTGTTAAAATATTTCGAAGTTTAGTGTTCTTTATTTTATGATACACACATGATTATTGGTCAATAAACATAATGCCGGAGGACACTGTTTGCGGTAACATAGACATTAGTACGACAAGCGATTGGAAAGCCACGTTCGAATACATGGGCAGTGCCTGTAAGCAGAAGGCTTTGTACCTACCGGAAGCGCTGCACCTCAAAGGCACTAAGGCCTACATTGCAGACACGTTACGGGGTACTCGAGACTACACCATGGGATGTGAGGGTAGTATAGAATATGAGGTAGTTATATTATTGTACAATCAGACTGAAATTGCTGAATCTAAAGCTATAAAAACATTTTGATGAAAATACTTTGTTAGTTAAAAGATCATTAGTAAGAAAGGCTTATTTCTTAGTAAATGCATGTCTTAGTTTTAATTTATTTTATATATAAAGAAATCTTAGCTATTATTCAAGAGATTTCAATTTTGAAATCGACCATTAGCAGTTATTATTAAGTGAAACTGCATCATACCATCCTTTTTTTGTTTTAATCCTAAAAAACCGGTTAAGTGCGTGGCGTTCCGTGCCACCCTTAACTGAATTCAGGGTCCACTTACTTTCACTTAACGAAAACATCACAATATATTGCGACAGCAAAAATAACTTTGTTTTTCATAGTGTTTGTATGAAAGACAAAGTTATATTTGCGGTTGATAAAAATGTGCAATATCTCAAAAACTACTGGTTCGATCTCCTTCAAACCAATTTTCGTTGCAAGTTTTTGTTGAGATCTACATCATACATTTTTTTAAAAATTTTCACTTTCTTAGTTCAAAAGTTAGAGGGGGGGGGGGGGGACGCCCATTTTACCACTTTGGAAGCGTCTATATCTCAAACCTTACACTTTTAGCAAAAATGGTTTTAGAAACCTCAACATCATTTTAAAAGACCTATCCATAGACACCCCACACGCATAGGTTTGAGTAAAAAAAATTTTTAGGTTTTAGTTTCATGTATGGGAGCCCCCCCTTAAATATATTTTTTTTTTACTTTTCGTATCTGAATCGGAAAGCGGTGAACAAAATACACCTACCTACCAAGTTTCAGCTATGTGATGCTTATAGTTTCAGAATAAAGTGGCTGTGACATACGGACGGACAGACAGACAGACAGACAGACAGACAGACAGACAGACAGACAGACAGACAGACAGACAGACAGACAGACAGACAGACAGACAGACAGACAGACAGACAGACTTGACGAAACTATAAGGGTTCCGTTTTTTGCCATTCGGCTACGGAACCCTAAAAACGGAAATTGTTCTACACTATCGTAGCATACGTAGCAGGCTTTTACCTTTCGCAATAGCTAAGCGCTACGTCGTAGCGCGTTACAAAACTAGGAGCGTAAGCGCACGGCTACGGCGTAGCAGTCACGTAGCATCGATTGCATGAAACGTGTGATGACCGAAACTTTTATTGAACGTAACATTAAAATGAGTTCCCCCCCCCCTTCTAACTTTTGAACTAAGAAAGTGAAAATTTTTAAAAAAATATGTATAATGTAGATCTCAACAAATACTTTCAACGAACATTAGTTTGGACGAGATCAAACTGGTAGTTTTTGAGTTATAGCACATTTTCATCAACCGCAAATATATCTTTGTCTTTCATACAATCACTATGAAAGACAAAGTTATTTTTGCTGTCAAAAAATATTGTAATATTTTCCGTTGGTGGAAGTAAATAGACCCTGAAATCGGTTAAGGGTGGCAAGGAACCCACAGATGTAGTACTATTATATATTCTGTGCCCACAGTGTGCGTCCGAATCGCACTTAGCCGGTTTTTGAATCTATTTTCCCACTAGGGCTAGGCATTTCCAATCCAGTTGTAATTTTCAAACAAAATCAATTACCTACTAATTAAAGCATAATCCCTGAATTGCATACATACTCGCGGATGCTGAGGAAATTTACTACTACACGCTGGCAAAAATTCAACCGAATAAGTACTTTTAGTTTATCAGAATTTAAAATAAATAAAGCGTTCTCAAAAGTGATTTCAAAAATACCGCAATCGTTTTTCCTTTGAGTCTCCGAATGCAACAAATGCAAACAAATTAACCTGCTACACCGGTTTCGCCAAACTTTTGGTCGTAGAAAGCCTTTGTCGAGATATTTGGAGAGCTAGATTTTTGACTGGTCACTGGTAGAAAATATTTACAGCTGCTATTTGAACTTCTTGCGGTCTGCGTTGCGTAATTCTCAATTATATTTTATATATACTTATATGTTGTATACAATAAGAAGTATCAAAAACTTTTACTAATCAACGTAAATTGCAGTTACTTAGGTTAAGATTGTCTACTCGTAGAATGTGTACGACAGACATCGTAACATTTTTTGCAATATTTAGACTGGTGGTGTACTTGTAATATCAATGTAGTTTGATTGTTTGAACGCGCTAAACTCAGGAACTGCTGGACTGAATTAAAAAAAATATTATTTGTGCTGAATAGCTCA
The DNA here is from genome assembly GCA_963584085.1 of Pyrausta aurata. Taxonomy (NCBI): domain Eukaryota; kingdom Metazoa; phylum Arthropoda; class Insecta; order Lepidoptera; family Crambidae; genus Pyrausta; species Pyrausta aurata. Next base: position 2,651,854 of record OY757259.1, read on the forward strand.
TTAATCGGGAAAGGCTTTAGGCTATAAAACACCACGCTGTGACATGAGAGGAGGGTGCAAACACAAAACGCGCAAACGTAGTCACGGGGACCGCTAGTTTAAGATATTTGTGTTGACTTATATTTCAATCCACCTTTTAAATCAAATACCAAAACCCACCTCTTAAAAGGAGACAACAATTTCACACTGTTGGTAGCAGTTTATTTTATCGGTATGTGACAATGTGGGCGACTGTACTATCTCGATACAAACGGACTTGCCGGGGAATTTCGAACCTCGCAAGCGCTTGAAGAATAATATGTTTAGTGTGGCTGAAGTAAGAAATTCTAACTTTCGAAATTTTCAAGCATGTCCGTGCAGATTATTTGGTAGCGTTGCCAATTCCTAAAATTAACTATTTCGGAGATTTAAATGTTCTATGATCATGAAATAACTAACTTGCAGGCCAAAAACCAAGAATTTTGCGTGAAGCAACAGACAGTGCACTTGTGTATTGCGCAAACAACTGAGCACAGCATATCTGTGCGCAGATGGCATTCTAATTTGAGACTAAACAAAGTTAATAAAAACCGGTTAAGTGCGTGTCGGACCCGCGCACTGAGGGTTCCGTGCCAACCTTAACTGAATTCAGGGTCCACTTACTTTCACTTAACGAAAACATCACAATATATTGCGACGGCAAAAATAACTTTGTTTTTCATAGTGTTTGTATGAAAGACAAAGTTATATTTGCGGTTGATTAAAATGTGCAATATCTCAAAAACTACTGGTTCGATCTCCTTCAAACCAATTTTCGTTGCAAGTTTTTGTTGAGATCTACATCATATATTTTTTTCAAAATTTTCACTTTCTTAGTTCAAAAGTTAGAGGGGGGGGGACGCCCATTTTACTACTTTGGAAGCGTCTATATCTCAAACCTTACACTTTTAGAAAAAATGATTTTAGAAACCTCAACATCATTTTTAAAGACCTATCCATAGACACCCCACACGCATATGTTTGAGTAAAAATATTTTTTTAGGTTTTAGTTTCATATATGGGAGCCCCCCCTTAAATATTATTTTTTCTTACTTTTTGTATCTGATTCGGAAAGCGGTAAACAAAATACACCTACCTACCAAGTTTCATCTATGTAATGCTTATAGTTTCAGAATAAAGTGGCTGTGACATACGGACGGACAGACAGACAGACAGACAGACAGACAGACAGACAGACAGACAGACAGACAGACAGACAGACAGACAGACTTGACGAAACTATAAGGGTTCCGTTTTTTGCCATTCGGCTACGGAACCCTAAAAAGATAAGCAAAGCTATCCGACGCGGCATCGCAGCCAGCATCATAGCCTAGCATAAATGATTCTTTTTAATCATAGCCTCCATTCCACGAGAAAATAGTTTCGTTTTTGATGTGTTTTTTTTTATGATGCATATCTCAGATTTGTTTTTTTTATAAAATTCTGGTATTGAAAAAAAAAAATGGGTATATATTAAGAGCCATATGACAGTCTGGAGATTCTCAGATTTTACCGAATTTATCAATGTGTGTGTGCGATTTTATATGTTCGGGACACAAAAAAATGTTAACTGTAACTAAACAATTTTGATACTTTATCTCTAGGTAGTAGGCTATGCGTATGATGAACACAGAAAATGATGGTCTTATAAAAGTCGATGTGATAAATTAATGTTATACCAGTTTTTTTGTATTTAAAATACGTATTACGAATACAGTGAATACAGCTCGGTATCAGGGCTCGCGTCAATTCCGTTCGCGAACATTTTCCTTTTGATAATTATATAACTAAATTCACAGATTTAAACACAAACGTACAGTTATAATAATGTAAAAAACTTACAGCATAGAAAAAACAAAATGCATCCAAAGGGTGAAGACGTATAGAGGCGGGTAACACGCACTGACCTGCAACGACTAAGCAGTGTTGTGCTGTGTTGGCTATTTCATGGAATTGAAATGCTTTATAGAGACTTTTCCGACTCAAGTCTTGATTTGAATCTTGTTTTAAAACAATTTTCTAGTGTCAGTCGGTCCTTATTTGGATTGTTGTAACGAATTTCTTAAATATTTTGAGATTAAAAATAGATGACTTGGCACATCACTAGTCAGTCGGTACAGGTTGGTACCGGTTATCTGCCTCTTTATGTCTTCACCCAAATCGTGACTTCTCAGAGTAGGTATTTTTTTACGAATGTAAACTCCACGAGAAACGGGGACTAAGGGTTATTGGTGGATGATGCCATTGGTTCTGCGCTTGATCTACCACGTGTCATACCAGCTGGATGCTATGAGGATTTATTTACACACTAGCTTTTGCCCGCGACTTCGTTCGCGTGGACTTCAGGTTCGTCCCGTCTAGTAGCGCAAAAAATGTGTTTTTTTACGACCTCACATTAGAAACCTCAAAAATTGTAGCCTATATGTTATTCTGATGTATAAGCTATATTGTGGTAAAGTTTCATTCAAATCCATTCAGTAGTTTTTACGTGAAAGAGTAACAAACATCCATACATCCATACATCCATACATCCATACTTACAAACTTTCGCCTTTATAATAGTAGTAGGATAAATGCTTTTTAGTGTAACGCTGTTCTTTGATATGATTTGTATTTTGATATATGAAATATGTCACAAGTTATTATAGCTGACATTCAGAATATGTAGTTAAGAAAATTTCGATCAATATTTCAAGTATTTCATGTATAACAGATGATAAACAAGATAATTTTTATTTAATTATTTGGTTTACACCGGTATTATATCATTTTGTCCATATACATTTTTCAATAATAAAATATTATATGAATATGGACTTGAATAGAACCATGGAACTTCATGTCATTTGCGTACAATTTGAATACAGGTTCATATTAACTACATACACATCACATGAAACGCTTCTATTTAAACAAGCGTTTTACTATACAAGTTTATAGTTAGGTTGTGGTTGTAGATTGTGGCAGAAAGAAAAGGGGTGCGTCTCATTTGTTATACAATCATTTGATATAATTCAACTTTAATAACGATCACTTTACATAAGATACATTTGTTATAAAAACACATGATATAATTTTGTTTATCATAACGTTTACTTCACATAATATTCATTTTATATAATACCATTTAGTATAACGTTCATATCTTATAAAAACATTTGAAATAAAACCTACTTTATATATCGTTCATTTGATATAATTTTGTTTGACATACGCATTATTTCATATAACTATTATTTGAGATAATAACGTTTCAAATAATGATTAATGAAATAACCGTCAAAATAATATAACCTTCACTTGGTATAATTTCAATTGCTTTTTTTAAAACTAATTATCAAACATCTGAATTATGTTAACCCCGACTCGCCGTGGTCACTTTGCCGTGGTACTTGTCTGCCCGATACTAGAGTGTAATTTAGAAGCCGGAGGCGCGGAGGGAGAGCAGCCTCCGCCCGCTGTAACAAGGGGCAGGCACCCGTGCGAGCCGGAGCGGCTGAGGCTGGTCGCCGAAGGCCGAAGGCCGAGGCGACCAAAAAGCCGAAGCTGTGGAGGTGAGCGTGGGTGACTGCACTTTGTTGCGCAAGGGCGGAGAGGCTGCACTTCCCGCAGCGCCGGAGACGTGGAATTAATGATGCATGCTGCATGCTTGCTTGCATTCTGCATGCCTGCTTGCATGCTGCATTCCTGCTTGCATGCTGCATGCCTGCTTGCATGCTGTATGCCTGCTTGCATGCTGCTTGCCTGCTTGCTTGCATCATTGCCTGCATCTTCCAAGCCTTGAATAACCTAACAGCTGCATTTTTTTTTGATGTAATTGTATTTATAATCATATAAATTGGAGTTTATATTATGAAGTTATCATTATATGTTTTAAATATTATTTAAAAAGAGTGTTATCCTACATGAATGTTATACTAAATGTTATTATACTAAATAAACATTATTTGTTTTAATTATTATATCATGTAAATGTTATATTAAATGGTCTTATATCAATTGATTTTAGCTCAATCGTTTGTTATACGTTTTAAAATTATATCATTCAAAATTATATCATTCCATCATTATACTAAAAAAGTGTTATATTAAACAAAATTATATCATGTGATTGTATATGTTTTGAATTTTATATGATATGTTGTTATATTATATATTACACACCCAAAGAAAAGTAATGTTAAATAAGCAAAATTTTGCCCTATTTATTTAGGTTTAAACCATTGAAACACTGTTACTAGCGTATGGAATTAATGCCATGACCAAGTCCCACACAGTATGGAATTGACGCCAATGGCCAATGGTATGTACGTACATGTGCGTATCAAAGGTTGTGGAACTAAATAACGCCTATATACGGTCTATATTAAGAAAAACTGACCTTTTACTTTTTGTCGTCCGTTTATTCTTATTCAAAATCCAAAGCACGAATGATGTAAGAAAATTTATAAACTTACTTGTTTACTACTCAAAGTCAAATACTTAAAACAAAAGCCCTTATTTGTCTTCAATTTTGTTGGGTTAGTGGTCACTTCACCACCATACTATTTCAATAAAACCGACTTCAAAAACAAAACACATTAAAAAGTCTTAAATAAACTCTTGAAAGGACTCCATTTTAGGCAAACCATTTCTTTTTGGAGACAATGCCCAGATAGATGTCGCTTAAGATGGAACTTGAGAGAGCCCATGCGATGGCACTGACTTCAAAAAGAAATGGTTTGCCTAAATTGGAGTCCTTTGAAGAGTTTTAGACTTTTTAGTGAAAAAAAAAACTTCGACCACAGAAAACTTTGCTTCATATCCAGCCTCGGCGCGCCCCAGCCCTGTTTTATAATAACTTAAGGGGTAAGAGGTAAATACCAATTCAACAAAGTAAATATCATGAAAATCGGTCTACCGTTGTTGAACTATAAAGTAGTGTTACTGATATTACTTTATTTTATATAAATAAGGTTATAATTTTTAACCCCATACATATGCAATAGAATTGGTACTATTGCCTATTCTTGGCCTTATTAATTCAGTATTTGTCTAAAATTGACATTTAACTGTTTGGTGATAGAAACAGTTTGCTCATCATATACCACAATTTTATTTTGTAGACAATTTTTTATTATTATTATTTTTGTCGATAATTTTGGTCCTAGTATCTGCACATTTTGTTTGATCAAGTTTCGAAAATACAAATTGTATATGATAAAAGATCTTCGTTATAACTCATGAACCTCTTGAAATAGTCGCCATACATATAAATCTTTCTTGTTTATAGTATTAATAAGGATTCCTTTCTATGCAAGTTTACATAACATTGATTAATCATTTAAATACAATTACTAATCGATACAAAAGAACGAATACTTTTTTGTTATAATTAGAGACCATCGACGATCCAAATGCACTATGGCTTTATGCCTGTTGCATAAAGCCTCAAAGCGAATTGGTCGCCGTATAAAAATTGTGCAAAGCGTGATATTTTCAAATTTGGAATTAGTATCATACACGAAATAAAAGAGTAGCAGCGAAGACAACGAGCGACACACCCTTCCCCTCCGAGCGCTCGGCGCTGTCTGTCAAATTTCGATCGAAGATGAATGTTCGTGACAGCTCCAAATCTCAAATTTATAGGTTACTTTAGTAAGATATTTTGAATATATTGCACAAGATAAAATCAAGAATTTAGATGCTAAGTCAAAGATAGGAACCTCTATAACATTGTTTTATCAAATAACACAGAATAAGTGCAATGTATCTAAGAGATAATCGCCTGTCTTTAGGTGCGTATTTTATGCCAAAACATGGTTTCAATTTTGTCTTCATTTGGAATAACCAGAGCGATAAATAAAAAAAACAGAGTCGACACCTTGTATACGAACGTAATTCCCTTCAAGTTTATGTTAATTCGATAGCTGATGTCAACAAGTGATCTAGAAGAGTGCGCCAGAAAAACCGTCAATTTGGCTTCTATGATTGCAAATTACAGACATTTTAAAGATTGAATCAAAAATTCAGAGTCGACATCTTATGGAGATAGTTCATTTCTACACAATTCATTCAAAAAAAGTAGTCAGTTTAGTCATTTTTGGGGAGAAATTTTCATTTGAACTTTGTTAGAAGGTAGGTGACAGCAGCCTTAAATACTAGTTTTGAATATAAAAACGATCGCGTTATGTAATAGCCCTACCGGACACATTATACGGGCTCGGACAGTTGCAGCGATCATAAAGCGCGTTTCCGGACATCGATGATAGCCGGTAGGGATGTTCCTAGACGATAGCCGGTAGAGATGTTTCTAGACCAATATCGATACTTTTATTTTATTCCTAGTTATCATTGAACTACTATTACTAGCGTATGGAATAGACATCACGAACAAATTTTGTGCTCCGTAAATTGATGGCCCGGTCAACTCATGATTCGAAATTCAAATTTTCAAAGAAAACATCACAATATTGTAGTCGTTTTTGCGACACATTTTTTGCTTGGCATAGCTTCTCTATACGTAGTAGTAACAACTCACTGCTATAGGTAAACCGCTTCATTGAGACTTCGCCTGCGGGGTACAGGGGTGCGGGCGGAAAGACGAGAGCGGGGAATGTAAGGGGTGCGGGCGGCGGTGATACACAAGAGATGAAATTTGCCGTGACAGTTCTTAAGATATGTGACGTCAGTGGTCACAATAGTGGTCGTCAGTGTCGACACTTTATAAACATTACATAACATATTGGAAAAAAATATTCGATTCAATACAATTACACCAATAAGAGTGAATTAATTCTAAATATTACTATCCAAAATCGTGGATAATAAATAAAATGGAATTTTAAAATAAGACAGATTTTTTGGCAAAATTAAAAACTTCAAATAACATTCCCTGGTAACTTTTGCGACTGTTTTGTTTGAGTGTATTATTGAGTTCATATTCATATCTAGTTTATATTCCACTGAGTTTAGATCTATATTTTTTTATATAATATTCGTATATATTTAGAGCATTTATTTAAACCTGTTGTTTAACAGTGTTCAAACGGTGGACTTAATGCTAGAATGATGTAAAATAGAATTTAAAAAACCGGTTAAGTGCGTGTCGGACCTGCGCACTGAGGGTTCCGTGCCACCCTTAACTGAATTCAGGGTCCACTTACTTTCACTTAACGAAAACATCACAATATATTGCGACGGCAAAAAAAACTTTGTTTTTCATAGTGTTTGTATGAAAGACAAAGTTATATGTGCGGTTGATAAAAATGTGCAATATCTCAAAAACTACTGGTTCGATCTCCTTCAAACCAATTTTCGTTGCAAGTTTTTGTTGAGATCTACATTATATATTTTTTTCAAAATTTTCACTTTCTTAGTTCAAAAGTTAGATGGGGGGGGACGCCCATTTTACTACTTGGAAGCGTCTATATCTCAAACCTTACACTTTTAGAAAAAATGGTTTTAGAAACCTCAACATCATTTTAAAAGACCTATCTATAGACACCCCACACGCATAGGTTTGAGTAAAAAAAAAATTTTTAGGTTTTAGTTTCATGTATGGGAGCCCCCCCTTAAATATTTTTTTTTCTTACTTTTTGTATCTGAATCGGAAAGCGGTGAACAAAATACACCTACATACCAAGTTTCAGCTATGTGATGCTTATAGTTTCAGAATAAAGTGCCTGTGACATACGGACGGACAGACAGACAGACAGACAGACAGACAGACAGACAGACAGACTTGACGAAACTATAAGGGTTCCGTTTTTTGCCATTCGGCTACGGAACCCTAAAAAACACGACAAAAATACAATAATATAGATTTTGTGTCCGAATATACTGCGACTCATCTTCAGACTTCAGTCAGACAGTATTCTCTTGTACTTCTGTCAAAGCGTCCGCAACTGTCAACAGATGCTATCGCTACCAGTGTAGCGAGCGTACTGAATTTTGAAAAGAATGTGCCTGCCGCCCGCACCTCTCACAAGCCCCGCTCTCGCCTCCCCCCGCGCCCTTGTACCCCGCAGGCGAGGTCACAATTTCGCGGTTTACCTATAGTTATTGACGAAGTAGATTACTACTACCACGTGTCGATTTTTAATAATCAGGCAACAAATATCTTAATTAAAGCGGTTTTTTTTAACATTTAGAATATTTTTATGACTATGAAACATTTTAAAAAACAATACGTTAAATAAGTCAAGACTATACCTACAGAAAATAAGTTAAGACTTTCGTAAATCAATACCCGGTACGGTGCGATTGTAAAGATAAAACCGCCGCTTTCGTCCTCTGAGATAGTAACCAATCGAATCAAAAAAGCACGACGAAAGTATTTATGACAAAGTAGGCACTTACATAATGTTATCGATGAAACGAACACTATAAAGCTACATCACTACGACCACATTGGAAGCCGATAGACTATTATTTATCTCTTACGTAACTGTTACAATATCAGAAAATGAGGTACAGCTTTGCGTGGCCATGTCCGCATTCAACCATTGTCCTGCACAGACGCCGGTGGGTGACTCTTATGTCCTCATCGCAAGGTTGATTGTCGCTTGGCATGTTAGACTATAGTGAGGAATACTATGTCAACTGGGCTATATGTCCAACTCAGTCAATATGGTTGTTCCAACGTTTGTTTGATGCAGTTCTCTCTCGGCGATCTCAGAGGAGAATGGCATTACGAGTATTAATGAAGACCAAGCAATAAATAAATAGCATGACGATTTCGTCAGCTTTTCAATGGTTTATCTTTTGACCACGTGTTAGGTTATGTTCTAGTTTGTACTGCCTTTGGGGAAGCAGTTAGTATGTTGTCACTATCCAAGAGGACCAGGGTCGGACCGATTTTTTTTCTGGATTTTTCTGAATATCTCTTGAAGATGGATTCCAGTTTTAATTAAAACAACTAGACCAGGTAACGTTAGTGATACCGTGGACTTTCGATACTAATGTCGTCAGCAAACTGTCATCCATGTGTACCATCCCTTAAATTTCAGTGTTTTACAGCTTCATGTTTTGAACGGTTTTTTCAGTGTGAACGGCCCTTTAAACGAAACACTGTTTGTTCTAACGAATTGGAGAGCTTTTTATTTGTAGTCTGTTTATTGGAAACCAAAAATGAGAAACGTGACATTAACGGTCGCTGTGTCCTGTCAAATATTGGCACTGCGCACAGCGATGCCCATTTCCAGGCTGAAAATGGACCTAAATCTGTTGCGCTTAGTGGAGTATTTGTTTGCGTTCTATGTTGGAGTTCGATTAAACTACAATATTTAATCGAACATCAACTGCCTATGCAAACCTTTTTTTTAATTATACATATATTCGGTATACAGACAGGATACAGTCGTCGCATACTATAATTATTGCAATAAACAAATGTGACTGGACCGTAGCCCATAGATAGTATACACAACATGCTTGGTAAGCTAATGTATGCTACTAGGACATAAAAACTTATACAAGTTAAAAATTAAATTTAACACAATAAGAAGAAAAAAAATAATTAAATTGAATTATAATAGAAGAAGTGATCTCGCCGTAACATAAATATATATGTTACGGCGAGATCACTTCTGCCTTAAGGGTATTGGATATGGCTTTTTTATATTGATCTACGATCAAAAGACGATTAAAATCGGTCAATTGCACCACTTTTACTAAGAACTTTAGGACTGCGATCCGAAACCAAAGATGTTTTTTTTCTCGTTGAATTAGTACTTATAGGTGAACTTCATTCATGTTTACAGACATTGCAATAAGACACTTTAAAGTACGACCTATTATTGTCTTAAATATGTATTTTTTTCTTTTAATTGAAAAATAAATAAAGGTAAAAAAGAGGTGATTCATAGCAAGCAATAACGCAACTTGTCAGAGGGACCACAAAAAATAAAAGTCGTTACACACAAGTCCAAGTCTCATTTCTTGTAATAACGTAATCCACCTGGGATCCTTCAGTCTGCTTCACACCTACCCGCATTTTTCTTACCGCCATTACACGACAATAACACATTAAAGTTGGCGAAAGAAAAACCTCTAAAAGTTCGAATGAAATACTTTCACGGAGTACAAAAGTTTTGGTCTTATAAATGAGCGTGAAAAGATAGTCTTTGTATGAGTTCTGGTAATTTAGTTCAGAAGTATGATACTACAAAAAGTAGTTAGTATTACGATCATTAGGATCTGAAATAATGAGGCGAGTAGTAAATTAGATGAAAGTAAAAAACCTAAGAACGATTTCTACACTTTTTTTCATTGCCAGCTAAGCAGATATTTGACCTCGATCGCACCCAATGTCAGGTGTAGATGAGGTCTAGAGTGGTGCATACTCGTATCTGTTTAGTAGCACCCGTTCACTCCTGCCTTAAAGAGGCTAAGGTCGTGTTCCTTAGGGAAAACTTCAGTAGGCATTTAGCCAAGTTATGCTTAAAAGGTCTATATGTCTGTCGTCTAATTTTGACTCATTGAACTTATCATCATGTGAATGAAAGGTACCATTTTTATACGAATTGAATGATTGAGTGAATCGATCAGACTATTCACGGTTCAGTAGGCACCCATAATTGCTGGTGTGATCATCAGACAGAACTATTGACGTCAGCTTTGCATACACTAAGTATTATTGTAGGTAGGTTTAAATTCGCAACATTAGGAAGGGACTCTGTACATTTTGTACTTTGCGATAGCAACAGTGAAACAACTAACTGAAAGGTGGCATGGTCCATAGAGACAAAATGAGAGCTAGTAATAGCTCTCATAGTCAGTTTGTCGAAAAATATTAATTTTTACGATAAAACATTACTATAAAACATAAAAGACATAACGCTATAAAAGTCAATAATATAAATTGCACTTGTAAAAAGACAACTGTGAACCTGTGACAGCCGAGGAATTGAACCCCGTGTCTTACGCAATCCAAACAAAAATAAACTATGAATTGGCTTTCATCATCTTAACTGATTGTTAAAATATTTGTAAAAATATTTTCCTTCAGATATTGTGAGAGCAATCTCACAACATTGATGATGTCACGCAGCCTACGCGTTAAGAAGCGCTTGCAAAATTCAACAGGCCTGTTAATGTGACGGTGGCCGAGTGGTATAGGCGTATGCCCGGATTGCGTCAGACACGGGGTTCAATTCCTCGTCTGTCACAGGTTCACAGTTGTCTTTTCACAAGTGCAATTTATATTATTAAGTTTGTATGGTGACAAAACACTATAAAAACAAAAATAAGCTATAAAAGTCGATGAAAATAAAATAAAGTGACTTACAATACATTCTTTTATTTTAACAGTTGGGAAGCTCCTATCATCTATCACAATTGTAGTTTAATGCCACGACTTACTATCACTTTGTGAAGCAGATTTGTCTTATGTTTTCCTCGATGCTCTTCCAGGATTATCAGCGCGATTACTTCGTACCCTCAGAACCTCCGAATAAGGTGGACCGTATTAGGGTTTTTGTGAGTGATCCCGTAGTGTCGCAATTATCGCGTTTTTGCCTCTTTCCCTCTTTGCTTGAACACTCGAGTACCTCATTCATTTGGAACCGTAACGAGGATGTTCTCATTTCTCACACAATTGTCCTCACGCACTTGGTTCTAGTAAAAAATATGAATACATTTTTCACGAATTGCTTGAATACATTTTTAAAGACAACGAGAATGCAACCTATCATAATACATGATGCATTATATAATGGCTTATCACAGAATAACACAATAATACTTATACTTTGTGGACCCTGGTTTATTACGTAAGAAGGTGCTTTCTTTGGGTAGGTAAGTGTAATCTAAGGCAATGTTCAAGAACTGCAATATTTCAAGGAACGAAAGCACATGGTTGCGAGAGACAAGGTATTAGCATTATAAATCTACAAGCATAATGCACTAGCTATGCGCCACTAATTTTATCACTTGCGGGGACTTGTTTCATATACGTACTTTAATGTACAATAAATTTACCTACTATTCAAGATTCTTCAATAGTTGTCAGAAAGATTGAATTAACATATTTTGCAAAATAAGTTAATTCAATCATTTACCTAGTCACACTGACAAACTATGGCAAGGAACTCGGTAGATATTATTCGTAAAGTCTAGTCAGAGGCATAGGGCCTCTGAAAACAGCTGACAGCAAGGTTGGTCGCTTGCACAACCCTCCACCAATCCGCACTGAGCCCGCGTGGTGGAGTATGGTTCATACCACCTCATAGTTGAGCGAATCCTTTGCCTAACAATGGGATATTTACAGCCTAACCTTCCTTTTTTAGCTGAGTCAATTTATAGTACTGAAAAGGTGAGAATTTCATTCCAAATAGACCTCTTTTATACCCTTAGTTCGTCCACTTTATTAAGCTAAGTAAATCGTCACGAAGACACTTAGAGCCCCCTTTTTCACTTCCACCGATTCATTAGAATCAGGCACCAATTAGCGCAAAGTAAAAATTACTGCAAGTCCGACCCTCATATTTCATTGCAAATGGGTCTTAACCGACTAAAGCGTAGAAGTTATTATCATATACCGTGCCAGACTGCGGCGGAGAATGACGTGCTTCTAACGAATAATAGTACTTTCTTGACTACAGGCCCTAATGTAGGTAAGTAAGGCCCTAAAGAGATAGCGCGCAGCTTTATCGATAAGAGCAAACAAAAAAGACACAACACTGTCAGGAGTTGACAGACTTTGCTGACTTTTAGTCGACATAAATAGGGCTTTAAAAAATCATATTCTTAGGTACTAGGTACTCCAAAATCAGGAAATGGCCTTTGTTTTCTTTTTTTTTAAATTGTAAAGCTATGACTAAGATATGGTTTTATTTTTGTTTTTTTTTGTAATTTGATGTACTAAATAAAAATTTTTTTCTCTCTAAAATCACCTACTCGAAACTTCTTTACAATTCTTAAAAGTTATTTTTTTTCTTTAGACATTATTTATCATCACGAGCAACATGCAGCGTCTGCTTTCTCTAGTTTATGCCATTATTCTCAGACTTAAGCAGTTCCTAACTATTTAGTTGTAGAACGTAACGAATAGCTCTACATTTACTAGTCTCTATGTTTTTTTCATACACAGGAAAGGGTTTAAATAAAATCTCAAAGGGACGGTTGCGAACCGCGACGCATTTGTCATTGTTTGCTTGACCGCTAGGAAATTATGGACTGAATTTTTCGTACGTTTGTAATAACCACTGCTTTGAGTTCTCTTAATTGACTGAAATATATCACTCTTTTTGAGATTCACCGCAGCTGTATAATGTCTGTGAGTGTCAAGCATAGGCATAGGCTAAAGGACCTCACAGACGGAATGACTGGGAGAGAATGCTTCTAGCATTAAGTCCACCTTTTGTATACTTTTATTTGTGCAATAAAGTTTTTAAATAAAAAAAAGGCTCTATTAGAATGTAGTTATTACTTGCTCAGTGAGGCCTACACTACAACATAGGCCCACTTGAATAGCATCACTATAATTAATTAATATTATAATATGATGCACATTTGGGATTGAGGTTTGTTTTCTTGTCAATATTGATTTACAGATGGCATTGGCAAATGATAATTTAATTTGATGCCGAATTAGAACTAGTTTGATGCCATAATGAAAACAAAGAGTAAAATCCTTAACAGATTACCTACGACCAGTTGTTGAAACAAAATCATCTACAACACGATGACAGGTGGACTATTACATAAGTAACTTGATTGCTTTCGCATCGTCATGGGTTTTTTTTCTTTGATATTTATGGGCCAAGATGCCTGAAATAAAGGTTATCTTATTTTTTTTAATTTAAGGGAGCATTTCAAAAAGTCCCTAGTAAGCGCTTAGTATTATTTAGCAGTGATGTCAAGTACTATGCTCAGCACAAGGAATATACGCAATTTGAGAGCGATCGCGACGCCATGCGCTATTGCAATCCAAGCGTGGCATAACCGGAGTAGTGCTGTAAAGGTCAAGTTGTATGATTGATGGTTTACTCAACATATGGTTAAATGTCAAAATGGCTATTTTAATGACCATTGGTTAAGGTATTATTCAACCACTGGTAACGACATTTAACCTTTAGTTAGGTTAAGTTCTATCGATCACGCAACTGTCAAGTAATTTTTGACAGCTTTTTTAAAATGATATTTGTGCTTAGTTCAGGTTTTGTAATACTTATTAACAATTCGCAACAACAAGAGTGATTTCGATTAACTCTACCAACTCTCTTTTTTGCATTATTTCCTTGATCCGACCAATCCACATACAGGATAGCAATCGAATCGTCATCATCATAAAGTTATGTAATCACCCCGTTTGTACCGATCTGAGTCGGGTTTAACAAATCGTCTGCACAAATCAGGCTTAAGGGATACATGGTAGCCCTGAGTCATTTGTAGTTGCTAACAGTATTAGTAATATGTCCGTTTACATCTGTTTCGGGATTATCTAGGTTTATAGATAGGGTTCTTTTATTGTTGGGTTAATTATTCTTCTTATAACCAATCGCTGAGGAAAACCGCGGGGGAGGCCTATGTTCAGCAGTGGACGTCCTTTTGCTGATAATGATGATGGATCGTCGTGTAATTTTAAGAGCTTTTATAACTGTTGCAAAGTCAGGTCAATCATGGTTATTATCAAGGTACGGTTGATAGTCACAGATATTAAATAAAACAGAATTAACGGATATTTTCGCGATAATTTATTAAATTTTACATTCCGACGTTTCGAACACATTACAGCGTCACACACAGATATGCAAATTATTAAGTTTGGATTGCTTTGAGAGCGCTTTCACACTTAGGCCACCTGACAGCAACCTGCTGATAATTTCACACATAAATGACAGCAGTAAGCCTTCACATTTAGGCGCTTTATTGTAACTACCTTATAAATGTCACTAGTGTAACTCTGTAGTTTTCTTGCCAATGATGTGTATACCTATAATTGGCGTAGGAGAATAATACTTTAATTATTTGTAACTAAATGATGTCTATATATGCTGTTGGTGTACCATATTGAATTAAAAAAAAAACGCAAAGCGAATCGTATCAGCAAGGAAAGTGATTTTGACTATAAAATTGGCTTCTATCACTAGTTCTTACATCCGAGCTTTGGAAGGTATAAACTTAATAACCCACAAGGCACCCTCTGAAAATCAGTGTCGTGGCATGCGTATCTTGCTGCCTTGATGAATGCTGAGAGGGTGCCTTTTCGGCTCATTCTTGATCTAAATGTAATTATGTGTGTGTCTGTTTATTGTATTTGTGTTTACGAGTCAGTGTTTTGTATATGTGTTTGTGAGTCGAACAAATGTATTTTCTTTCTTTCTTTCTTTCTTTAATTTGAAATCAGTGAGTACGAGGTTAGGCTGCTACGACAAATCCTATCTTCTCAAGCTAAAATGTTCAGTTCAGTTCATGACAAAGGATTTCCTACCCTTCTTCCACTCTATTGGACCCTTATATATTTTTTGACAATACCGAGACGTTAATATTTATTTATAGTCAGGTCTTAATAATTCACCACCTCCCTCAATTTCGCTTTTGCAATTTCATGTAAAATAAATATTTATTGTCAATATTGGCATCAAACTGCAAAAGAAACGCAAACGCACGCTTACTTGGAGCTTGAGAACAAATGATAAAGACGTAATTTTCTTTGTGAAAAAAAGGGTTCAAAGAAAGTTTTAAGAGCAATCTAATAAACACATCTATCAAGTGTGTTCTCCAAAACATACTTACTCGTCGTACAAAGAAAGAAAATCCTTAAATAGTAGTAATAGCAAAGTTAAAATCGGGATGTGTATGCGTCTAACGATCAATGAGTCAAATTTTATGATGAGGTGTGTCCGTCCATTCTATTCTGTTCTGTGTTTTATAATAAGTAAATGGGCAATAGTTGCCCCTCATGTTTGCAATGCCCTAGCAGGGCGTCACTTGTACTATTTATCTATACTTTGTAACACCATTCCCAACTTGTGACTTGCAATAATTATTAATCTAAATCCAATTATGAAATTACCGTCAGCGTAAACTCCTTACTCAAAAATGTACCAATTTCTTTGGTATTTTTATCCAATATGCATTATATTCCACTAAATATGAACTACACCTTTTCCATAATAGATAAAAATACTCCACAGCCTTTAGATAAAAGATAGGCCATGCCGCATATTACACACCTGTAGCCTTTGGGTGCCTTTGAATATTAACGAACACAGACAAAGGGACAGGTACAGTCGGAGAAAAAAATATCAACCAACTTTTTGCGTTTCACCAACCTTATTGCCTTGTGTTAAGTGTCAGTGTTGGTCAATACTGTGCATGTACTTTTGACGCTGACTGTACTAAATAAAAGCTGAGAGTATTTTTTCGGAGACGGCTGAAATAATGACTGCTTTTGAAATGACAGCGATCATAAATAATGACTTTGTATTTGGTGTTTTGATATCGTTTGATGATTTATGAATTTCAGTATCAAGTACATAACTCGTAGTTACTTTAATTGTTTTCAGTTTCAGCTAGCTTTTATAGATCGGACATCAAATATTTCACTATTTGATGTCCGATCTATAAAAGCTAGCTTTTTAATTTAAGTTAGGTTATGCGAGTTTTTAAAGGTATCAAAAATTACTGGGAGGTTCAGGTAAAACATTCTGGGTGCATTGCATGTTGCTTTGACAGTTAAGTAGCTCTACTTTGGAACAAATTAGCAAATTCTCACTTAGCAAATTAGCGTGGGACAGCACTACACGAGTGATTGAAATAGAAAAACCTACTTTTGATACGCAATGCCAATTTGGCGACTCAACTAGTTGAGTGGAAATTGAACTGCCTGGAACGTGAACGGATGATCATAATACGCCCCTGAACCCTTAGTAGTGAAAAAGAAGATACTTGTATGTTTTAATCAGAAGGTAGATATGAATAAGCTGTGCTTTATGATAATTACTATGAATATGATTTGGTTACTGACTGATGATGTACCTATAAATCTGTTATATTGCGCTAGATGTAAGATATACCTATGGAAAAAATCCTGCATAATATTTCAGAAACAAGTAAAAAAAGTAAGAAAATAAAAACTTTTGTTCAATCCGAATTACACACAATACTACAATATAAACAATAACTACAAATTGAAGAGACTGCTTGAATCGAAAAGGCACCCCAGCAATCTAAACATCGTCTGTAGTTAGTTTTGAGCATGCTCTGTAAAAGGGTCCTCAAAACATGGCAAATTCAATTAAGCACACGTTTGTACCTGAACTAATTGTAACGTCTTCAACAATAAACCAGCCGTGGGGCTGAATGCAGTAATAAACGTCATTTTCGTCAACTCGTAAAGATCCAAAGGTAGTTACGGCCGCGCGAGACGAAATTAATTTTCCCCTCGTGTTCATGGTTCCAGATTCCCAAACATTTTTCGCATCCCGTTTGTGTAAATGTTGAGGTTTTTTTTTTCAATTTAAATAGTAAATAACAATATTACAAAGTGAGCTATTCTGCCTGCAGAGTCAGGTATTTATAGTAGGTATTGTATTGCAATCCAACTTAATCTGTTCAATTTCCAGGCAGTTCAATTCCCACTCAGTGTAAACGAATATTATCAATATAATAGTATTATAATAAATACTACAATGGTTTGAATATAACAATTTATATTGTTACAAAATAATAATCTACACTAATCTACACTAATATTATAAAGAGGAAAACTTTGTTTGTTTGTTTGTTTGTTTGTTTGATTGTAATGAATAGGCTCATAAACTACTGGACCGATTTTAAAAATTCTTTCACCATTCGAAAACTACATTATCCACGAGTAATATAGGCTATATTCAATTTTGAACAAAAATAGGGTTCCGTAAGATTTAGGGTTTTTCGGACACAAGGTGTAAAAAAGCAACCAAAAAAGTTACTTATTTTGCGTACCCTGCCTAAACTTTTAAAGATAGAACCATAAAATGTTCTAAGTAATTGTAGATCTTATAAATATCTATAAAAAAGGCCGCATTACACTATACCTATCTATGTCGAGTGAGGCACAATAACCATTTTTTTATTGAAAAATCTTGTTTTTTTTTTGGACTACATTTAAACGCGTTTTTTTACTCATGCTATTAATCCTTATCTACACTAATATTATAATGAGGAAAACTTTGTTTGTTTGTTTGATTGTAATGAATAGGCTCATAAACTACTGGACCGATTTTAAAAATTCTTTCACCATTCGAAAGCTACATTATCCACGATTAATATAGGCTATATTTAATTTTGAACAAAAATAGGGTTCCGAAAGATATTAGGGTTTTTCGGACACAAGGTGTAAAAAAGCAACCAAAAAAGTTACTTATTTTGCGTACCCTGCCTAAACTTTTAAAGATAGAACCATAAAATGTTCTCAGTAATTGTAGATCTTATAAATATATATAAAAAAGGCCGCATTACACTATACCTATCTATGTCGAGTGAGGCACAATAACCATTTTTTTATTGAAAAATCTTGATTTTTTTTTGGACTACATTTAAACGCGTTTTTTTACTCATGCTATTAATCCTTATCAAAATAAATTATTTCATCACTAATTACAGTTAATGTAGATAATATTTGGTCTTTAAATGATTAAAATTGGACGTTTGGTCAGAACTTCAGAAAGTTATAGCGAAATCACCCTGCATCTGGTGAATTAGCTCATATACCAAGAATACCCATGATCCCTACTGATTTGCCTATACCCTTCAAAAGGCTCCAATTTCCAGTAAAAATTTCTTTCGCACTCACGATAAACAAATCCCAGGGCCAAACATTCAAATTAGTAGGAATTGATTTACGAAAAGAATGTTTTACGCATGGGCAACTTTACGTTGCCCTATCACGGGTCGGGGCTCCCGAGCATCAGTATATTTTGTTACCAGAAAATAATATAACGTCAAATGTTGTGTATAGAGAAGCTCTACAATAATAGCTTAAGTTTTCTATCCTAAAACAACGGGTTGCACTCCGGGACTTAACAACTAACATCCACAGAAAGAAAATCTGTTCAGCCTGCGGATAGTGACTGCTTCGTCGATGTTAGTGTCGGTGTCTGTGAATTGACCTGGGAATCATTTTGTTTGCTGACCGTGTCTCTCCTGGGTAGGCTTTTTGCAGCGGTAACTGACATCCACGCGGGCGGAGCCGCGGGCGACCGCTAGTTGTATCAATAAAATACGAAATTGCTATACGAATTGCTTATTTGACAGTAAAGCAGAACTGTCAAAAAGATCATCAAATTATCTAATCACATTCTATGGTTTGCGTATGTCACCCTCGTGTCTGCTTTCCTTTAATTGATTTAACATAATTTTTGATCACCCCAAGGGTGCTATTTCTATAACTTTGAGAACCGCGTGTTCAAACAAAAGGTACATTCGGAGGCGCGTGCCTTTTGCTGATTCGCGTTTTAAAAGGATTGCGCGTGACGCGACGCTAACGCGTGTGAGTTCATTGATGTATGCGTGAGATATGCTCTTGTGATGCTTGCTACAGTCACATGGATGGCACATGATGTTTCTAGCGAATTTTGAGTGAGAAATTCATTGGGCTTATGCATGCATCTTGGAATGTATCTGTGACAGTAATGACTCCTTTTTAAAAATTAAAATCTAGAGTCAGTTACCGTACGCAGATTTGACTCATATTGAACAATATTGGCCACAGGTTGCGTTGCTTCCTTTTGTTACGAAGTACCAGACAACGATTATGATGGCACACAAACATTTTGCCCCTTGCAGGATCCAAAGTCGCGACCGTTGGTTCAATAGTCAGGAGCGCTAACTTGGTACTGCAGATTGCACATACGTGTTGTCAAGATAATTACAATATTTTTTTTATTAATAAAAGCCCCTATCACAATTTAAAACAGCTGTACAGTTCTTAATGAAATATGGCTAAGAACACTTGGGATAAAATTATCTATAACACAAAAAAAAACTTAACGAAAATCGGTTCATCTGTTTAGGAGCTACGTTAATAGACATATAGACAGATACACAGACATACACGTTAAACTTTTTTTGCGTCGGGGGCTCAAAAAGATTGGAACCGAATGCCATTACTAGCCATGAAGCATAAACGTCACAATTGCTTACTTATATCCTTCTAATGATTCTCTAAGGATTCAAGAGCAATTCAACATCAAGCTAAAAGATAATTTGTTTTTTTTTTCCACCGACCCTGTCAAAATTTAAGCCTGGCATTGTGGAGAGGCCTTTTGAGTCGCAGCCAAAGGAAAATAATAAGAAATTGATACAGAGCTTTGGAATAAGCGGTTTGAGAATCAATCATCAATAGGGAAATGGAGAAAGGTCATATCAATCGATGTAATTGGGAAAGTGCTCTAAAGACGTAGATGCGTAATAAAATGGCACAAGTAATTGCCTGATCACATGGAACATACAAAATATTCAAACGAATATGAACAGTAGTCTTACAATACTACAATTCAGTAAGGTATTAAATAGATATTGAGCAAGATTTGACAGATTAAATAGCGATGTATTTTTTTCATTTGTATTGTTTCACCAACGCATTTGCATGCGGAATGCGACATTCGAATGTTACATTGGCAAAATTATATGCTTAGTCTCGCTCTAACATACGATGTGATGGTTGCAATTCTTGTCAGTATCGTTCAGCTACATCGCTGCCGCATGTGAATGCGTTAATGTCTAGGCCCACTACACAGTATCAACCATGACCGCGCTAGGAGCGTATCAGACACGAAAAACAACACGATACGCTCTACTATGCCCACTGAAAAGATCTACAACGTTCAGTCCCATAGTTATACCGAACGAGAGCAAGAGCGAGCGAGAGCGTATTTTGCCGGTTGCTGACACGCTCCGTGCATGACACGCGACGGTGTTGATCGGTATCGAAACGTGGGAACAGTGTGATAGTTTTCAATAGAAATGTATTTTTTTGCCTGACACGTCCCTAGCTCATGATATCTATATATTCCGAGCATCTCCGTGCTTCGGAAGGCACGTTAAGCTGTTGGTCACGGCTAATATCGGTTGATATTAGTCGTTAAGCCTTGTCAGAGGCCCTATGGGCGGCTTGATAAAATCTGGACTGCAAGGTTGGTCGCTTGCCTTGCAAACACCCCTCCGCCAATCCGCACTGAGCCCGCGTGGTGGAGTATGGCACATACTACCTCACATTTGAGGTAGGGCCTTTGCCCTGCAGTGGGATGCTTACAGGCTAACTTTACCTTTTTTTTACGTTCCTAGCATAGTCATGGTATGCTACGGTGTTGAAGGCAGAAACTTTTAGTGTAATCACAGCGTTACGCCGGCGGTATACATTTGATTCGCCCTTATGAAATAAATAAATAAATAGCGCCAGACAACACACCAATTGTCTGGTTTCGTGGTGAGGAATTTTCTTCCTTGTGTTACGAAGTACTAGACAACGATTATGACGGGGGCGCTCGGGGGCGTTTCCCAAAAATACTTAGATACATATAACACATATAACATCCATGACTTAGGTACAAATGTTCGTGCTCATCACACAAACATTTGCCCCTTGCGGGATTCGAACCCGCGACGCACTAGAAAGGTATTTGATTCTATGAATGAACGACGAATGAGAAATGGAACTTTAAAATACCTTTGTTCGTCAATGTTAAAGTAAAGTTACCATGCATTATTCCATTCATGTTTTAGCAAAAATATAATTTAAGTACAAAAAGCCGCGAGAGTGTTTACACAACTGTCAAATGACATCCCTTTTTTCACAGCGCCAAATTAAATTATGGAAATGTTAACTCGACTGCCATTGTACAAAGTAAGCAGAGGGCGTCGAGTAATAAATAATAATAATTGGGATTTATTACAGGCTCTGCAAATGTTTTAATGAGAACGGACGATGAATTTTATGAGTGCGCAATGCCTTGAGATATTGTTGTCTTTGGATCTTGAAATATTAAAAATAGGTTACAACTTTCTTGTTTTGGTTAGTTTGTGCAAGAAATTCTTCATCGTCATCATCATTATCAGCCAAATGACGTCGTTTGCCGAACCTCCTCCATGACTTTTCACAGCGACCGATCGCAAGCGGTCTACATCGAATGTGATCCTGCGATCTTTACAAGGTCGTTATCCCATTCTCCATCACCAAATTTTCGGTGGATGTCTTACGCAGGCGCAGGCCTTTGGTCGAAGGGTCTCCAACCTGCCAATTGCCACTTGAGCTTACTGATTCTCAGGCCTATGTCCGTAGTTCTTCTACGTAAGATATAAATCTGTACCTAAATAAGTTAACATTTTCGCATTAGGTAAGGTTAGTTAGGTTTCGCATGCAATCAATCAAATGCAAAACTAAGCAAGTAATAAAAACTGTGATGGACAGCGCCCCTACAGCGAAATGATTTCACCTTCACTGCGGGCAAGTAAATAAAATCAATTTCAGTGCAAATACGTAAACTCGAAAGTAAAAAGCACGTAACTCGTCAGTATTTCAGATGTTTATCAGCACTAAAGCAAATAGGGGCTGAAAATAAAGGCGCTCTCACACCGGATCGGAAAGCGGTCCGGAGCTCTATTTTTGAACCACTCGAGTCAATATTCCGAGTGATATTTGTTCGAAAACCAATCAAAAGACAACAAAAAATACGCTTGAGTGAGTAGTAAAAAATTAGGGCGTTTTTTGTTTTTAATCACTGTCATGTAAATTTCACTAATTTCCATTCGAAAATCGATTAGGAGTATAAAAAAATACACGCTACAATGATGCGAGTGATTCAAAATAGAGCCCTCAGTTCGTATTGTGCGATTTTTACGGTCCGCTTGATGAGGGTCGCTTTATTGACTTTAAAGGTTTATAAAGTGCCAGATTCCAATTTACGGGCTTGTGTCCATTCGGACCGATAAACTTTGCCGGTTTTTTCGAATGTGTACGATTTAGTTTCGCTTCGGATATGAACGCGATGCGTGTGAGTTGCATTCGCATGCACGAATACCGAAAAGGATGCGACTATCACGTCTAGCTCTTTTAGAACGAGACAGCTTATGCAGATATCATGCATAGTATAATTTGAAAGGTAGGTTAGTATTTTAGCAAGCACAAGGGGCACAAGCAGTTTAAAAAATAATAATGCATCAATTTGAACAAATTTTAGATGATGTTTACTATTGTTTTAATAATTAAGTACAACAGTGTACAGTGCCGGTGTCAACGAACTATGAAATGCAACTTTATCATGCGCATGAATATTTTTATATCTCTTATCATCTATGCAGTGCGTATTCGAGAGAGCATTATTTCACTAAATAAATGACAATAATTTACTATTGTCATACAATTTCAATGTAAAATTATATTTACACTAACATCCCCGCGGCTTCGCCCGCCAAATGCAATGTGTATTTTCAAAACTTGATCAATAGAAATGTGCGGATACTAGACCCAAAACTATCGTCAAAAAAAATATTTTAATATAACATCTGTGTTGCTGTTTTGGTTGGCACCATAAAATATTATTATACTTAGGTACATTATGTAAAAGATGGCCACGCGGTAGGCCCAGAAGGCGATGGTGTGACGAGCTAGACACTTTTAACATCAACTGGAGAACAGCTGCCCAAAACCGTGATTGGAAAAATAGCCTTTTTCAAGCCTTTGCCCTGCAGTGGGACACCGCGGGCTCTTACATTATAATACATTATGTAACCGTATAACAAGACAAAGATGTATATAATATAAATTGTAGTTTTACACAACGACAAAACAAATACCTCAATAAAAGTTACAGTCTCTCACGAACAATCGGATAAATCTGATACTCGCCAGTTTATAAAACCTTCAAATAATCCAAAAATATTTTCGGTAAAAAAATGTTCTTTCAAAATTGGAACAATGTACGCATTTAACCGCTCTGGGCGACCGTTAAAAAGTGCTAAAACAGAATTCGGCTGCGCTAAACCGACTCTCCGACACGAGGGTTGCCAGACAAGCTGGACTTGATGGAATAAGCTCTCTTGCTTTTGAAGTTTAGCACTTATTTTTATACATTGTGTCCCTGGATAAAGTGCAATATCGTTAGGAAATGAAAGGAGACCTAAAACTTTACATAAAAGACTAGCGAACAGTATCATTTAAGGTGTTTCTTTACCTCCGGTCGATTTCACTTTATTCAGGGACAACCAACACGCCGTGAAAATCTTACATACATTTTATCGGTCTCTCTTCTCAGCCGTATCTTCATTTCTGAAGTTCGTGCCCGTTCTAGTTAGCCTTGGTGGGTGATCTTACGGTGTGTCCACGCCACTCTATCTTCAGCATGTCTAAGAGCGGCAGTCAAGAGGAGCCCCGTGATTTATTTCATAGAGTCAAACTAGCGCCTCGGTGATCGGCCTCTAAGTCGTTTGTCTTTTTTATCGGTACAGCGAACAAAACTATGATATAACAGAATTTTGACCAGTTTTCTTTCTGTCTAGCAGCCCTACACGAAACCCAGGACTAAAGGCCCGCGTGAGGGATGAGAGCCTGCGGAAATTGATTTTTAAAACGATTGACTTTATGTGCCTGGCCGGTTTATGGTGATAATATTTTAAACGACATTCTATTTTGAGTTCCAAACATGGGAAAAAAAAGAAAAATATGTTGAAACGGCTTTCGAAGCGATTATTTTATACGACTACCCTACAAAAGGTTTCCATTTTTGTTGGTGTTTTTTCGCAGTATCTACTTCTGTTAAGATGCTTATGTTTTAAATAAGTATCTTATATAGTCGTGAAAATACACAGATTTCAAGTAAGTACCAAAGAATTATTTTTTCATAGAATATTTTTTTTACTCATGGACCAAACCAAGCCCTGCCAAATTCTGAGGGTAATCAGTGAAAATAATAATGTGTCCAGCCCGGTTGTATCCGGTCGCGGTGGCCGTTTGTTCCCACGTTTTGTTTGTTTGTATCCTTTGACACAATTAATTGTGTGTCTGCTTTTGGTCTGAATAACCCGAAACAATGTACTCATAACATTGGATGGATTATTTTTGATTCGGTAAGCACAATGCTTACAAATAAATACACCATGAGCATTATCATTAACTTGACTACATGCATAAGTCAGTGTTTCCAATGGATTATAACCCTAAAAGTTTCAGGCTTCTCCTGGGTGAACTCGCTCTACCGTGTCGTCTCTGTCTATGCCACGTCTAGTCTGTTCTCGAGCCAAGAGCGAACCCATTTCATATATATTATTAAAAACTGAAAAATTGAGTTGCTACGCTAGACATAAATAAAAGTTCGTTGCTACTTAGTAAAAGTAAATACTTATATGCCCGAATAATTTTATCAGTACATGATAAGTGGTCAGTAGTGAGTAGCTTGTTCATTACTTATGCGTTAAAAGTTATTTGATAAAAAGTTGTATTTTCAAACAATGTGACTTAAAATAAAAAATAGACTCTTTCATTGTTCAGTACTTACCAGCTTTACAAGGATCCAATCCAAGGTCACCTGAGTCTTTGTTCTCATAACTAGTTGAAAGTAGTTCGTCTATGGTGAACTTGTGAGGCTCCTCCCTCCCCTCAACCGAGGTGACCTCGGTCGTGACGCACAACACAATCGTCATTATCACAGCGACCACCGTCGGAGATGGATGTCTACACTGGTAGGTCATTTTTAAATGCATACCGATTTAATCACTTCAAAACACTTATGACATTTTTTGTTGGTTTAATCTGAAACAAAAAGAAAAATAAGTTAGTTGAATGATTGAATATAACTATTTTACTTAACAACAAAAACGAATTAAATATTAATTAAAAGGCCAGCATATATTTTAAACATAAATTATCATGTTCCTAAAAAATGATTAATATCATCTGGATGTTGATTCAGATACGGCGAAATTTTCATTTCGATCCATTAAAATACAAACTTTATAGTTTGTTACTTTTGTTATGTCAATAAAATTCAGGCGAAATGCTAGTAGCATAATCATCACTGAAAACAATTTCACTCAAAGCAATTAAGCTTAATACGGTTCATTGGAGGTAAAATTGAAAATGAGATGAAATCGTTTAACCATCAGCACAAAGTCAAAGGCCAAAGCTTGTTATTCATAGATTAAATGTGGTTACGGGGTCACTTGTTAACTTTTGACTTGTCCTATGAAGTTAAGGACAATCTTGGCACAAAATAACTTGAGAAAGGATCTTAATCTGATTTTAAGGTTGAATCGGTGACCAATAGAGCGTTACGCCTCGAAAGGGTTAGGATAAAAGCTATCACATTTTTAGAGATGAGTAAGTTTTCAAGTGATGTCTATAGACCTATAAAAATGAAACAACGTACCTACGAGTATGAACAAAATTTCAAAGAGGTTTCACTTTGAATATAACTCGCACAACTCTGTGTACCTACTTTGTTAGTACGTAATTGCGTGTCTGCGTTAAAAATACTTAATATTGTGGTAGAGGCTTACAATAATCATAATAAGAAACTATAAAAATTTTGCCTTTATTTTCGAATCTATCTTAAAATGTATTTACACCTACTTATTTTAACTAAGTGGCACTCCACAAGTTTTATGAAATTTATCCAATTTAAAGAGTTATTTAAAAAAACATTGAAAAACTAAGAGGTACCATATCAAACAAAGGCAAGTACAATTTTTTAGTTACAAGCAGAATGATGACTTTTGTTTTGATTGCTTAGAGGAACTCAAGCTCGTAATTGTGGATTTATTTATTGTTATTATTTATTGTTTATTGACTGAGATACTTATTATTTATTGACTGAGACATGATTCTAATTGTTTTCTTTGTTTCATATGCCAAATCGTTTCCTTCTTATTAAAATCGCCAATAAATGAATAGTAAGTAAATAACATTTACATTTAACTTTCGTTAGGCACTCGCACTTTTATTAATGTAAACATTGTGTTAATGTTTTTAACAATCTGCTAAAGGTCAGGTCATAATTTTTCTTCGTCTCAATATCTTAAGTTTTCAAATAAGGCCACGAAGGCACACCGAACTACTTAAGTGTGTCTTTAAGACAATGACATCTTCAAAGTTACGTTAACCGGGTCCTTGTATGTTAAGAATTTCAGACGTTATGTAACTTTAGGCATTACAGCGAGGAATACCTACACAGCCTACGTTTATTAATGTTGACACATTTAGGAGGACTATTGTGTAGAGCATGAACACTAAGCACTTAAGTTTTGGATGTAATTTTAACTAGGCACTGTTTTATTTTAATTATGCTTGCGATCAGCTGATTATGGGAGTCAGAAAGCCATTATTGTAAAAACACTCAAAGAAATGAATTCAACTTTAATTGCTTTTAACCTTTAACATTTTCTTTCTCTGTCACGTTGAGTCAGTGTCACGACATTGACAAACAAGCAAACGTGACAAAACTTCACCGACAAGAGCATGTAGCTCTTAAATGAAGAAGAAGAAGAATTGTTTTTTGTCAGTGATATTGCTTTCCATAAGGCTACATCTCAACATTCAAATCTTACTAACACTCAAAGTTTTTTTTATCTATGGATGCAGTCGCGATGCTGCATTGTTTCTAACGCGCGTTAGCATCACGACTGAAAGTAACAAATGAAGCGAATCAACTCAGCATAAATTCTCCTACACTGAAGTTTAGCTAAGGAATTTCGTGTTTAACTTCCCAATAACAAGCTAAGTAACATTAAGACAAACTAGTTAATTACTAGGACCGATTGTTGAGCTTTGGCGAAGCGTGTCTTTGAAGATGATTAGTGGTTGTAACGCGCTCAAGTTCCAGAGTTCCCGGTTCGAGTTAGTAATGGTTAGAACGATCTTGCTCTAGATTATATATATCCTTCGGTAAGTGTGTTGTGGAGAACAGACCTCCTTAATAGATATTATTTATGAAAAATGGAGTAGTATTGATTTAGTGACGTCTTCACTTATATTCTATTATATTATTTGTGTACTTTAACGGGAGTTTCTTTTGCTGTCCTTGATATGTGTGCTAAAATTCAATGAACATATTATTATACTAGAACCTCTTTACATTCACACGTCGAGACTACTGGATCTAATTGATAGCTTTTTTATGTTTTCATGTCATCAATTTCCTAAAATAAAATCTTAAAAAAACACTGAGTATCTCTACGTGTACCCTTATTAACCACTTACTTGTAATTTTACAAGCGTCTGAAATTCAAAAATATCATTCAAATTTTTCTGATGAATCTATGAAAATTGCTTTGGTATACATTACAGTTCGAAATACCATTGCATACACGATAGCATATCAAGCTAAGCATTGCAATATCTTATGCTGTCTTACAGTCAAGCCGAATCCTAAAGTTACGTATGACGTTTATCAATTTGCCATTACTAGTGATAAGTAAGAGTGATTTTACAATATTTTTAACACTCAACAAAAATTGCGCACGGGCGGGACTCGAACCAGCATCTTTCTGGCTCATCTTTCATATTTCATCTTTTAAGAATAAAATATGACACTGTGAGTGTTAAAAACATTGTAAAACCATTGAATAGCGAAGCGTTATCATTTCCAAGTTGAATTTATTCTGTAAAGAACAACTACTTGGCCCGCTGTTGCATAAACAGACGGGTAGATGGCGCTAACGTCACGCAATGACGTATCCATGAGACCAAGAATTTCGCGAGGTCAGACCGACAGCGCGGTAGCTCAATTGGAAGAGCAGTTGGCCCGGTTAGCCAGAAAGAGGCTGGTTCGAGTCCCGCCCGTGCGCAATTTTTGGTTTCATATTTCATCTTTTAAGTAAGAGTGAGTAAGGTCGTCATCTTACTCACTCTTACTTATTGTAGTAATGCCAAATTGACAAACGTCATACGTAACTTTAGGATTCGGCTCGACTGTAATAAGGTCTATTCTTACATAAATGTATAGTCTTGTTGGCTATACCTACGAGGTATATTTAACCCTTTGAAGTCCTGATTAGTGGCCAAAGCGAAAGCAACTTTAGTAGCGCTTTGAGTTCGAGTTCGCAAACTGCGCGAAGATAGTTTGCGACAACCTCAAACCCAGAATTTGGCTTATGACATAGTTTACAATGTAATGAAATATGAATTGATAGACAAACGTGGCTTATATAATAAAAAAAACAACATCAAAAAAGGGCTTGTGCCACTTAACCCCAAATCTATTGTTCTCATTTTATAATCAATACATTTATTCCACTATAACCCCAAAATTGAGAATTATAATCCTTACTTTAAATGGTTTTGGGGTCAAAGTGGAACTTTTTGGGGTTTAGTGGCATAAGCCCAAAAAAAATTCTAAAAAAATCCTGTCGAACAAATGCGATTACCGCAATTAATACTGTAGGTAACAAATTGGTAAATAAAAACATATTTGCTTAGTCAAAGACAGTAAACAGTGGCATAGTTGTGGAAAATAGCAATTCTAGTTTTTCGTTAGCACTTGTCGTAACGCAAATAACCAGTACTCTGATGCTACTTTAGATGCATAAGATAAGACTTATCTAAACTTTTTAGACGAAAATAAATAAAAACAGGACGAATAATGCCTCACAGTCTCGTTGTATGAACTCAAACTAATAGATAACAGAGGTCACGGGCAGATAACGGTCCTTCTCAGTAACAAATATTTTGCTGTGGAAATACCACAAAATTGGGAAGAACTGATAAGATGATATAAATGGTTCCTTTTTAGAAGACGATGTTGAAAAGTTTAAAATAAAATGAATAATGCTGCATTCTCATTAGAACAAATTTTTGAAAACAATTATCCATTTTGGATATAAACATTTCAAAACACGTCCAATTCACCCTCGTCAATGGAGATTGTATTATGATAACGCACATGAGGAGAGGCTTATATTAGAAAAGCATTTTAAAATGTGTGAATAAAAATCTAGGTATACTAATATTATAAAGCTGAAGAGTTTGTTTGTTTGTTTGTTTGTTTGTTTGTTTGAACGCGCTAATCTCCAAAACTACTGGTTCGAATTGAATAATTATTTTTGTGTTGGATAGTCCAGTTATCGAGGAAGGCTATAGGCTATATAACATCACGCTACGACCAATAGGAGCAAAGATATAGTGGTAAATGTGTAAAAAACGGGAGAAAGAAGTCACTATTCCACGCGGACGAAGTCGCGAGCAAAAGCTAGTATTGAATAAAATACTACAAATTATGACACTATCTGAATTATCGACACTAAAAAAACTGATGATTTAGAGTATTTTTCCTCCCTAATCACGAGGGAAATTAGTGAAAATCGTGCTCAAAACATCAACTTTGAACGTTAAATTAATCTTATCTTATCCATCCCGAATCAACGCTAATTTCATAAGATCAAAACTCCAGTTCGTTACCGCTTATCTAATTTAAATAGCCCATCAATCTTTAATGAGGGCCAAATATTAAATTAAGCATACTTTTTACCGTAATTTGGTTATCTGAAAGATTTAAGATTAACTCGAAAGACTCAGAGATGAAGTTCAAGATGATGAACTTACTTCCCTGGCAATAAAGTTTTTAATTTTAGGTGAAAGTGTCACATATTTCCCTTTAACTGGTACTAGGTAGATACTATGAAGTTAACATCAAGACTGATAATATCATAATATATTGTATCTTATTTAACTGGTCCGGTAAAGCCAGATAAACAGTTATTGTTAAAGAAGTTTCTTCAAATCTTAAGCATAGGTGGTAACTGTACTCATCAGGCCACGTCTTATCTTCTAACTAGATGCATGAAAGAACAACGTGTTAGTTATACTACTTATAACTCTAGAATGGGTTAACCGATTTTCATGATTTTACCTTCAACACTACAATGAAAAAATCATGAAAATCGGTAAATCATAAAATAATAAAATTTGACACGCCCCGAACAGTATACTAAAATAACAAACGGAGCCGAGGGGAAAGGAAGTTAGCTAGGATTGTAGTTATTAAATTATAAATTTTAAAACAAAATCTTTGCTCCCTCGTGTGTTTCTATCATAGTGGACCTACCAAATAGGTCATAATCATAATGATAATTGACGGCTGCAGTTCAAAACGTCGTAACCTGCAATGTTTCATTTCTCGTCGTGACGTAACGGACACGGTGTGGCGCCCGGCCAGAAATAAATGAGGATACGCTACATCCAGCGTTCGCGCAAGGTCTTTAGTTCATGGCAATGACATTGTTTTAGAACTAGTCCTGTTAATAGGAGTAGGCTAGGTAAGAAGATCTTTCGTATTATTAATAACTAGTTACATCCTCTTATTTTATGCGTGAAGTTGTTATTTTAGAAAGAAAGAAAGAAGAAAGAAAAATCGTTTATTGGCTAACATCACAAACACACACATACACAATATTACACGTAAAAATTACACAATATACAAAGATTTAAAGAAAAAAAAACAGAAAAAGAAAAAAAAAGTGAAAATTACCATATCCTTTTAACACCGTACACCATACCAGGCCAATGAATGTGAGTGTGTGTGTGTGTGTGTGACGCCTATACCCAAGAGGACCTCACTCAGCATAAGCCAGGTCCCTTGGAGAACCTGACACTGGTTTTCGGTGGGCCCCTGATGAGTGAGGTATTTAGGAGTTATATTGACTAGAAAAAACATACTTTTATGCCGTATTAAAGGTAAACTGTTTTTTATGCAAGAACATACTTTATAATAAACGAAGGATTTTGTTAATAAGCAGAACCTATAAATTACTTTACTATTTATTACTATAATCAACCAGGAAATAAGAGAAACAAATCCGCGTAAACAAGGTTTACCAACTTAGTAAGATAAGTAATTAATTAATTATATGAATATTATTACTGACTAGCCCTTGGAACTTTTCAGAGTACATCACATAGACTTATAATAACAAAATGCATAACATTTATTTATCAGACCTCAACATTATCAGAAAACAGCACGTTCATTCTAAGTACAGACAATCGGTACAACTAATCAACCACTGTTCTTTGACCTTTGTAATTACGTTCATGTAACAAATGCTACTATTTATTCATTCAAAACGCAACTTTTTACTTCACCAATAGGGTTGACTTCGTTCAATAGATGAATGGAGTTACGTCGTTTTGAGTGTTGGCGTCGGTGGAGCGTTGGTCACTATTATCACGAGCGATAAGGGAGATACATTCCAATAATAAAGCGTTTGCTTTCTTTGTGCCCACATCAGTGGGGATGGCACGCCAATATTTTGCAACTCGGATGGCCGTTTTGATAGCGCAAAATTTACGACCGGCGATCAAAGAATTTTTCGCGCGAGTTTTAAGTTGTCGTCCTTTTTGCTGTGACCTTTTAATTGAATGTCCCTTTGAGCCCAGAACATTTTAATCTTGATTCATGATTGAATTCTTGAGATGTTAAGGTCTTTTTTTGTAGAAGTAAGAAATGGCTTTGCATTACAGCCGGTTGCATGTGAAAAAAGTACAACAAATTTTACAACCTATTCTACTGAAAAATCTAATGATCATTGTAAGCTAAGCGTAAGCAGAGTGATATACCACATAAAGGTACATTATAATTCATTAAATACCTAGGTTCATAAGGACAATTAAATGATAGTTTAAAAGCACTTAAGTTTTCCGTCATTCCATGTTTTCATTTGTTATTCAGTACGCATGTCACTCGTATGACGAACAAAACAACAAAATTACCGCCCACACGGTGAGGACAGTGGGGTTCAGAATACATTTTTATAAAACAATTTCATATGACCTTTTTTATTTTGTCCTTCATAATTTGAAGGTCTTGTCGATTTGGCTGTTAATAAGCATGAATGGCAAGCTGAGTACCCAATAAATAATGTAACTCATATAACTTTATGTTGATAAAGATAATTTTTTTTGTAAGTTTTGTGTTTCTCAGGTAAAAAAATAACTACACTCTACCTAAAACCTGCAGCGTTTACCCTAGTCATGGTAAAGCATTTGTATATTTAGACTCATTATAGTGCTTCTATCTTGGTATCCTGAAATGGTCGTCATTTGCTCTAAATAGAATAGAATAGAATGATTATTTATTTGACACACACAAAAAAAATAAAAAACAAAAATATCAAAATACCTACAAAATAAAAATACTGTCTATATAACGGTGTTTGGGTCTATTGTCGAACAATAGAAATCCTAAGACTGCTGTTGAGCAGTCGTAGGATTAACAACGAAATTAAGACAACGAAGTAATAAAACGATTTCTTCCTCGCGTTGGTTATGTATGTATTTTGGAGGGTAATTTTATGTCTTTGTACCCACACAATTAATTATGGTCTGTCATTGTATTATGGCTTGTCACTTCGGGAATAAAGGCGATTGAGTGTGCATCTTGTTTTATTAGCAGCAATAATCTTCTACGAATCACGTATATAATAGCGTTAAGCATGTATCAATCAACACTTGCCGTCAGAATTGTACCCGCTTACAAATTACATTTCTCCGCGGCGCCAAACATGACAGCTTAATTTACGTTTTGTCAAAATTAATACAAATATCGCTGGCTAACGGCAGTGCGAAGCGTCCCGTGTAAATGTTCTCGTAAATCGTGGCAGGTGACGGGAACGTTAGAATTTGTAACTTGGTACTCGTAGGTTTAATGTTACGTGAATTTTTATTTTTGTCGAGATTTTGTTGATGGTTTTGTATGCAGGTGTCTCTACCTTAAATTGTCTGGAAGTAACATTTGCCTATTTTGTTCCAAATGGACTCTACCTAAACTTTACCTTCAATGATAAACTATTCAGCACAAGAGAACACCAAGAATATTGGGTCCTATTAAGAGGTAAACGGCAACCTAAAGCTGATATTAAATAAATGAGAAGTATGTATCACATATTACACAAAAAGAAGGTATCATCAAAAATGATGTCAAAAATTTTGATGTCCTGAATATAGCTGAAATATAGAGTCACCTTTGAATAAATTGTATAAAAAGATGTTTAACACAAACACTAAACATTTTCAGCCAGCTTTTTTTAGTACATATGCTACAAGATATTCATAACAAAATATGGAGCGCAAAAATACAAAGGGTGTGAGACACAATGACAGCATTAAGAGGTAGGCTTTTTGTAACCAAGCTTACGATTGTAATACAAATAGAAAGAGAACCAATTTCCATATCAATGAATTAACGAAATGTTCTTTATTGTGCTAAGCGACAGCTAAACGTTTGAATATCATTGGATAATGCGCCTAAATCGTTTTGTAAGCATTTTATGAATATCATAATTTAGGCGTCTCCTGATAGACCAGGGCCCTATTTTTAAATCACTCGCTCTGATATGGCGAGTGATTTTCGTTCGAAAACGATTTTTTTTCTATGACTTTTGACACTACGTCGAACGAAAATCACTCGGCATCTTGAAGCGAATGATTCAAAAATAGGGCCCCAGGTCCTCAATTCTTCTAATTGAGTCGTCACTAAGTTGTGCATCAGTTGTATAGATAGTACCATTCACGAAGGCGCGTGCCACTCAATTTTGATTGAGGAAAGGATTGAGGGGTGCGGGCCATCTGACAAATATTAAAATATTGAATTATAAATGTTTAACAGTTATATTAATTATTATATTAGCAAATATTGACAAAAGCTTGCACACATGTGGTAAAAATGATAAGAACGAATATCGCCCGCGCGCTTTCGTGGATGGCAATATCTATATTATGAGAGAACAATTGATCTACCTCGCTATTCTGACAGCGGCGTATCACCTTTCAATGCTGCCGTCTTAAAGCACACGATGTGTTACAATAGCACTACTAAATGACTACTGTATTCCAACAGTAGATGCCGAAACTAAAATCGGGGGGCAGTCGTTATACCGACAGGAATCTCTGGGATGTTGAACCGCAAGAGACCAAGTTGGCGCACCGTAACATAATATCGGTTATGCAAAATAACTTTCTTAAAACTGCATAGCACAAAAGAATCATCAATAGAAATTTTCATAATTCCTCCTTCATAACCATTCTACGTTAGAGAAACTATGAATATACGAGTACGAGTAATATCACACCTCAAAGTTATGAGCAGGTGGTGTATGCCATGTGTGTGTGTGGGTAATTTTCGTCGTAATTATTATAATCTAAGAAATAATTACCAACATTCCAAGCATTCATAATGGTCTTGATTAAGTTTTGTCAACGTCTGTAACTATTTTTTATGACTATGTTAAATTTATTTGTTTACTTAGTTCAAAACAGGCATTTGTGCAAATGCCTTTTTGGAGCAGTTAATTCACATATCTAAACAAAGTAGGTATGGGTAAAAAAGACAAGTTAAGTTACAAAAATTATTTAAAAAAAAGAGCCAAACAAGTGATATGATTGAATCGTAAGATTCAATATGAATGGCATTATTTCGTCTTATTTTCAACGAATGATTTGAGACTCTCTTTAAGATCTGTTTCATTCATTTATTTAGCTATAAATAGAATCGGACAAACCCATGAAAATTAATCGTCTTACTTAATACAGTATCAGGAAAAACTTCCACCTAATAGGTAATTACTTAAACGTAATAATATCTTTGAGGAAAACAATTTTACTATGCTTTCGCAATAAACTCCAAAAAAAAACTCACTTTTCTCCATTGGTTAATTTTAGTAATCATTACAGACATAATTAACGTTTGAGAGAGTGTAAATAAACTTTTTAATCATTTTTTCTCAATCATAGTCAATAGAACTTGCTTTTATGAAAATATACAGCAAGCGCAACGATGTTTTTGTCAGTTATTTATCCGTTACTTTGTAACTCTCAGCCTTATAATTTTAACCAATATAAACTAAATACAAACTACTTACAACACCAACAAGTCTCACGCGCCAAACTTTGTCACTCAAACTCACTGTGAACTCGATCGCAACTCACTCACACTCGCGACAAGTCGAACACGACGGGAGACGGGACACAAACGGACACGCCTCGCGGCATCCAAGGGACAACTGACACTGGTCACACTTCGCTGCGCTGGGTACTGATATGATGAAAAGTTTTAATTTATACATATTTTTATTTATTTACAAAATAGCAAAAAAACTCTAACACACGGAACTATATTTATCAGTCTCTATACTAAGCGTGTATATTGATTTTGATATACATAAGTCACTATCATATTTGAGAGCTCTTGTCGGTGAAGTTTTTTCCATAGAAACTCCAAATTAGGGATGATAGTACAGTAGATACATACCGCAGTTTTAGAACCAAGTGTATACCCAGTCAAAAATCTATTCTGATATACTTCAGTCTTCTGTCAGAACCGATGTTGCTGCTACGATGTTGCTACTCAACACCAGGGAAACACTCATTTGATTCAAATTCATATCCCTTTGATTTTTGATGAATTAGAAGTAGTTCCTCTCTTTCGCATACTGATGGCGTTTACTCGCCATGGCACAGTATCGTCTCTGAATATTGTAGCTTTTACAAGTCCATCCCACTAGACTCCCCACTACATTCTGATACTCCTGCCGCTATTTGGGATGCTTATTACAAAATATATTCACAAAATTTCCTCATTATTATATTTGTTTATCATTAACAAAGCTCTAGAAACAAATTGTTTTCAATAACTTGTCAGTTAATGAGGTGTTCCTAATTTGTATTTACTTCAAAAATATTCCTAAATTTCCAAGAGATCACTCATGTGCACATAATCCGGAATGAATCCTCAATTTACGATGTTCTTTAGGACTCTGTTCGCAAATGTAATTGACAGTTAGCACTGACACCCACACAAGTTTGCGGAAGACTGTACTGTCAGCTCCATAGAATTCAATAAATAAATATTTTTTAAATTTAATTTCGATTAATATCGATTAATATAAATTGCAATTGTAAAAATCAACCGTAACTTTGTGACAGGCGAGTTTCACGTCTTCACGTCAAAGTCACGGTTGCTTTTTACAAAAGCAAATATTATTAAGTTTGTATGGAGCTAAAACACTATAAAAACAAAAATGAACTATATATCGATTAATTTTGAATATGAGGATGTAACTTCAAACTGATTTCTATTAGGGGAAAAAATAATAAACAATATTACTACCCATATTTAAAACCTTTTAATATCAGAGTGCAATAATTTAGTACCCATACATTATTAACCCATTATTAAATCATCTGATATCAAGTAAAAACTAGATACTACTACTACAAATACAATCAACCCAAGGGTATTTTATGATGTCATTTACACATCACTCATGTATGTGGGTAGTCGTAAGTGTAACAAAGTGTCATACACAATCGTTGAGGTGGCACGCTCCTATGTCACTGTTAATAATAATGTCCTACATTTCTTGCGTCGAACTGAAATGAAAAACTTTATTACTTTCAAGGTGCTTTTTCTAATTAAATCTTGTTTATTTAGAAAATACTGTTTCGTTCGTGTCGAATTTAGGCAATTAATAAACCAATTACAATTATTAATTACTTTGAAGATATATTTTGACGAAGTGTTAAGATGATTTACAGTACCTATTATCGTTAAAAACTTTGTTTTTATAATGAAATACACAGAACCTTACTTACAAAATTTTGTTAACATGATACGAGGTTGTGATTTGATGTATTTGTCACCGTAATATTGTAACAACCGAGAGATCTTACGGTCATAAGACTCATAAGTCTGGTAGATTGTAATCTGACGATTTTTTGTGAACATGCGTACCATGGTTAACCATATTTTTATACGTTTTTTTTGGTACTTACACGTCAACCTAACACGAACCTTCACCTACCCTAACCTATATACTTTTCCCTGTGATTCGTCATTTCAGTTTACGGTAGAACGTACGAAGTTTGGTACAGTTCACAATAAATCGACAGATTACAATTTAACGGATTTATAAGCGGTAGTTTGCTATCACGCAGTTTTCACAATGTGACGGTGACATATTTTTTTACTTATTAAGATCTGTGAAGAAAACCTACAACTTGCTACATAATTATAATTTTTTATGTGTTTGTTGCTGACTGTACTTTGGTCTTATTCACTCGACTGTCAAAACTGTGCACAACAGGTCGTCGTGTTAAAGTTTATCTCGAAGTAAACAAGTGCTAATTAGCTTGTAATCAAATTAAATGCTCATATATTTGCATAGCAACCGACAAACGAGGATAGGGAAGGAACTTTTTAAATGTAAAGTAGAAAATGATAATTAATAGGAAATGTTGTATTTTATAATTAGAAGAAGGTGCTTTGGTTGGTATTTTGACACTAACTACAAAGTTGTAAAGTGCATCTTCAAATACCGATAGTATTTAGCTAGACAAACCTTCATAGGCTTTTTGATGCTATTATTACTATTAAGATATTAATAGTATATTTTATTGCAATGAAAAAATTATCATCACTTACCATCAAGTGAGATTGGGGCCAAATGTCTGCCTAGACACTACAAAAAAAAATAAGCTTCATTTTCATGGCTCACATTTTATTGTCGGTCCCCTTACTAATCCGTATGTTACATTCGACATTAATGCAACAACGTCACGGGAATCTACTTCTTAATCTTATCAGTTATGCCTTTATCGCAACTTACTTGTAAGACCTTGTAGCTAGACTCTAAGTAAGTAGCTCATTATTTTCTAGACGACCATTACAGTCATGTACGAGTATTAAGGAATTATAAGGTCTTAATAAACACCTCATGATATTATAAACTGCACTTGTAAAAAGCAACTGTAATAGCTAACTCTTGGATAAGTTAACTGGACTGGATAGCGTCTTAAACGGTTGCTTTTATTAACAAATGCAATTTATATTGTTAAGTTTGTATAGGGACAAAACACCACGTCATGATATTTTATGTTTGGTGTAGGCATTAACGTCACTTGGAACGATTATTATAGACTAGTAGTTCACGGCGTTTTAACATCGTATCTTACAAAATATATTTTTGAATCATAGCCTATGTGCTATTCCAATGTATACATGTAAGCTATGTTATTGTAGAGTTTCATCATAATCTATTCAGTAGTATTAGTACTGTGAAGGAATGACAAACATTAATACATTCTTACAAAATTTCGCATATATTATATGCGAAATTTTAATATTAGTAGAAAGTGTATGTTAGCTGATATCCAAAAGTTTGTTTTTTAATTATTTTCGGTTCAGTTCAATAACATCGAGTTTAACACTCTATAAATAAGCAGTCTTGACATATTTTTCCAAAATTGTTTGTTAATGCACTGATGTTATAACCTGAGCTCTATAGCATTACATCCTGAAATCTCGTCGTAGACACATTGATTCTCGAAAGGTTAAACCTTTTGAAAAAAAAGGATAAAAATCCGCCTCTCGAAGCAATATTATATCTTTCGCTGCATCGCGCGGAAAAGGTATAAGCTGGTCAAGAAATGCCTTGAAAAATTCACAAATGGGTTCCGTAGGCCAATAAATAGATCTCTTAGTGGTATATTACTCACAGTAAATACAAAAATATTTTTAAAAAAACATTGGATATTCTAGTTTCTAACAACAAAACCTCACAGTTAGATCAGTTTATTAAGGACCAATTACTAAGACACTCAGGTAGGGTTCCATCCCGTCACTACATTTTTCGGTTTAAGCTAACGCACTCACTTGCGTCGTCATCGAACGCATTGGTGTACTAACGGCGTTAGGGCTATAGAAGATAATGCAGTCATATTTCGTATGTCTGTTTATGTAATGAGTATACCAAAGCCCTATAATGGAGGGCTGTCTTCTCACCAACGTCAGCCAAACCAGTCATGGAGTTATTATCATTCAAGTAATATTGTTATATTCATACTACGGAACCCCAAAACACATTACTTCCGAGTCGTCGTGTCGGACTCTACATGACGAGGGTCGCAAATCTCGCCCCCATTATTCCCAGTTTTACTCCAACAGATCTGATTTTTTTCGTGGACCGACTTAGTACTTTAAAAGGATTTGTATCGTTTAGCTGACCTATCTTTATGCGTGATTATACTCTTAACTTGATTAGGTGTTGGCTTTTAGCTAAATGTGTGTGAAATGAAAAAACCTACGTACTGAACTCCATTCAAGTTAGGAAGGTACTACTCAGCCAAACGTCAATAAATGATGAAGTAGGATGTAGTTTGACAGGTATTCGACGAGATCAAACTTGTGTTAAACAGCGTGTGGACTGTAATAGAAGCAACATTTTTTTAAATAATTTTACTAAGTATGCGTAGTTACCTTGACCTAGTCAAAGTGCTTTAAAATGCTTCAACTCTGAGATGTAATACCCTAATCAATTTATATCAAAATCGCTAACTCGTTGTAGCAAATGACAATGTCAAGTTCTATGACTGGACTCATTTGTTTGCAATACAGTGCAGTGCTGGTTTGATTTCAATAAACTTATTTCCATTATAAATTAAAACCTTTTTTAATTGATTACTGGTTACTTAAAGGGCCTTTAAACAATATTTTAATTTCCTCCTTTTACAGGCCACACCATATAGTAAAATTTCCATAATACGCAAGCTTTGTACAATGTGAGGTGGCCTTTATAAATCCTGAATTTCACTAGGTCGTCGATACGTGGACACAATAAATCGTGCTAATAGCGACCACGATAGCCGGAGTGTGCGTGATATTATTTCACATATTTTACAGCTTTTGTTGTATAAAAAATATTTTAAAAAATTTTGGAAAACCATAATTTTAGAGCCAAAAAAGGCCAAAAAGTTTGGAATGCAAAATACGGACTTTTATGGCTGATGTAATTGGCAAAAATATTTATTAGGAGCATTCTCGAGTTAAAAGATCAAGAACTCTATTTTTAAATCAATCGTGTCAATATTCCAAGTGGTTTTAGTTCGAAAATGAATTATTTTCTTTGACATTTATAGCTTAGCCGCTCAAAGAATGCATTTTAAAGTTTTTAATTTGGCCTCAAAATTTATGGAAGGACAAACAAAACAACAAACTTCCTGACATTGACGTTTTTCCCTTCCTGTAAGTGGCTAAATTACCTATAAAACATTTATCAATGATAATCCTCACGCTATCTCATCATCATCATTATCAGCCGAAGGACGTCCACTGCTGAACATAGGCCTCCCCCATGGCTTTCCACAACGACCGGTTGTGAGCTGTCTGCATCCAGCGCGATCCCGCGATCTTTACAAGGTCGTCTGTCCATCTTGTCGGTGGACGTCCTACGCTATTCCACGCTATCTGTATTGGCGCAATTGATTCAAAAATAAAGCCCCAGACCAGAGTTTATTTTAATATATATATCTATACCATTATAACTGTATGTTTCCCAAATAATAATAAAATAAAAAATAAATAAATAATTTGTCTTAACATTCACCATTTACAAAAAGATCAGGTTTTGTACCCTTTTTACGACCGGACTAGAGATTGCTATTATGATTAAACTAATTAAACACTGCTTCTTTTAAAACACGGAACACGTTACTACACTGTAACTTTACTTGTATCTTTCGTAAATTCGAGTTTAGCCTGCTTGCGAGCTTTTTAAGAGATTAAAGGACGCCATGGCACATGTTTTTTTTCAGCCGGAGGCTTTTCTTTATGAAAAACACGCTTCTCAATAGACTGGGAGTGGTACAGTGACATACTTTCTTTGTATATTTTTTGTAGCGTCAACAAACAGTGTTTACAATTTGAGCACCATGAATGAATACATAATTATATTATTGTTACTATGTCAAATATCGGAAACTCAAAAATAAGGTACTGTTCGCGAGTCCACCAGATATTTTTTTTGTTAAAAACCAACCCTTATTGCAAATGCATAAGATACCGCAGTGTTTCCCGTGTTTTTTTTTTGTAACCTATTTCCTGTTAGATTTAGATTCAGATTCAGCTTTATTGCATACTACATTGTTGTACACACAGATAAAAATTGGTACAAGGTAAATTGGTACACTTATAAGTACAATGTAGCACCCCGTAGGGGCACAGCAATTACATTTTTTATATTAAATTCATTCAATAGCCACTTACATCAAATTATACATTAAAAATAGATTATTTTCAATGACATACATATAATATTCCATTAAATACTATACAGTATCAGCAAATTAATTAATTAGATAAACATTAGTAAATTTTAAATCAATTATTTATTTCATTATCATTAAAAAACTCGCCTAGGTCATAATAGCACTTATTCAGCAGAAAACTACGTAGTCTCTTTAAAAATATTGTCACTGTTTCTATGTCCCTAATATCATTTGGTATATGGTTATATATTTTTATCAACATTGAATGTTTGGGCCATTTGTTATAAATTTCAATTTTGAGAATTGTGTTTTGAATTTATTTTTACCCCTATTATTTCTCTTTTGATGTGTGTTTTTGACTGGAGAATATAGATTGGGGTACTTTTTTATGAATTTACAGGACTCATAGATATAAATGCATGTTATTGTCATTATTGAATATTGCCTAAAGTGAGGTCTACAAGACTCATATTGGTCTATCTCGCTAAGAATTCTGATGCATCTTTTTTGGAGGACCGCTATGGTCTCAATTTCGGTAGAATTACCCCATAAGACGATACCATACGTGAGCCTTGAGTGTGCGTATGCGTAATAGGCTGAGAGGGCAGTTTCCAAATTCGTTACCTTCTTTAGATTATAAAGGGCATATGTAAATGATGACAATTTATTTTTAAGTTTTTGTATGTGTGATTTCCAATCTAAATGGGTGTCTATATCTATTCCTAGTAGTGTAGCCGTGTTAACATGTTCCAAGGTTGTGCCGTTGTAATTATATTGAATTTTAAGGGGTTGTTTTTGGTGTGGCTTGAATGGTATTAATTTTGTTTTTTTAAAGTTTAGAGTTAAGTTATGGCCGTCAAGGTAATGTATAATTTTATCTAGAGTTGCATTTAGTTTTTCTTTGAGTTCATTAACATTGGAACAAGGTATCATTATTGAAATGTCGTCAGCGAATAAGAAACAGTTTTCGGGTAATATCGTGGTAATACTATTTATGTAAATTAAAAACAGAATGCACCCAAGAACGCTTCCTTGTGGAATAGAGCCCATTATTCTATTTTTTTCTGATCTTGTACTCTGAATCACACCAGTTTTAAAGTCTGTGTTTTCAATTTCTGTGTACTGTGATCTATTTTCGAGGTAGGATTTAAACCAGTCTAGGCAAATTCCTCTAATGCCTGAACTATATAGTTTTTTTAGAAGGATATCATATCTCACCCTATCATAGGCTTTACTCATATCTAGAAGTAAACCCACAGAATATTGTTTTTTATTTATTGTGTCTAAGATCTTCTGTACAAATCTATATACGGCCAAAGTTGTTGATCGGTTTTTACGGAATCCAAATTGATTGTCATGAAAAGCTTCGTACTTTTCAAAAAAGGTGTAAATTCTCTTAGCCATTGCCGTTTCAAATATTTTAGCTGAAGTAGGAAGAAGTGAGATCGGGCGATAGTTACCAGGATCTGTTTTTTCGCCACTTTTGTAGATAGGTTTTACCACCGATATTTTCAGGGCGTCTGGGAATACCCCTTCTAGAAACGATTGGTTGACTAGTAAGGTAAATGGGGGGGTCAGTTCAATTGCACATTTTTTATCAGTTTTGGGGGCAGTTCGTCTATTCCGCTGCTGTTTTTATTTTTTAAGTTTTTTATAATTTTGAACACTTCTTCTGGCTCAACCGGTCGCAAGAATATCGAATTTTCAATTTTTTCACACCGAATATTTTCTTGCAGCACAGGCTTTGATTGTGTATTGCTTATAGAAGAAAAGAAGTTGTTAAAGGCGTTTGCAATATAGTTTGGATTTTCTAAAACCTTATCGTTAATTTTTATTTTTACATTTTGTTTATGAATTTGTTTTTTGTTAGTTTCTTCGTTTATAATTTGCCACATAGTTTTAATACTATTACCTGAAGTTTTGTATCTTCTGATATTCCCAATATTTTTTGACATTTTTACGGCCTTCTTTAAGACTTTTGTGTATATTTTATAGTGGTTTTGCAATATTTTGCTTTTTGACTGGGTAATTAACTTTTTAAGTAATCTCTTGTTATGGCATGATCTTTTTAACCCTGGTGTCAGGTAAGTTCCTTTTGTTTTAATTTTAATCCATTTTTTTGGCATACACTTATTAAGTATCTGTTGAAGAGCTTTAATAAAATTGTTATAGTTATCATTTATGTTCTTATTTTGTAATATTATTTTATTCCAGTTTAATACGCTTATTTCTTTTTTAAAATTATTTATTGTTTTTTCATTAAATATTCTTATACAACGAGTGAAGTACAGTGGAGAGCGAATCATAACAGGTATATTCATCTCCTCTCCCTTATGATCTGAAAACCCTTATTCTTGGACTTTCACTGTTATGTTTATGTTTTTACTATTTATAAAGATGAGGTCTTTGCATGAGGACTTATTTTTTGAAATTCTTGTGTTTTCTGTTACTTTTTGATGGAAGTTATAGGATGACATTAGATTTGTTAATCTCTTTTTTAATTTTTTCATTCTCGGCTTGTGTTCTTTTCCAAAATTTACATTGAAATCGCCTCCAATGATTATAAGTTTATTTTTTTCTTTAGTTGACATTAGTTTTAAAAGGTTTTCTAGCGATGTGAAGAACGTCTCTACGCTTCTATTACAGTTAGGCCAATAAAGGTTTAT
The DNA here is from genome assembly GCA_963584085.1 of Pyrausta aurata. Lineage (NCBI taxonomy): Eukaryota > Metazoa > Arthropoda > Insecta > Lepidoptera > Crambidae > Pyrausta > Pyrausta aurata. The sequence continues at coordinate 2,696,530 of OY757259.1, forward strand.
TAAAATTATATTATTTTTTATTAATTCTATGGCACACGTTTCAAAAATGGTCTCTACAGACATAGAATTGTTAATTGTCCATGAATGTTTAAAACTTTTAGTTTGAAGTAACTTTTTTTCTACAGACACGTGTACTGAATCAAATTGGTTTATCTGTGTAATGCTCTAGCATTTGGATACGAGACAAAACATCATAATTACCTATCCCCAAAATAGCGCTACCTATTTACTTATATTTGTATATTTTACATAACTTTATTACTTCATTCCTAATTAGTTATTCGTTGTAAAGTCACCGAAATCCAATTAACCTCAATGATTGAATTTCATAATGTTCCTATAAGTAACCGTAATAGAATAAGAACGTTTGATTTCCATTCGCAAATTACATCGTGATTTGCAATCAAATGAGAATAATAAATAACTAAGGAAGTAAAAAGTATGTAGCTTGGTGTGAGTTTATTATTCCATATATTTGTTCAATGTGAATTTGTGTGTGAACGTCAGTGAAACTGTTAGCGAATTAAACAAAATGGTCCGCAACAAAACTCATTTATTTGTAAATTTCAAAGACACTACATCAATCGGAAAAACGAAACGATACCGCGGTGTAACTAAGGCACAGCGCCATCTATGAACAACTTTTGGAACTACATAAAATAGATAAAATTTTACCATAACGCCCACCAAAGGACTACAAGGCCTTTAAATCTAAATTTCTAAAGTCCTGGAGACTCACCAGGCAGTAAGCACAACTTATGAATTGGTCGCTTTATGACTGTTGATTTGCATTTAACACTAACCACTCTTATCAAACCGTCTGAACCTGGATGAGTTTCCAAAACTCTGCCGAGAAGCCACTTCGCAGGAGGCAAGCGTTCATCCTTAACCAATACCATATCGTTTACAGAAATATTCCTCTGAACCCCAGTCCATTTATGCCTATTTTGTAAAGTTACTAAATATTCTTGACTCCAGCGTTTCCAAAAGTATTGCAGTTTCTGTTGAAGGTATAGCCAACGTTGTAAATAGGGAACTTTTACTTCTGTTAAATCTCCTTCTGAAATTACATTCGGTGCTTCGCCTAATAGAAAATGACCCGGTGTGAGTGCTAGGTCACTTTCATTGTTTAGCGGGGCTAATGGACGTGAATTCAGACATGACTCTATTTGACACAACAAAGTATAATACTCTTCAAAGGTAAGTTTGGTATCATTTAAAACTCTACACAAGTGTCTCTTTACAGACTTAATATTAGCTTCCCATAGACCACCCATATGAGGGGCCCCAGCGGGATTGAATTTCCAATCGGTACCGTTCTGAGCTAGGGTTTCAGCGATTTCTGGTGGTAAGTTTTTTAAGCAATTTGTGTGTAAGTCTTTAAGATCTTTGCTAGCGCCAACGAAATTGGTGCCACAGTCACTGATTAATTGATGACAATGTCCTCTACGGGCTGAGAAACGTCTGAATGCTGCTAAAAATGCTTCCGAACTCAGACTGGTAACCAATTCCAAATGAATTGCTTTTACAGCAGTGCAAACAAACAAAACAATGTAGCCTTTTTGTGTTCTATTTGATCCTCGGCCACTGAACAATTTTAGAGTAACAGGTCCAGCTAAATCAACACCACTTATGCTGAATGGCCTTTGAGGTACGACTCTACATGTGGGTAAATCTCCCATCAACTGCACATTTGATTTACCAGAATGTCTAACACAAGAAACGCATTCTCTTAATATTTGCTTAACAAGGTATTTAACTCCAATGATGTGATATTTAGAACAAATGAAATTTAACATTAATTGTACTCCTCCGTGTAGTGTTTTGTAATGTGCATCACGAACTATCAAATAAGAAAGTTTACAATTCTTTGTTAAAATTATGGGGTGTTTGATATCAAAACCCAAATTCGCATTACATAGTCTACCTTTAACTCTTAAAACATCGTATTCATCCAAAAATGGGTGCAACTTTTTTAATTTGTTGTAACTTTTACATTTGTTATTTATATTTTTAGATTTTAACATGTTAATCTCTTTATTTAAGTTATCATTTTGTGATTTTTTTACTAATTTATGCAATGAATTCTTTAAATCTGATGTTGTTAAATACTTTGGACAATCCAACAAAGATTTAGTGTTTACTTTATGTTTTAAAATGTTATAAAATCTGAATACATTTGCAACAACTCTGACTAGCTTACTTAAACTTGAGTATCTAGCAAATATGTCCATGTCTTTCTCATTACCACTTGTATCACATTTTTCACTAATTTTGTGCACTGTATTAACTTTCACTGACACTTTTTCTTCTAGATTTGTAGGTTCTACGTAGCTCGCCGGTTCCAGAGGCAACGTGCTGTGAGCACGCAGCCATGATGGCCCATGCCACCAGAGATGATGATCAGGTAAGTCAACAGGCGCAATACCACGAGACGCTACATCGGCAGGGTTGTCTATTGAAGGCACGTGAAACCATCTCTCTTTGTCGATCAGGTTTGTAATCTCTGTGACTCTATTGGCAACAAATGTAGTCCAACAACTAGGTGATTTTTGCAGCCAAGCCAGAACAATCTTAGCATCTGTCCATGCGTATGTATCTTGTGCAGGAACACTTAAGACTTGCCCAACTCTATACAGTAATTTTGCTAATAACACCGCGCCGCAGAGCTCCAATCTTGGCAATGATACTTGTTTGACTGGTGCTACTCGTGTTTTGGCTTCGATAATTGTTACAGTAATTTCATCAGGTGTTATAACTCTACAGTATACGACAGCTGCATAAGCGACAGTTGAGGCATCCGAGAATCCATGCAATTCTACCTTTACATTATTATCTGTAAATCCAATCCACCTATCAAGCTCTATTGTAGGCATGTTGATCAGCTGATTGCGAAAAGTCAACCACTCTTGCATTAGAACGTCAGGTAAGTAATCGTCCCAATCTATTTTGTGAATCCATAATTTTTGAAGCATTCCTTTTGCTACGACAACAACAGGGGCCAGCCAGCCAGCTGGGTCATATATTTTTGCAATGTCACATAGTACTGATCTCTTTGTGATGTCTGTGGTTGTCGGAGCAAGCTCTATCTTTAACTCAAATTTGTCTGTGTGTCCATTCCAGTTGATGCCAAGAATTTTACGATTTGTCTGTTCTGCTCCTTCTATTTCAATACTGTTTGACGCCCATTTGTGTAAAGTAAAGCCACCTTTTTGCAATAGTTTTATTAGTTCATTTTTGATCTCTACAACTCGTCTTGCAGTGTAATCTCCAGTAAGTAGGTCATCAATGTAAAAATCCAATAACATAATGTCTATTATTTGATCTTTGAAATTTCCTCTTTCATCCTCAGCCAACTGTCTCAGTGTTTTAATGGCTTGATAGGGTGCACACGAAGTACCATATGTCACAGTGGTGAGACGAAAATGTTTTATTTGCTCCTCAGGATTAGGTCTCCACAATACTCTTAAATAGTCTCTATCACGCTCATCCAATTGAATTCTCCTATACATTTGACGAATATCACCGATCAATACAAACCGATGTCGTCTCCATCTCAATGTAACATCTCTTATTTCATTTTGCAAAGGAGGACCTATCAAAAGATTATCATTTAGTGATTTGCCGTTTGATGTTTTTGCAGAACTATCAAAAACAACACGTAGTTTAGTTGTTAGATGTTGCTCATTTATTACGGCTTGATGAGGTATATAACACACTTTATTTTCAGACTCTTTATTTGGGATAGGTTCCATGTGACTCTGTTGAATATAATCATCCATAAATTCAGTGTATTTTTCGTGTAAATCACTATGTCTCTTGAATTTATTTTCCAGTAAATTAAATCGTTTTTCTGCAATTGTAAGTGATTCTCCTATGTCAGGAATAGTAGTTTTGAAGGGCATTCGAACTTGGTATCTACCGTCTGGTAATCTCACGTGGGTTTTGTCGTAATGAGATTCACATTGTATTTCAGCTTTTGTCAAGAGTCTCTTTTCAGGTGTCTCTTCTAGCTCCCAGAAGCGTTGAAGCAAAGAATCAACTTCAACCTTTACATGGTGTATGTGTACTTGATTTGATTGGTTGTTGGCTGTGTGTATATGACGTCCAGATATTAACCAACCCAATGTTGTTTGTTGAGCGACGAGTGTGTTATTATTGTTTTTCAGAATCTGAACTCCTTCTTGTAAAATCTCTGCGAACACGTCAGCTCCTAGTATGATATCTATCTTTCCAGGTCTCTGGAACGTTGTGTCAGCTAAATCTAACTCTTTGAGTTGAGGCCAATCAACTGAATGTGGGTGTTGTGGTATGTAAGAAGTAAGTGATTTTAAAACGTAGGCTTTAACTCTTATGACTTGTTTCTGATTGCTCTTTGAAAGTATGTTAAACTCTACAGTGGCTTTTGTGATAGAAGCGGCAGACCCGACCCCCATCACTGATCCCTCAACGGGTGTTCTCTTGAAACCCAAAAATTGGCGTGCTGCCTCTGTGATTAAACTGGCTTGAGAGCCTTGATCTATGAGAGCTCTAAGCGTGTGTGTGTGACTCTGGTCTCTTTGTGACTGCACATTAACTAATGCAGTTGCTAAAATTACTTGACATTTCTCTATGGAGTTTTCTGCGAACGTGCTGTGGGTGTTAACTGTTTCAGTTTCAGTTTGAGTAGATTGGCTAGTACTGGCGACAAAGCCATGGAGTAGAGAATGATGTCTGCGGCCACATTTTCGACAAGAAGTGGACTGTAGGCAAGATTTAACGTCATGGCCTTTTCTTAGACAGTTAAAACACATCTGATTATTTTGAATGAACTCTTTTCGTTTGTGTAGGTCTAAGTGACAAAATTCTTTACAACTATATATATAATGGGTGTCTTCTTTACAATATCCACAATTTGTTTTAGGTTGTGATTTTATTTCAGTGGCAAAACTCTTTGTTGGTGGAATAACTCTAGGAGGGGCGTGATCTTTTGGTTTTACAGCTTCAAGTGTGCGAAATCTGAACTCTAGGAACTGCGATAGGTCATTCCACGTTGGCAATTTATCATTTGATTCTAATCTTTGTTCAAACATTCTATGCGACTCTATATCAAGTTTTTGTATGATAATGTATACCACCATGTCATCCCACTTATCGGTAGGTAAACCTATACTCTTTAAAACAGCCAAACATTCGGTAGTGACATCTAACAGCTCGCGAATCTGTTTCGAGGACTCTGTTGTGACTCGCTTTGCATTTAACATTTTGCCTATATATGTGTTGACGATACTTCGTTTGTTATTGTAACGTTTGTTGAGCATCTCCCATATTATATCGTAATTGACTTCTGAAACTGCTATTTGTTTAACTAAGTTCTCTGCTTCTCCACGTAAACTTGCTTTCAAATATTGGCATTTGTTAACTTTACTAAGTGTGGCATTATCATGTACCAATGATATGAATAAATCTCGAAATGATAGCCAATCTTTGTAATCGCCAGAGAATGTACTAAGCTGTATAGGTGGAAGCTTTACAGTTGGACATATCGATTGTTCCACTATGGAATTGTTACTGTGAGTTGAAGATGATGACTGCAGTTTTCTATCTTCAAATTCATTAAGTTTTTCTTTCATACGCGTCTTTAGATCAATATAGTTATCAAAACACTGCTCATATAACTCTTTAATAAAGTACTCTGACTGCTGTTGATATTCATCTTCAGCGGACAATAACGCACTATGTTGTTGATCGAATTGTTGCCAAAACTTATCAGCCACTTCCTGCCTAGCCTCAATATAACCCTTTGTTAGCCGATCTTTTGGAGTTTTCTTGTAATTAACAAGTAACTTAGAAATCTGATCATGTATGCTCACCTGTGACTTCTCGATTAATTCCATAATGAAAGCAGGTATTACTCACTCAATGCAGATAATTACTTATCTTGACTTCACAAACACTTCACTAGGTACCACTGTTTTCACTGAACTCTAGAGAGATATATAATCTCCTAGTTTTGCACTGCATCCAATTGATTGTGTATGTGTGGATATTGTATTTGCTCTCGGTAACCTTGCGCGCACGATCCATGCACAGTTACCCGTGTGTAGACACCAAACTCGCGTCGAACCCGAAACAGTATGTACTTTATTAGGTACTTATCCGGCTCGAAGGACCAAAATGTTAGCGAATTAAACAAAATGGTCCGCAACAAAACTCATTTATTTGTAAATTTCAAAGACACTACATCAATCGGAAAAACGAAACGATACCGCGGTGTAACTAAGGCACAGCGCCATCTATGAACAACTTTTGGAACTACATAAAATAGATAAAATTTTACCAGAAACCTTACCTCAGGGACTCAAAAAAAGTTACCTACTAATAAAAATACATAAATACTTAATAAAAACTAAGTTACTTTATTTATTATACACACTTTTTTAATTCAACGGATGGTAACAATACAAAACACTTATGAATAAAAAACAACTCAACGATAATGATGAAAAAGAAGCGAAACTATCAAAAGTCAGATTTTAACAAATAGTAGAATTAAGAATGTTTTAAGTCGATTCTCCCATTTAGCAATAGCAATACATATAATTGTCAAAATAAAGTAAAATTACAGGCTCTATGGAAGATCATTCAGGGACAACACTCTATGAACCTAATTAATCACATAAATTGTAAAATTTATTTTTATTTATTTATTTATTCTTAGGAAGATTTACAGTTTTAATAATCACTATATCCTAATAACTTAATGCTTAACATCAATACTAATAATAGATCTCCACATATGAGTAGTCAGATATCAAGATAAGGTCCGATTGGGGCAACTGCAATCCAATGGAAAGAAAAAAAAATATCTTACAATACAAAAAAAAACAAAATACAAAAAAATATATCTTAGGAACAAATGGTGTTAGTCCAATTTATCCAATTTATCACGAAGTTTGAGAATCTCAAAATATGATTTAGTCATTAATCGCTTAATAGAAGTAGTGCTTGAAATGACAAGGTAGGTCCTATCTTAGACAAAATTAGTGAAAGTTACTTGTGATGATACGGCCATATGGCGAGAGGTGAGCAGAAGATCACCCAGTTAGGAAAGCCCTAAATATCTTGAAACAACCCAGAGGATGAGGCAGACCACCCGCCACCTGGCTAGTGAATGTGCTGAGAGATCTGAAGCGGGATAGCCTACCTACCCAGACAACCCAGAACATAGCTCTCAGGCGCAGATGCACTAGGATATCCGACCTCAGATGAACTGGGAATAAGGGCTGGAAATGGTGATTGTGCGATAACAAACTTTGAGTAAGTACACTCTTTAGGTGTTCAGATTATGAAAAGTTCGAAAGCATCTGAATTTAAAAGTGATCACTGTAATACGGAATCGAAATTCGAGTAAACCGTTTCACCAAACGTTAATTGAATCGTCAACCTAACGGTTTTATTTAAAAGAATCCGATTTTGTGGCGTAATAAAATGTGATATACTGCAGTAAAATTTGATATTTCTCTCTCCTGAAAGGGAATTTGCTCAAACGGGCAAATTTATTAGATCGTAAAGTTTTCTTCGGCGGGACGTCACTCCGACACTTGATAGACATAATCTATCCATTGTTTTTCCAATTCACAGGATCGGTGCCGAATGTTGATGGAATGAAAATGCGTAAATAAAATCGGAATTGTTGCCATTTTTTCGCAAAATTGGGCATTGTTCTCTATTTTCACAGTGTTTTTGCCTAATTTATGAGATAAAACTATTTTGTGGTCTTAAATTCAATGTCATAAGTTCGTAGATACGCTGATTTTATAAGGCATATAGTTTAATATTTATCTCCGTTATATCCTAGCGGTGAGTACATATTATCAGTCTAAGTGCCAAATTAAACACCTTCAATATAGATTTATATTTTTTTTGTCAATTAAGGAACTACATGAAAACACTGACATTCTGAATTGTTTCCCCAACATTCCCGTAGCAGAAAGAGGCGCAAAAATATTTCAATAACTTTACAAGTCGCCCATGGTCTCGGGAATGCCGCCATATTAAAAATTGTTCCATCACGGAGCAGGTCGGCTTTTAAACCGTGTCGTTAAAGGAATCATAAAACTAATAGGTTTCTTTGGGTCGGCTTCAACAAACGAGGTTAACGACCTGTTATCTCTCACTTGATTAAGACAAAACGAAGGCAAATTGATTCCTTTATACAGGGTGTGGCCTGTAAAAAGAGGAAAAAATTCAAATATAAGCCCTTTAGGTAAAGTAATCAATTCTATATGGTTTTAATTTATTATAATGAAAAATAAATAAATTAATATTTTCTAACAAAATAAATCGAACCATCATTGTATTGCAAACAAATGTGTCAATTATAGAACTTGACATTTTTGTCATTTACTACAACGACTTAGCGATTTTGATATACATCGACTAGGGATTATAACTTTGGATTACTACATATATCTATGAGATAAATCATTTTAGAGCACTATGACCAGATACTCTGTTGAATCATTGATCAAAATTTTGCTCCTATTACAGGCCACACGCTGTATAGGTGAATCAAACTGTGGGATACCCTGTATAAATAGCCAGTCAGGGTCAGTAATAGTTACATACCAGTGTAAGAAAAACTAATGTTAAATAAATAAATAAACACAGATTTCAATTAAATTAAATATAAAATCAACTCTATTCAAATACAGTGAATTGGATTAAGTAAATTAAAAATACATTGAATGGAATTAAATTGGATTGAATTGAATTGGTTTGAATTAAATAGAATTGGGTTAAATTAAATTAAAATATATTAAATTATTTTGAATTAAATAATAATTGAATTGACTTTGATTGAATCGGGTTGAATTGAATTGGATTATAATGTATTGAATTAATTAATTAAAAACACACTAACATAGGCTGTAAGTCACTTGTGCATTACTAACAATTTATGGATGTTAAATCTGAATTAAAGAATTTTTATTTTTATTTTTTTTATTTTATAGGGTCACGGTGAGGATGGATTATTGTCTGGGATATACCAGCTTATCCATTCTCTTCTTAAACACGTCCAAATCATACACACACCAAATTTAAGATCTAGGCTCTTCATCGTGGAGTTTTTCCATTCATTATGCTTTTCCGCCATTCTCCTGACCCCTCGATACCACGTGACATTAAGTTTTTGTGTTTTTGATGGATTTAGCTTATTATTGGTCTGTTTTTAGGGTTCCGTAGCCGAATGGCAAAAAACGGAACCCTTATAGTTTCGTCAAGTCTGTCTGTCTGTCTGTCTGTCTGTCTGTCTGTCTGTCTGTCTGTCCGTCCGTATGTCACAGCCACTTTATTCTGAAACTATAAGCATCACATAGCTGAAACTTGGTGGGTAGGTGTATTCTGTTCACCGCTTTCCGATTCAGATACAAAAAGTAAGAAAAAAAATATTAAGGGGGGGCTCCCATACATGAAACTAAAACCTAAAAATTTTTTTTACTCAAACCTATGCGTGTGGGGTGTCTATGGATAGGTCTTTTAAAATGATGTTGAGGTTTCTAAAACCTTAATAATATAAATTGCACTTGTAAAAAGACAACTGTGAACCTGTGACAGACGAGGAATTGAACCCCGTGTCTAAAACCTTTTTTTTTCTAAAAGTGTAAGGTTTGAGATATAGACGCTTCCAAAGTGGTGAAATGGGCGTCCCCCCATCTAAGTTTTGAACTAAGAAAGTGAAAATTTTGAAAAAAATATATGATGTAGATCTAAACAAAAACTTGCAACGAAAATTAGTTTGTAGGAGATCGAACCAGTAGTTTTTGAGATATTGCACATTTTTATCAACCACAAATATTTTTGTTGTCGCAATATATTGTGATGTTTTTGTTAAGTGAAAGTAAGTGGACCCTGAATTCAGTTAAGGGTGGCACGGAACCCTCAGTGCGCGGGTCCGACACGCACTTAACCGGTTTTTTTTCTCCTTCTACCTTCTATTCTTCCCTCTATTACGATTCTGATGAAGCGTGCTTTAACATTTTGTATTTTTAGGGTTCCGTACCTCAAAAGGAAAAAACGGAACCCTTATAGGATCACTTTGTTGTCCGTCTGTCCGTCCGTCTGTCAAGACCCTTTTTCTCAGGAACGCGTGGAGGTATGAAGCTGAAATTTATATCAATTACTCAGGTCTACTGTCCCTTGAAGCTGTGAAAAAATCAAACTTCTAAGCCAACGCAATCAAAAGATACGATATAAACGCCGCAAATTTTCGACACTTGCAAGGGAATCAAAACCTACAGGGTGCTTCCCGTGAACTCAGAATCTTGAAATTTGGTACGAAGCAACGTCTTATAGCATAGATAAAGCAAAAATTACGAAAACTATAAATTTTTAGTTACATCACATAGTATATATTTTTTAATAATTTTAAACTTACTACCCATTTCCTCATAAACGCGTAGAGGTATTAAATTGAAATTCATACCAATTACTCAGGTCTATAATACCTTTAAGCTGTAACAAAATCAAACTTCTATATCAACGCAATCAAAAGAAACAGCAATTTAAGCTGCATATTTTGAAACTCGCAAGTACTCGCAAGGGAATCAAAACCTAAAGGGTACTTCCAATCGACCTAGAATCTTGAAATTAGGCATGAAGCAACGTTTTATAGCACACATAAAGGAAAAATTCCGAAAACCTTAAATTTTTAGTTACATTACAAAATATATATTTTTTAATAAATATAAACTTATTACTTTTTTCCTCATGAACGCGTAGAGCTATCAAGTTAAAATTCATATCAAATACCTTGCAGGTTTGTACGGAACCCTCGGTGCGCGAGTCCGACTCGCACTTGGCCGGTTTTTTTTTCATAAAATGTATTGATTGAACCTAAATGTATGGCATTGAATCTGCATCCCCTGATAATAGCTTGGTAATAACTTGTCAATATTTATTATCCACCAACTAGCTTATTCATTTTACCTTTAAAAAAATTCTTACCTATAAACTAAATGCATGTATCTTTAATTATGACAAAATCTTCATGCATCGCAGGACAGCCATGCCAAAATACATAAATCAAGTTCCATTTTAAAAGCTATCAGGCGTGAACACCCACTAAACGGGTGTAAAGTGAAATTTACTCGGCATTTTTAATTAAGCCCATTATGTGAAGGCCGAAAATAATCAACCTGGGGGACAAATCGACCCGTTTGCTGAGCTTGCATTGTGAAGATAAAGTGAAAAAATTGGGCAGACAGAGGCAAATGAATGCGTATTTGAAATAACATAAATAATGAAGTTTGTAAATTTCCGAGAGTAATGTAAAATAACTTTAAAATATACGTTTTAAAACTTATTAAATGATTTTACGTAAGACTTCAGTAAATTACATCACCGTGCTGTTAAATACTCGTAATGAAATCTGTAAATAGCGTTATAATAACCTTAGGCTATGAGGTACCTAATTGTTAGGTGGTAATCATAACTCTCTTTTATCAAATTAAAGAAAATGACTTTCTGGCTTATTAAGCTACAGTAAATCCCTAATTACTCCATTTCTATACACATTGCTACAAAAATATATACCCAAAAAATCTCAACACGCAGTTGCTGAATCTGCTACGATAACTAGGTGGTCAAAATGTAATCCATTGAACTACTATTACTAACTACGTACTGGAACTGACACCACGAACAAATCATGTACCACATGAATTGACGCCACTTGTCATCAACACAACGGTTTCATATTCAACATTTTTGTATGTTGCATGTCTTAGTTGTAATTTTTTCTTGTCCAATTTGATTTATTTCAAGATAATACTCTTAACAATTATAGTTTATTTTTGTTTTTATAGTGTTTTGTCACCATACAAACTTAATAATATAAATTGCACTTGTAAAAAGACAACTGCGAACCTGTGACAGACGAGGAAATGAACCCCGTGTCTTACGCAATCCGGGCGCATGCCTATACCACTCGGCCACCGTCACATTAACAAGCCTGTTGAATTTTTGCAAGTGCTTTTTAACGCGTAGGTTGTGTGACATCATCAATGTTGTGAGATTCCTCGTCTGTCACAGGTTCACAGTTGTCTTTTTACAAGTGCAATTTATATTCTTAATAATTACTTAAAATGTTCATTACATTTTTTTAATAATAAACATTCCAAGGGATTCGTATCTGCGACACATTTTTACTTGGCATAGTTTGTCTTCTCTTCGTCATCGGTAAATGTGGTAAACCGTGAGGTAGGCCTATGTGCAGCAGTGGACGTCATTTGACTGATAATGATAGCTTCTCTATACGTAGTAATAACAACTCACTGATTTTACCCCGGAAGAACCTAACATAGAACTAATTACCTCCCACATTTTTCTCAACAAAAACACCACAGTGACAGCTACATAACTCACTCCGCTCGCTCAAACTTTTTCCATTAGGTTTTAAAAACGTCGATTTTTCAGCGTTGCCAGAGACAATCCAGAGTTTCACTATAAACTCGCCCATTACTCAGTAAATGAGCAATTTGCAGCGTTGATTAATTGAGCGTCAACGAGAGGTCGTGGCAGGTACATTTCAATTTTAAGATGAAATATGACGACACAGATCAGGGTTTGGATGGTGTCAGCGAGAAAGTATTGAAGTTTCTTACTTTTTAAAGTGGCTTTGATACTACAGTTACTACCTTCGATCAACAATGTTGAGGTTTTTCCACCACCGCCCGTTATTAGGAAGCCGCGGTAGACTAGGAATCACAAAATAAAATTAGTATGTGCATATACGAAACATCAACGATCTGCTCCAATTCATTCAAGGGAAAATCCAGGGAAAGCGACCACCTGGAAGAAGGCGTACTTCGTGGCTTAAGAATCACCGAACGTGGGTTAACCTAAGCACGACATCCTTGTTCCGAGCCGCTGTATCCAAGATAAAGATAGCCGACCTCCGGTAGGAGATAGTACCTCAAGAAGAAGAAGATATACGAAATACATCCCCGCCATGTGTTTTGTTAGTTCATTGCATCTAAATGACAAGCAATAATAGGTATAGTATAAGCAATGGAGAAAACTGAATATCGTTTAATATAGACGTTCCACTGATTTTGATGGTTCCCTCATAAAATTCGAATAAAATACCTAGTTGCCGATTCAGCACGAGTTTGACACTAAAATTTCGATGTCGCAAAACTGTTGCGAGCATCGTAAAAATTTGTGTTCAATTCTAAATTTTATCGAGAAATCTAGAATAGGGAACGATAAAAGTGTAAATGTTCAAAGTATCTGTTTAGTTTCGTTGTGTGAGGATGACTCAGTGTCTCATTTCATACAGCAGCTTAAAACTCTTTTCTTTTCTGTTTGAATCACTTGTCGGAAAATCCAGTTGCAAGATTTCCAGTGATTTCATCCCTTTGCTTTTAGTAGAGTAATGTACTCGTAAGAATGTATAGGTAAACTGTAAAACGTGTTTTTTATGGAAATAGACATTTATAACTTTGATTTCGATTGTACAAGTATTAAAGCATTGATTTGGTTCTCGAATCACCAATCGACCATCTTGAAGTTATAAGTTCCGATGTTGAGAGTGCAATCTAGCAATATTATGAAGTGACGCAGCCTACGCGCTAAAGAAAGCAACTGCAAATTCAACAGGCTTGCCAATGTGTCGGTGGCAAAGTGGTAAAGGCGCCCGGATAATGTAAGACGCAAGGTTCGATTCCTTTTCTGACACATCAGCATTTTACAAGTGCTATTTATGTAGTAAAGTGACGAAGGACGAAACACTATAAACAAAATTAAAATTATATCTTATAGTTATGCATTTATTTATGCGCCAGTGTACTTATTTAATACTTACTTCATGGTACTTCTATGGCTGTGAAAAATACTGTACGACAAATTATTATAAGACCACTGCTTTTTAAAACGTGTGCATATTGGCCGTAATAAGTGATACCAAGACAAAAGTGTCACTTATCAGCTCAACCAAATACTAGGAAGCGCATACTGTCCAAAGTTATATTATCTGGGCCAAAGTGATGTGACGACGTCACTAACAAACACAATACAGAAGCGCCGAAGCACTCGCTAAAATCGGTAAAAAGCTGTGCCATAGCAAAGGTTTCATGCCATCTTCTGCGATTACATCACTCCAATTTACCACACACACAAAGTAAACAGACCTCTCGGAACTCATTTCATTTCCGTGATTGCTTACCGAGACAACTTTAAAAGCTGGTATAGGTTGCTGAATGAAATGTAAAATGGTCGAGGTGAAGCTTGGGTAAAAATAAATGCTTTCTTTTTATGAAACACTAAAGAAAATAGTGTGAGACTTTTAAAAAGAAAAATATACAATTCCCTGCATATTATTACCGGTTAACAAAAGGGCATTAGCTTTCGAGACTATTAAAAATAAAATCCATTCTGCAACATAAATTATTAAAAAAATACAAGCCTTAATAGTTATGTATCTTGCTCTTGCTACTTAAGTAACTTTTAACTGTTAAGTAAGCTTTTACCAACTTTTTTTTTTAAAAAGCTAGAACTCGATATTATCGATGTAACTGATATCGATACAATATCGATATTATATAAATAGAAATTCATAAGTTCATTTTCTGATTATTCAATTGTCGATCCAAGGTTTGGGTCTGGTCCCATCATATCGATAGGTATTAATATGTCATAGTGATAGAACCCTATTCTTCTGCCCTTCGCTCGAGAGGCATTGTCCGAGATCAAAGCGATGTGTCAAGAGTGAGCGTCAAACGAACACACGTAACGCAGGCTCTAATTATGTAGGGGTAGAGTCCAAAATCGGTTAAAAATAGGTTACGGTAGTTTTTATCGGAGAGATAAGTTGCAAACTTATATCTCGCAGATTTATTGATTGTGAACTGTAACTTTTGGGCAGTGAACAGAATGAAAAAGTTATTGCCGTCTTGAGTGGTGGTAGCCTTTCGTTAATCTGTACTCATGGCTAAACTAATTTTAATATCAGCAGTTTCAAAAAATATTTAGTTCGAGTGACGTAGACCATATTTTAAATGCAATGCGATACCATGGTGGGTCGCTAACGCTAAATTTTTTAGAGATTTCGATAACCTTGATATAAATCAAATGGCAGGATCTAATGGAAACAATAAATCTGGCTTTTAGCAGTAAACGTTTGACACGAGTCTGTTGCAAATTAAAACTAATTCATCAACGTCTCTCGCATATTTTGCGTTTGCAAATTCCGATCTGGGGGTAAGAGTGAAATCGGTAATTCGGCGATTTGGTACGAGTAATACAAAAACTGTAAGTGGGCTCACACGTCACACCTAGGTTTTTTTTTTACTTAGTATGGGTTTGCTCTTGACTCCAGACCAAGCCAAGTGCGACTAAGACGGAGTCGAAGATGGTAAATTCACCCAGGAATCTGAGGGCATTTTCACACTAACCTACCTGAATCATATTTGGATTCGACTCAGGTTCCATGCCTACTCGATTATTGCTTGAATTCTCAAATAAAAGATCTTGAACTAAAACGCAAATCCGGATAACGACGCGACGATTGCGCCGAGTAAAGTGAGTGTTTACTGTTATACCACCGTACCGTAGATACTACCTCTATACCATATGAGTATTTACAGTAGACTATACAACACAAGCTACAATCGATAGGAGTGACGACAAATTCATGGGGTACCGAAAATATTATTAATGATGTGATGAAAGATAATGATATATTTTTCAATTTCAAATGAGACTGCTGACATAAATATGTTTTATATCCATAAAACCAGCTCGGGGCGCGCCATTAATTTGTTTGGAACAATCAGGTGCTATTGATAGAAGGCACCACACCGAGGTTTGCAAAAATAGGCCTCGCTGTTTTTGTTTTATGATACATTCGATTTATTCGCTTTGCCGTAGAGATAAATAGCTTAGGTGAATGCAGGGATACAAGTAAGTTTGAACTATATTTATCTAGAAAGAATGATGTGCTTATTTCGACTCAAGTAGTCTGTTTTTTGGATGTATTTAATGTTTATTTTAATTGACTCAAATAAATGTATTTTTGTTGTTTCATTCTATATAAAAAAGATCTTATTTTAATTTAATTTAAATATGATTTTCTTTTCTTGTCAATGGAGAAAACTTAGGAACTAGGTCCTTCAGAAAAAAAACCGTTTTGAGACATCAAAATTATTCAGACTTTAGCGATGTCAGTCTGACGAATTCTCCGGAATCCCGATCTAAGGGAAGACCATGATCATACTCCATTTGATTGTGCAACTTAGCGACCAACCGTCAAAATGGTGTTACTTCACAAGTTTCAAGACACTCGTCGAAAGCGGCATCCAGAACTTTGCTCTTCATTGTTTTACCGCAATTTCTCGTATTTCATTCAACCAATTCTTTGATACGTCTGAAGTGAAAATCTTCTTGTTTTTGGTTGAATCTAAATTAGAAAGTTGCGGATTTCTTCAGAGTTTTTGGGTTGTACATAGGGCACTTTGAGTGACATGAGCGCATTATGGAAGGAATAGATACGTAATTTGCATGTGTTTTTATAATATTTGTCGTGGCGTCCAGCCTACATGGTGAAGAGACGGACTGGTGACTTGGACTGACAGACTGAACGGACAGAAAAATATAGTGCCACAAACATACGGAGCGACGATCTTCTGGCCAACGGTGACAGTCGGAACTAACGCTGTCAAATTCAAGAATGCGGTTGCTAGACCGAGTGTAGTGAAATCTCCCCAACCTTATGAGCTTTTTCGATTTGCCCTTTTGTTTTATTTTCGTACGTGTTCTGTGTAAACTATTAATATTATAGTTTTTAAATCTTCTTCTTCTCAGTCGTATCTTCATTTCTGAAGGTCGTGCCCGTTTTGGTAAGCTTCAGTGGATGATCATACGAGACGTTTCCATGCCACTCTATCTTCAGCTTGTCTAAGAGCGGCAGTCACTAGGAGCCCCGTGATTTCTTTTATAGAGTCAGTCCAGCGGCTAAAAAGCGGCGGCTAGTTTTTAAATACCGTAGAGCTAAACTAAAGTAAATCTAAACTAGCTAAAGTAAATCTCGACAGTGTCAGTAGCCGCAATAGGATATTAGTTATCTGTCCTAGCGAACACTATTATAGTGCTCTTACTTAGCTGGGCATAGCATCATCTATATTTAATTATGTGAATTTCAGATCCAAGAAGTACCTAATGCATTTTGTAGGAATCTCTGAATGATAGTTTTCAGCATCGCAACGCAACTGTTAATCCTATCTCACCATACCTACCCAGATACAGTTTTAGTTCTTATCGAAGTAATTAATACCGTAGATACGAAAGCCTTTTAAAAATACGAGTTATTTAATTTGCAAAAACTGGCTGGAGTCTGAACTACGTAATGTCATCAAAGTGGAAATTTTTAATGAATCCGGATTAAGTGGGGCGGTGAACTAAGTTCCAGTTAAACCTTTGACGCTCAGGATTGATGGAATAAGCTGAATAAGATCTGGGATTTGCTGGCATTCCATATTTATTTAATAAATCTGGTTTTGTGTAATTAATACAGAGAAACAGCGCTGGTCAGCGAGTTTATTTTCTTTACAAGTATTGGATCAACCCTTTTACGCTCTACTTTTGAACAAATACAGGGTGACTTTGAAAATATTGGCAATATTTTAAACTAAGAACCTACTCATGATTCATAGGCCCTTCCACATATTAATATGAAAATCAATTGTTATGAAATACCTCTCATTTGAAAAATCGTACAGTATCACTCCGATTTCCGTTTAGGCGGATTAATTTTTTGATACGTTTACATATTATTATTAGTAAATTTTTAAAATCTTAAACAAAGTCTTAAACTGTAATTTATTAGCTTAATTTGAGCAATGATGATTTCTAAAGTGTTTGAAATGATTTTTCTCAGTTTCATCATACGATACTTTATATCAATTGATTTTCATGTTAATATGTGGAAAGGACTAATAATTATGAGTTGATTCTTAGTTTAAAATATTGCCAATGTTTACAAAGTCAACCTGTATATATTTTTTTGGTCAAATAAGTTTGTTCTTGCCATCGCTATTTTTTAGTAATAAATGTGATTAGAAATCTACCAATTTTGTTTTCATTTTTCATTTCCAAATAAGCAATTGTCTACTGCTGCTAATGATTTCGATGTCTGTGTTATTATAATGACAGAAATTTTAAATTTGTGCTTTTTTTCTTCCAATTGTTAATGTGAGAAAAAGGCACCACATGTTTTTGTTTTTTGCTATGTTAAGCCTGAAGCTTACAATAAAACAAAGAAAGTTAGTACATAACGGTATCGAGGGTCGAGCACATTGGAAGCACATAAATTAGGACGCCGTCATCCGCAGCCTGCCGCCACAATACAGTTCAAATGTCATGCGATATTGATGGTGGAGAATAGCCCATGCGTTACGTACTTACTTATGAATTACCCACGCGTTATTATGTAGTTTGTAACCACAGTATACATATTATTTAGTCCCTCTAGCCGATTTCGACTACGGTGGCCAGTCACAACGACTAACCGACTGCGTGGGACATATTATAGTGCACAAGTGTGTGCGCAAACACAATTGCACTCTCTATTCCTTTCACACTTCATAGCCCTATGGGACAGCAATCTAACACGACCCGGAGAGAGATCAGGCGCAGGACCAACGGCTTATGTTTTCCGAGGCAAGGGGATGAAACACCGCCAACTTCCAAACTCCGGGCTTCCCTGAGAATTTCTGAGCAGAAAACCCCAGATACATATTTTTGGCCCAACCCGGGAATCGAAGCCGGGACCTCAAGCGCAGTCGTCGCTTTGAAATGTGACCCTCTAACCGCTGCGCCGTCGAGGCTTAACCACACTCCTTGTACTATAAATATGTTTTTTGTTAATTGAGGAACTAACTTAGACTGAAATTAGGCGAACTTTTTGCACCCACATTGTTAGACCATTTGAATGGGATAGTACCTATTATTTCACTTGGTGGCGGCAATACGTGACGAATAGAGTTGCTGACGTCGACACAGCTGATGGCAAGTCAACGGCCCAAAGTAAAGAAAAAAACGAAGGCAGCCTCTTGAGGTTAACGTTATTTTAACAAAAGTCACGGCAGAGACATTATTCTTACATCTTTTTGTTATTTATTTATTCTAATAATAAGTTTGTCACGAAAGGAAAGACTTTCCACCCACCCACTATTCTACTTACACTTCAAGAACTCTGAACATTGGTGTCTACCCTTTTCGTAGCGGAAAGCAATAAACACAAAATAGAACTGTCAGTTTGTGGTGGTTCTCTAAAAATAACATCCCCGTGGGCGTACAGTACTTTCCCTCTGGACTTAATAAGTCCCATAAATAAACATCGACAACGCCCGTGCACAAAATAACACTGAGAGTGTCAAAAACATTCTAAACTTATATTGCAGGATCTTATTTTTAAAAAATCTACCAAAATGTTTTACAAAGTTATCAATAAGTTATTTTTCATTTTTTATTTTTTGATAGTGCAACTCTCCTTTCGCTTTTTGGACTCACACCTTTTTAAAAGAGGTGTCATGTCTTACCTGAAACATGGTTTTATGTCCCTCAGATGGGATAACACAGCAGTCCGTTTATCACGTTCGGACTTGAGCTTGGTGCTTGATTTCCTTCCACCTCTTGTGAAATTACTTTACCTCGTGCTGAGAACAGGGCCTCAATACCGCTAATTGAGTCGTCCGTCACTGAGTTGTGCATAAGTTGTACTACGAGATAACATTTTGATATACCTTGCTATTCTGACAGCGTGTTACCTTTCAATGCTGCCGACTTTAAGCACACGATGTGTTACGATAGCACTACTGAATGACTACTGTAGTTGGGCTAATAGATGCCGAAAATACATGAATCGGGGCCAAGGTGCCATCAGGGTAACATCAGGGTATTCAAGATGGCCGCAGTAGATAGGATATAGATAGATCCCTGTTGTGGTTGTGCTTACTCTACTTTGTCATTATATCTCTACTCGCGATTTATACTAACATATTTCCCTAAACGCCAGATTCGTTTACCCTTACATCATTAGGGATAATTATTTATTTAACTTCGCGTTCTCGGAGTTTTGCACAGCCGTGGGACCACTTTGCGACCAGGCTGGCCCTAATTGAATTATGTACGCGACGAAACCTTTTTGAACATCGTGATATTTGGGTAAAATTGTAATAAGTTGACATCTGATATTAATAAATATTTAAGTAATTACGCGCGCCATAAGTGATGTAGGTTTACATGTTTGATGCTACATTCTGACAGATTATAACTGATCTTACTCTTGTCTTTACTCTGACCTGTTATATATTCTGTGCTCTGACTAAAAATCCTATGTGAAGGACCATCAACGGACTAGGACTAATGCAATGACTTCATCACCTTTTTTTAGTTTTTGATAAAAATTAGAAAACTTGATTGTAGGTAGATAATAAGTCTGATCGCGCTTGAGCATTGTTGCAAGACATTGGAATCTCTATAAAATATATACGAGTACACACTCAGATTGTCTTTTTTTCTGGAAAATAGGTACGGATTGAGTTTTCTTGTTGAAACCTGAATTTACACTCAGTGATTTATCATAAAGGTGGCCTTGATTTAATTTTATATTAAAACGGATTTCACTTAAACAAAGCTGAAGCTCAAAATATTAGTTGAAAGCAAACCTTTTAACGGAGTATTATACAGAATATCCAGTGATTAATCCCGAAAGATTACGTCAAATGATCCCTAATAAATTATGGTTAATTGCGGTCACACATTATGGACCCCGTTGGGCTTGTCCCTTTGACGGTGGCAAGAATGTAAACAAAGATAGGGCGGCCATTTTAATTTGTAGTTCGTTCCCTAAAACGTGCAGTTTAAAGCTTTTAAACCTACGGTGCAAAACTCCCACAGCACCTCTTGTGTTGTGTTATATATTCGACCGCTTTATGTGAGTGACTGTCTGTCTGTGTGTTTTTATATCTGTTTATATCACCGTCACTCCTATATGGTTGAACTGACATAAACGCGTTTTTCTATATGGTGGAAACCGAAGCAGCCGTACTGAAAATATAAAGTTCTATGTCGTTTTCTTTTAAATTTTTTTAGTTATTTTAATTTTTCGACGTTTTTTTTTTTAAATGTAATAAGCATTTAAAAGAATAGAATTATTGTTTATTAAAAGACTTCATAGGAGTTAGTTAATAGGTACATCTTTGTACCTTACATGTCACGACACGACACATTGTATTTCCATACAATGGTCTGTAGGGTAAAATAATTACTTTGATTAGTTGGGTTTAAAGTAAAAAGGAATATACTTAAACAAGAGAAACAGAACATTACAAGCTTTTAAATATTTTTTTACTAAGCTTTTAGGTAAATTGTCTACAATACTTTAAAGGCGGTTCAAGGTAGAGATTTTGTTTTATATACCCAATTTTCTTTGTTTTCATTAAGTATTTAATGTTATTTTTTTCCTTAATGAACATTCGACGTAAACAATATTATACAAAATAGCAAACTGCCCACACCAAATCCAAACCGAATACACCTGAAAGTTTATTACAACTTAATTGTTTCATAAAGTTTCCAACCAAAGTGTTTCCAACTTTGCCCCTCACCAATAAAGTGCATTGTACTCGTATAAAAGTTAACCAACCATTCAACTAATTACCCAATCAAAGAAGAGTATGAATCAAATACAGCCTTTGAAAAGTTTTCTACCGAAGCCAAACCTGCATGGTATTAGGTAACTTGCAAGCGATGGCAAATTATGATTACAATCAGTGTGGATAGCAGCAGTCACGGCGTTGGTGTACCAACGCATTCGCCGTGCATGCGGCAGCGGTGAGGTTAGCTAAACGATACCTTAATCAGTCAGGTATCAAACGACAGCCGGGCGCCGCATAATAATGGAATTTCTATTGCGTCTCGTTTACACATACTTGACGAGTTAAAGAATGCAACTATCACATTTAGCTATGTTAAAGCTAGACATGCGTATACGCCACATGCTATATAAAATGTCACATGCGAATGCAGCGATGGACTTTAGAACGGCTTTAGCGCTTACTAGTAAAAAATATGACGTAAGCACATACTAATTAATAAATAGTTTGATTGACGTAACATCAACATAGATATTTTCTTTAGCATTACCAATGCTAGTAAATTCGCATTCCAGTACCATTCTAAAATATTAAATGACATGAAGTCATGATGAAGGAATGCAATTGGAAAGCGATTAAATTAGGTAATTTCGCTGGTTTAGGGTGTGTAAGCTCTAAGCAAACCGAACAAGACTGGCCTTAGTTCGAAACTTTCATTGTTAAACAATAATTAAACAATTTAGTTTTGTTGTGCCCACGTATTCGCTAACGATCCCGGAAAATTGTTATTTTGTAAACTAATATTCTGTAAATCGGCTACGCGTCAAGGTAGCCATTATTTTAGCGTATTTGTTTATGTTTTGTTCATCACAATCATAATACAGGGTGTTATTGCAAGGGGGTGCCAAATTTTTAGAGGTGAAAGGGACCATCAATATGAACAACTTTTACTATTGGACCATCGTTCAATTATAAATGTTATTTTCTGCCTCTCTATACATTATTGTCAATGTAGGTGACTGATTTTGTATGGAAAACCTGAAATTTTATTTAAGATTTTGACCATGACCCGATAGTAAACGTTGTTCATATTGACGGTCTCATTCACCTCCAAAAATTTGGCACCCCCTTGCAATAACACCCTGTATATATATTATTTATTGCACAAGTTAGGATACAAGAAACAAAAGCGATTTTGATAAACATTGATTAGGGATTAGAACTTTGGATCACTATATCTCTGAGTTAAAGCATTTTAGAGCACTATGACGTCAAGGCACGTATCCTCTGTAAAATCATTGATTAAATTTTTTACTCCTATTACAGGCTACACGCTGTATAAAACACATCACTAGTTAGTAAGCTAATCAGTAAAATGCACTTACAAGTTTAAGTAATAAGTCATACTTATGGCGTGATAACTGTCCAAAATCTGTGACTGGACCCTCTGCTATCAATTTATTTATGTGGATATTAATGAAACAATATAAACACATATTCAATGCATTGCTGTTTGTTTTTGCGGTTAATTATGTTTGTATATTGTTTACTAACGTTTATCGAGTTATTCACGGCATTTACTACCTCATTTAATTTTATCAATTAAGTTCTATAATAACACTTTGCTTTGTAAAATTATTAAACAAAGCCCGGATATTAAATCTATTTAGCAATTAAATTCCAATAACAAGAAACTTGGGTGTAATTATTCAGGCGAAGCTCCCATTGTTTATCAAGTTTAACAAAGTTTGAACCACACCTCCGATTTGAAATATTAGCCAGAAAATCTGAGTTAGCTGGATTCACTTATACTCACCTAGAATCTAAGTGACCTAAGTCCTGTTAAATAAAAAAAAATAAGAGAGATGACAATATTTTTTGTTGTAAAGACCGTTTTTCTTTGCTAGTCGAATATCGATAAAAATATTTTCATAGCTTTGAAAATAATATTAAAGAATAAAATTAATAACTTTTTTGATTTAAAAAGATCACTGATTCAACGATGATTTACCTATGTAAATTTTGAGTTTTGTTTTTATTTTATTTTAAAATAAACAAATTCGTTTAAAAGGAATATCAAAATTGTTCACAATATTCGACAAGGAACGAAAAACTTATATAAACAACAACTTTAAATAAATAAAGCGTATTTTATTTAAACACGGACTCAAATAATAAAGATACATAAATAATACATTAGAAAAAGACTTCTTTATCTTAAAATCTATAAAATTAACAACACCTACTAACTGACTGATCCACGTATGAGAACTCTATTTTTAATAGGTACCAAGATAAGAAGGTACCAACCCTTTGCTAGTAGCGCAACATGTGCCACTAAAAAGCTTAAAATTACTTTATTTTGGTAACTGAAGACATACTCTTACTAATCTGTGGGTTACTGTAAGTAAATTTGTGCATCCGGACCCCAAAAAATCCAAATTACACGCTGCGAAATATCGCCCTATCCGTTATCACAAGGAGCCTGTCGGAATGGCGGACTGGCCTTCCAGATTATTCCTGTAAGGAATCCAATAATATTTTACTATCCTGGGAAGCGTATTACCTAACATAACACGATAGTAATTGCAGTAACAATACAATATAATAATATTATATGTCTAAAGCTATGGTCATTGAAGAAGCAAGCGCTACTTTGACCTTCTATTCCATTCTTCTCCCTTTTTAAGTCGGTTAAAAATGGCCCTACAAAAACATCTGCTGAATCAGACATTCATTTTATTTCATAAAAATATCTTTAATAAAACTAAAAAAACGGATTTGTTATATTTTTTTGAAATATGATTCTCAATTACTAAAATCACGAAAACGCGAATTTTGTATCAGCGTTTACCAAGCGCCATCTGGTGTTCGATGATTAAACTTGGTTGAGACTTCCGCCACAGGAAAATAAAAAGAAAATCGTCATTCAATTTCAACTGTAATAATATTATAGTTCCAGTATAAACTAGTGATAATAATTTATTAGTTATAATAACTAGTTAATAATTATTACTTAAATTTATAAATATTTGTACGCTACTGTTAGCAAATTTTGGCGCTCCCTTGTCTAAACCATAAGATCGTTATTGTACCTAAAATTTTATATAATCGTGAATAATCGTTGAAGAAAGACAGTGCTGTCGATTCACCTTATGAACTGCTATTCCATGTTTTCCAGCGCTACCAAATAGTAAATAGTAAGCGCTTATACTGAAGCTATCCATACTACAAGTATTACCTCGATTACCATGATAACCGGGTAATATAATGGCGTTAAAGGTCTTAATAAAAGCCATTGGGTTAGGTAATACACACGAGGCTTGCGCCAGGGTACAGGCCATTTTTACTGCAGATTCACTATGCGCATTTATTTTATGGCCCAGTTTGAGTGTTCGCTGGGATATGCACTTATTATTTTACCTATAAATTCCTTCATAAATAATGATAGAGTATTTATTTAAGCAACAAGTCGGCGATTTGTACTTTATTTTGCTTGTGCAATAAAGAATACATAATGATAATAATAATGGAATTTATAGTTAAATAATTAAGTAAGAATTAAAAAATATTTAATATATTTTTAATTTTTTTTTTTTGCTGAAAATAGATAAGTAAATTGCATTGATTATTTAGATACGAACATCCTGCGACATGACCTGATTGGATGGCATAGCTATGTTTACGTCAGTGTAACTTTTTTTTCTCGCCTTTTACTGATATTAATGTCGTATTTTTTGTTTGTTTATAATTTTTGTATTATATTCTGCATTGTGTTTGTGATGTCTCTCCAATAAAAACCTTTTTTTATTTAAAATGATCTATCTAATAGCTGATGCAGTCGACTTTATGACACGTTCTGCCCTGAAGTCATAAAACAAGCAGCAGTTTTTTTTCTAAACTTTCATATCTGTCGCGTTATGAACGCATCATTACCCCGTTTTTGTTACCCAGTCTGCCAAAGTACTTGAAGGTACTCAATGTAAGCATTCAACAGATTCAACAGAAGGTACTTCAAGCAGAAGCTACATGAAAAAAGTTGTCAAAGAATTTTTTCAACTCATTTCGTTACATATTTTTATTGCGCTTTTTTGATAGATTACATGGATAAATTTTCGATTCCAACACTGCTTAGCTAAAATTGGCAATGAAAAAAATACCTGAATTACTTCTAATGTAAATGTTTTATTTAAAGTTTTAATTAAAGTCAAGTCTGAGCTAATATTCTCATGGTTTCTTTTGTGTTTCACTTGCGGTCGTCAAGTTTACTTGACTCTAGGTAGGAATAAATATTACGAATCTGTTTTTTATCGCTACAAATTACATTTATTAGACCAAATAAAAGCTAATACATTCATCCAAGAGCGTAGAAAATTTACTTATAACCGACTTCAAAAACAAAATACACCAAAAAGTCTTAAAATGACTCTATTTTAGGTAAGTCATTTCTTTTTGGTGTCGGTGCCATCGCATGAGGTCTCACAAGCTCCATCTTAAGGGTCATCTATCTGGGCATCGACTCCAAAAAGAAATGGTTTGCCCAAACTGGAGTCATTTCAAGTTTCAACTGCCACGTTGGTGCAGCGGTGAGAGGGTCGCATTTTAAAGCGACGGCTGCGCCGGAGGTCCCGGTTTCAATTCCCGGGTCGGGCCAAAAAAATATGTACCTGAATTTTTCTGTTCAGAAATTCTCAGGGTAGCCCGGAGTTTGGAAGTTGGCGATGTTTCACCCCCGTGCCTCGGAAAGCACGTAAAGCCGTTGGTCCTGCGCCAGATCTCTCTCCGGTCGTGTCAGATTGCTGTCCCAGCGGGCTATGAGAGTGAAAGGAATAGAGAGTGCACCTGTGTTTGCGCACACACTTGTGCACTATAATATGTCCCGCGCAGTCGGTTAGTCGTTGTGACTGGCCACCGTAGTCGAAATCGGCTAGGGGGACTACTACTACATTTCAAGTTTGGTGTATTTTGTTTTTGAAGTCGGTTGTTACTTTACTCGCTCTGCTTACCAACGTGTGCATACCATAAGATCTGGTGTATATCGGACCTTTGCATCGGGCTGCCTTTGACGTGCCATTAATTTGGGTGCAACCGGTACAGTCACCGGCCATGAAAGCTCAATGTGCTCTTATGCCATTGCAACACGGTTTAAAATTGCAGTTGACTTTAAAGTCCGTGATTGTACGGTTCATCTGGCAGACCCAACATCCGAATGGTGCCGGTTGATTGATATGACGCGCGGAATTGTCTTTTGGCCGGATGAACACATGGACTACCTAATTATCGCATAAATCAAATCATAAACATTAAAACAAGGCCCTATTATGGTTGTCAGACCATAAATTTGTTTTTGTGTGTTTTTAAAGTTTGAAGACACTTTCATGAATTCTATAACAGACGATAGAAAACTACGAAGAAACATATACATAGTCAACACAACTGAATAGATGGAAGTACTTATTGTGGACTTTTCAGCTACATTTTTTGAGGTCACGTCGAAATATATTTTTCTTAGCGAAAAAATTTTCTATAGTCCGGCTTCAATGTAAATTAAATATCTTTAAATAAAGGTTAGGTAATTTTATTTAATTCCAGGTAAAAACAGTAGCGCCTTCATGTTTCAAGACTTTCCTAGCCTAACACCTCAATAGTTTTCCCAGTGCCTACACAGGTTAAATACAGCCTAGCACATTATAACATCTATAGGTAGCTGATCTTTTCAAAGTACTGAATGTGACCTGGCTTCAATTAGTTCTTTTGTCCTGGCTGCATAGTTGCTCCTTTGTCATAGCTCGTAGAGACACTTGTTATCGAAGACCCCATTATATAAAGCTACCAGGAAAATTGCCATTTAAAAGGTAAGAATGAAACAGGAATATGAACGGGGTAATATTTTATATTTATTTTTGTTTACAAGCTGCACAAGACAAATATGATAAAGTTAGGATAAATAACAATGTTGCTGCGACCGGACCTTACATTCATTTATCTTATAATTTTGACTAGAATTTGTATAACTTTAAAATAACGACAACTATTTTTAACACTAATTATAATAGTATGCTTGGTATTCTACCAAGTGATTTCGGTTCTAAGTTGAATTACTTATGTTTTAGTTAAATAATAATATAATAATAGCCCTCCGCCAATCCGCACTGAGCTCGCGTGGTGGAGTATGGCTCATACTACCTCACATTCGAGGTAAGGCCTTTGCCCAGCAGTGAAATGATTACAGGCTAACTTTACTTTACTTAGTTAAATAGATCACAGTAATTAAATTGAAATGGTTTTAACGTTCCTTTATGGAAGCAACTAAATTCCTGCTGTCTTACTAAAGTCTGAAAACTACTTCTTCAAGTTCATTTAAAGGATGATAACTGGATAGTTTATTTATGAGCATTAAACGTCAAGAAAGATACAAGTTAGATTAATGTCGCGTTAAATGCTCGCATAGAAGAAAACTAGCGAAAAGATAAGAGCTGAAACTTTGTCGGCTCTTAATGTGAATAGACTGTGACATTCACTAATGACTTGAATAATAACTCGTATTAATTCTAATCAAGTTTAAAAGGTTACGCGCTAGATTTCATCTTTACCATAATTGTGATTAATTAATTAGAAACTTTTCAAGATATGCTTAGAAAAGTGGCATAATTACAAAATACATTTATTAGCACACATTATTTTAGAAAACACTTTTGAAAAAAAAACTTTGAATAATATTACCCGCCCACCCGTTTTAACGGTATAGGTACGACGTTTGTTATCTTGAGTCAGCACTATCAAATTAATTACTTTAATTAATTTATACTTTCAGGAACTTTTTGATAATAAACTTAAAAATAATATAGAATTTCGGAGTTTCCCTTTTCATAGTTCAAAGTTCCCCACTCAAATTCTGGCGCTGACTGTACGACTCAATGAACCAATATTGATTTCCATTGGAACTACGGAACAATACAATCAATTTGGAGCACTTTTGTACAGTCGCCTAAGTTATCCGGACCAAGACTCCGATTAATTTTGGAGAGCGATTGGCTTTTGCCGAATTTGGCGATGCGATTATAAATAAATTGGGCCATTGTGGGGTTTCGTCAAACTTTTCGAATCGAATTAGCTGATTATTGAGTTTGGTTGCTGTGTATAACACACGGCTGGGGTTGGAAGCCTTATGCAAGTTCTTAAAGTTTCTAACTCACCAATCATAAATTACTTTAACAATAAAGCCTACTTTACTTTAAACAAAGGGTTAACCACAACAACAACAACATTAATAATAATTTCACCCAGTACGCTTCCGGGTTTAACCTAAATCGCGGATGGATTGATAGGTAGATCGACATGGCGAAACAAAAGTGGTCCTGGTATAACATACTACTACTGATCCAAAAAAACAGTATGTTTTGCCGGATTCATAAAGAATATTGTACGTAGCTGGTAATGGAAAACTTGCACACACTTTCAACTCTCAGACTTGGTCGACAAAGATAAAACTTAAGTCTGACATAGTACTAAGCAATTTCCCGCAACCTACTTGGCAGCCTACAGCACTTTAATCGCAAATCATTCCGATGTTTATTGCACTATTAACTGGCGTTTAAAGTAAGACTACAAAAACAGAATACAATAATTGTAATATATTTTTACGGTCTATCTATATATTTAATTATGATATTTGTAGCTTATATCAAAATAGGTACGACATAAAACTACAATGATATTGCAAATACAGTAAGAAACTTACTTTAAACAAAGCACAACCTACTACCTCGCTTATGAGCTCTTCTATTCCCAAATAAATTTTTCTCTCCTAAATAAAATACCCAAAACTATGTCGAATTTCCAGCATGCGAAACAACTAACAAAGTTTTCAAACTTCTTGGGTAACCAACATTCAAACACGTTGATATGCACACGTCCTTAATACATAATTATGGTTCACAAATAAAAAAATACATACATTTAGTTCGTAAAAAAGGTACACAATAGTAATCCCGTACCGAACAACTGACAGAGATTTACCATACCAACCTATTCACGTATTACCCTAAAAAATGCTGGCAGCTAACAAAAGCGCAAAAGTAATAATGTCCTATTACAGAAAAGCCGTTGCCACAGTGCGCTTTGAGAGTGGAAAAGGGAGAAAATAGAGCTCAAGCCTCCATTTGACCCACAACTAGGGATTACCGGACAGTACTTATTAATTCCCCTCCGACAATTCCCTGCTCTTGGAAATTGAATCACAGAAGATAAGATCGTTTTTTTTTTCATTACAGAGTGACGCTATCAACAGATTAGATTTTAACGGAGACCCTGTATTAATTTTTGGAAATGGAACTTGGCGAGATTTCGCGCGGGCAGGTGTCAAAAGGTTTTTTTATCTAGATGAAAAACTTGCCAGCACGTTATCTTCAGTTAAGTAGGTACTAAAAATGTTGAAGGTAAAAATATTCCTGACTACGTAACCGTTTTTTTTAGTTTAAAATATACGTATAAAGGTAATGTGATCTGCCTTTAACATTTTAAAAGTAATTTCTACAAAAAATCGAGAACAAAACCATTTCAATATACCTACATATTATACCTTTTTATTACATGCATTACATTACATATTATACCTACGTTAGGTAATTGTATATTTTTGTGATTGAATATTGAGAATAAATAAAAAGGGGCTGTTTAATGGAGTAGGAATAAATAACAAGATTACTGCAGTTAATTTTATATCCTGGTAACTATAATCGCATTACCAGGTACACTACTTATACGCTAATAACATTAAAGCTTATCCGCTTATTCGTTGTGTAAGCCTCAGAGTTTTGAACTGAAATAATAAGTTATGTAAAAATTATAAATAACTTACATTATTTTAAACTGAACGAAGTGCATAGTACAATACGCAAATAGCATTATAGTGGTAAGTGTAGGCTTTCCATAATTTACCTTTAGGACCTTTAAAAATTAACTTTTCCTTTTAAAAAACAAATACCAAATTTCACGATAAACATAAATGTGCGTCTTAAAAAAGATAGTAACTTTAGATCTTAAGACTGTTGTTCCGCTAGGCAATAATAGTCCTTTTTTAACATGATTTTGAAGACAATCTTGTTATCAAGTGATGAAAGTACCTTTTTTTAAATTAACAACTAAATAGTTGTTGAGTAAGATATACTCAACAACTCTACATCCTACCACCTCACTAAATCCACACGAAACAACAAAACAAAACGCTTACTTACCAATCAGCTGCTGTAACCACTTTTAAACACAACTTATTTCGCGGTCACGTTTGGGCGGGCGGTGCGTGCGGTCCGCCCTAGCTTCCAATACCGTCTGCCGCCCTAGGCAGTCCGCCCGTACGGTGCGGTACTGAAATTATTCGTACCATTGTACCACTTATGGTCGCTTAGTGCGCATTAAATGGACGATTATGTGCAAGTGATGCTGTCTGATAAATTGCCGGGAGATTACTATGGTTGTAAAGTTAAATGTGTGTGTAAGTTTTTATTTACTTTTTAAGATAGTTGCCAACTATTTCTGCTAAATGTTTAAAGGCCACGTCTTGTAGTTTTAAAATAAGATAATCTGGTAGATACTATTGAGGTCATCATGCAACCTCCTTAAATGACAAGGTCGCTTGCACTTCGCGTCGTCTTGTTTGAAATGACACCCGTTTTTATGTCCTGTGTGCAAGCAGTTTTCGTTTGAGAGTGGTGAGGCGGTAAAGACTTCGACCGTACCTACCTCTTTTATATGAAGAGTGCATTGTTTTTTTGTACTAGCGTCTTATTTTTTTTGCCATGTTTATTAAATTTATCGTCGAACAAGACCCATTAATCACTATCTAAGCAACTGAAAAATGCACTTCGAATATCCACTGATCCTGGGGGAGACGACGGATTATCTGAGACTCTAAAGACAGAGCTGCAGAGGGAGCATTTAAACCTAACTAAGCAATAAAAATAAATTTTAGTAATGCGAGGATGTTCACGAGAGCTCTTCCGACAAATACAATCTGCTGTCAAAAATATATGTATTGTGTTACTTTTGAAAAATAAAGTTAAAGAAAAACCCGCCGTTCTGTTCCATTATTGATTATTGAGGTGTTTGTATTCTAGGCATTTTACCTTTACAAGAAGAAAATCTATCTCCATACCCTATTTCAGACAAACCTTCTTTTTATTTTCCACCATGTCACCTAATTACACCCCTTTCATATCACGGCGAGTAGCTTTACGAATGTCAAATCATATTGCGTATGTAATATCTCAGAGATCTGACGCTCTAGTTTATTTCTTGTTCAGTGATCACAGCATTCAGACACCTATTTATTTTTATACAATTCACTTTGAGCGAAGGCAATATACATCAAGTGCCAGGCCCATATCGTATTTAGTACAAAAGAGGGCTGAACTTTTAATGTTAGGACACAATGATTTTTCAAGTAGGTATTTTAATATTTCATAGACGGGAGAATTGTTCGGGTGACAAAAGCTCAGATACTCGTACTAATTAACATTTTTCAGGAGGTTAGATACACCTCCTTCCCTTAAATGAATAGTCAGATACCTATTAGGTAGGTATATGCTTTTGATAGATATTTAAGTTAGATACTTAGCCTGTTAAATTTTACGTACTCATAGTACCTAAAGCCATAGATTTAAGTAGTTAGGCATGTTTAATAAAATTGGTATACATCAAATCCAATGAAACCATGCCTAATCTTCTTTATTTACCAAAGAAACGTCACACTTATTTAGAAATCATTGTAATTTAACAGCCAGACTAGCTAGTATTAATCTCTAGGTTCGAAAGTCCCGATGCATCCAGATAATACCAACAAATTAACGGACTCGACAAACGACCGCTTACAGTATTAAGAATTCCCGGGAAATCCCGAAAATGCCCGGGATTAGCAAAAGAAGAGAGTGGACTATAAATATTGTTAAGCCCTCGCGATTATAGCTGGGTACACAATTTCAAGAGGCATTTTTAAAGTGGGTCTAAGTATGTATACTCACCATCGGGTTCCTTTGTTTAAAGTTTTTGGAGGCATTCTAAAAAATTTACAAAAAGTATTATCGTGAAAATATTTTTATTTACCATGGTGATCCAAGTGTTATTATAAAAACATAGAAAAGCAAGGACCATTTTACACGAATTAGGTGCGTACTATTACAAAGAAAAGGTCATAAAAACTATGTGTGTGATACAACCTCAATCCAAAATGTTTGACAGTGCATATTTTTTAAATATTTTCTTAAAACATACGTAATAAAATGAATACTTGTAAGCAATTTCAGTTAATATTTTAAAAGCTTATAATGGTGCTTCATTCGCGTTCTACATGTACATACTCTTACATTATACATATTCTTGCTAACCGTTATCGAAAGGACCCAATACCCGAATACCGGGCTAAAAAGTTTCAAGGGAATATTTCAATAAGAGCCCAACTTCCTGGAGCCAATAACACGACAAGTTATTCGTATTCGGATTTTCGTGAACGTTTCCCGTACTCTTTTAAATAACTTTCTTTACAAACGTAGACGTATTCCTACGTAGGTATACGATCGAAGTCTCTGCCGCCTAATCACTTTCAAACGATAACAGCATGTACACGACAAACAAACAGGCAGCATTTCAAATGAAAGACGATGCGATTTCTATGCGATTTTGGCTGGTTCTTAGGCGGTGGTGACATCAATAGTACGTGACTTACCTACTTGAGCATAGACAGTAAAGTTTTACGATTATTTTCCATCCGTTATTCGAGCGGCTTGCATAACGGTTTTCAATCACCATCTCTGAGGTCCTAGGTTTGATTGATTACCAGTCGTGTTAAAAAAAAATACTATTGAGCAAAAGCATTTATGTACCATATTCTGTGGTACGAGTTAAATGTTGCTATCATCAAAACCTCAGGTTTCGTGAGCTAATGTATATTTTTCGAAGGCATTCCCATTTTTCAGTATCTCGCTTTCAGCCAAACCGGAAAATTAGCGAGCAATCTTGCGATCCGCTTTACACAAACAAATTATAATAACTTGAGTTTATTAAGGCCAAGAGGTAGCTGGAGAACGACGAAAGATTTTTGTGGATTTCAAATAACGAATGATTATCGGATCCTTTAGAATTGTCCTGCAGGCGAAAATAAGTGGCAGACACTATGAAATGAGTCGAATTGATTGTTGATACAAGGTTGATACACGCTCTTTGATCCTTCACTCTCATTGTTCGGTGAGAGATCAGGGGCCTTATTTTTGAATCATTCGCTTCAAGATGGCGAGTGCTTTTCGTTCGACGTAAGTGTCAAAAGTCATAGAAAAAAAATCGTTACGAAAATCACTCGCCATATCCAAGCGTATGGACAACTCGCTTGGATATGGCGTGTGATTTTCGTTCGAAAACACATCAAAAATCAACGGAAATCACTCAAAACTCACAAAATTTAGCAATTATTTTTTAAATATTTTTTTATGTAGATTACAACTGGATTTCATTCCAAAATTCGGCTTTAAACATTGAATATCACTCGCCATCTTGATGCGAGTGATTCAAAAATAGGGCTCCTGGTGCAGGACCGAGATAAGGGTGTGTCATCACCACCAACTTTCTGACTCTGAGCTGTTTCTGAGGATTTTAAAGACAGAAAAACCAAAAAAAAATTGACTGACCCGGGATTCAAACCCAGGACCTCTTGGGCAGCAACCAGCGAACTAACCACTACACCGAGGCAGTCCTCAAATTAAATTAGCTACATAGCGTTTGCTAAATGACTACTAGTTGACGTTGTGATAAGAGAAAACGTATCAAAAGTTTTTTTAAGTTAGTCTGCTAAATATAAGAGCTGATGGTGCCTAAATGTCATGACCTAAACTTTGATTGGTGTGGTTGGAAAGCTTCCTTACATAAAGGTTATATGTGAGAGTCTATAATATTTAGCATGCTGTGTTTATATTCTTCTGTCTCCGTCGCTCAGGCTAGGACAACATTGCGAGTGAAAGAGATGGCTAAGAACTACTCTTTTCGAAAATACGAGCAAAGTTTTACTGGTGTACTATCGGCGTTAATCCAAGAAGACGCTACCTAGCTATTTGACTCAATTAATTCACAAATTAGCGGTTGCAGTAAAACTTTTGAAGACCGGGAGTGGGAGCTAATTTCATTGTTCTAGCTGTTTGCGCGGCCAACCACATTTTAGGGCTGTTACATCTTAATGAGCAGTTTTCTCCCATCGTTTTACAGCTGTCACTAGATGGCGTTAGGGTCACTTTAGGAACACTTTTTTTCACGTTGGCGGAAAACCATAGACAAAGAAAAAAAGTGCGTAATTAAGTAAATATTTTAGAATGCGTTAATGACTTATGGATTAATTAGGGTACTTTTTTGGCATTACTATGTCCCTTAGGTACTAATGGTTTACATTAATATTGTTTTACTGTTTAATATTTACGTTGGCGAAAAGCAATTTACCCTCTGTTATAAAACTTAAATGAAGTTTAAAAAGTTAGTTCCTAAAGTAACGCTAGCGCCATCTCTCGATGATATAAACATCTCATGATATGAAAACTGCTCATTGACACGGCTTTTTCTAGGTCCTAGCTAGAGAAAGAGTCCCGTAGCTAGAGTTTAGCAAGGATGTACCTTCTAGCCTTAAAAACCGTAAAAAATGACGAAATAAAAAAATAAAATAAAACACAAACACGCTTATTCCAAAAACTTATAACGATAGGGGAGACTGGGGCTGGTTCTAACAAATTTTGAATTAAGCGTAATATCTTCTAAACTACTTTAGCAAGAAACATGGTTTTTTGGTACATGATGCAAAATTTAATGAGCTTTACGTAAAGCACAACAAAATGTATATAATAATTACCATATCTGAGAAAAAATGAGTTTTGCTAAACAAGTCACTTGTTAGATCTTACCCCCGGTTTGGGGTTGGTTTTAACACCGCTGGGGAAAGTTTTAACGGCGGGGGTAAGAAATAACATGTAGTTTGGAATGGGATTTTAGTTAAGATAAACAACAAAATAATATTAAATGTTTATTTGAAACACTAATAATATTAAATGCGGTTCCTTATCGTTCATAAAATAAACAGAAAACTTAAATTATATTAGACTAGCTTTTGCCCGCGACTTCGTCCGCGTGGAATCGTGACTTCTTTCTCCCGTTTTTTACACATTTACCACTATATCTTTGCTCCTATTGGTCGTAGCGTGATGTTATATAGCCTATAGCCTTCCTCGATAACTGGACTATCCAACACAAAAAGAATTATTCAATTCGAACCAGTAGTTTCGGAGATTAGCGCGTTCAAACAAACAAACAAACAAACAAACAAACAAACAAACAAACAAACTCTTTAGCTTTATAATATTAGTATAGATAAACTGACTCACTCAATCAGCATTACTCAAATGAAAGAACAAAAAATATTATTTGATCATCAAATGATCATTAACTGTCCAAATAAAATGAAATTCGGCTCCTTGCCATTTAACCATGTGTAATAAACATAAAACTTTCTAAATCCATCTTTATCAAATAAAAGAACAAAAAATTACTCCTCTACTAAAGCAATATTTCATGATGTCTAATAAATCTGTCAAATACCTGCCAGCCAATCGGTTATTTGAACAGATTAAAAAGATCGAAAGCGGAAAGCATAATGACATTTGACATTGTCACATTATTTGACATTGACAGATTAACTTTTTATTCACGATTCGACATGTTTTTGGAGTAAGTAGACAGATATACATAGACAGGAGCAGTTGCCAAGGTTTTTAAAAGTTTATTATTTAAATTACCTAAAAATTGTGAATTAAATTAAAATTACATATAGTACTATGTCTAATTACCTGTATTTTTATCTATTTTAAGAGATACCGTACATGGTCTTGGCATTTTTGTAAACTTCTCCTTTATCTCCAGAATATGATGAGCCACATCCTAAGCCAATGTCCTCATCCTCATCATCGTCTTCTTCTTAACTCTCTTTTAATAGTTTCTTTTTCACTCTATCCTTAGGCTGCTTACCGGACTTCTTTTCTTTTTCTCCACTTTACATTTCTTAACTCTTTGCTTTTCCTTATTGACCTTAAAATTCGCAGTAGATTTCTTTTTGTTATTTTTCAGCTTAGCTTCTTCTTCTAAAGCTCTTTTTATTTTCCACCACTTCCTTAGCTGCTATTTCATAGACCTCTTTCGACGTACTTCCACGCGTGGTTTTCCTTTTATATTTCCTCATTCTAAAAAAACAATAGAAGTTTAATAGGTCGATTCACATTACAAGCAATCCTACTACTATTATAAAGGCGAAAGTTTGTATGGATGTATGGATGTTTGTTACTCTTTCACGTAAAAACTACTGAATGGATTTGAATGAAACTTTACCACAATATAGCTTATACATCAGAATAACATATAGGCTACAATTTTTGAGGTTTCTAATGTGAGGTCGTAAAAAAACACATTTTTTGCGCTACTAGACGGGACGAACCTGAAGTCCACGCGAATGAAGTCGCGGGCAAGAGCTATATTAAATAAATAAAGAAATAAATAGTGAACAACATCACATAGGTACATTGCTCCGATTCCTTAGTAAGTAGCTTATGCACTTGTGTTATGAAAATCAGAAATAACGAAGGTACCACAACACCCAGACCCAAGACCCCGACCGGGAATTGAACCTGGAACCTCAGAGATGATGGCGCCTTGAAAACCAACCACTCAACCTTAACATTTTTCGAAATGGGGTCGCAGTTGTGATCAAAATTGAATCTTCGTATAGAAACAGTAAGAACGATATTACCTAAGTTTAATTTTTTTCAACTGTTAAAACTTGCCCCGTATGCGGGGCAAATATTAACGCGTTAGAACCTACCCCGTGCATTTTGTTAAAACCAACCCCACGACCCCATTTTGCACAAAGTTATTATTTTTCTTTTGCCGGTTATATTCTCGATTAAAACTTTAACATTAATGAAAAATACAATAAATACGGATTTATGCAATACCAAAGCCAATTTTCTACGATAAATATTTAAAGAGTAATGCAAAAAATTAAACCAGTAAAAAAGTTCATTTACCTGTAAAATTGAAGGCGTCTGACACAACCTGCGCTCGGCCAGCAACTGACAGGTCTAGACACGTTCGCGCGTAATCGTAAGCACAAAGTGCGTTGGAATCAGCGTGGTAAGTCGAATAGGTTCTATGTTATTACGCTGTTAGTATTTACCCCTGTTAAAACCAGCCCCAGTCTCCCCTACTAAAATAGTAACGGACCAATTTGAAAATAATAGTGATAAAATTCACTAATGGAGAATACTTTTCTAATCGGTTCTAGTCTTGGTTTAAGCCAGGTAGGTACTACCGTTTTGTAATGATGTATGAATCTATCTAAAATTACTATTGTAAATATCTGAAAGGTATCGCTTTAAGCGATAAGTCTTCTTCTTCTTGAAGAGCAGTTTCAGATCACTTGTCTTGTATAATTAATTATCTTTAAACTAAAGAGTTCGTTACCATTGTTTAAGTAGAGCTGAAGGCATCATACTACATACTTACCCTATAGAGTAATGAGAATGTTGTAAATAACAATCTTTATGATTAAAAAAAGTGTTGGCTTTCGAAAAATAGGACCATATCAAGATCAAAAACGGTTGACAGTTAGTTTACGTAAACAGCACCCGAAACTCTCATGAAAACTGGCAATAAAACGTTTGAAAAAGGTTCAGCAGCAATGACATCATGTCCAGTGCAATTTTAACATTTTGCTGGCAACCTTAATGACAATATTGCCCCCATTTCAGGACCCTCTTTGGAGTTCATTAAACTTAAGTGGTACACATTTATATGGCAGGCAGGTAAGTAAATTAATTTTGTTTATGGTTTATAAGATGGTTTTGGTATCGAAGCTCGTGCATGATGGGTTTTGTTATGAATTAGATTATTTTATAATATCTGTGAAGTTCTTAGGTCTAGCAAATTGATTTTGGTTATGGTATCCTGACACGAATCTTATTAAAATAGTATACTGTAGAGACAATCAAATACCTTATTTTAGGAGCCTATCTGCCCTGGCCCCTGGCATACACACAGCTTAGGTCTTGTAGGTACAAAATTGCTACAAAAATATTAAATCTATTATTGACGACATATCTGGTAAACTAGTGGGTCGCGTGCCCCGTAATACAAAGCTAGCGGTTGCGGGTTCGAATCCTGTGTGTGATGAACACGAGCATCTATGAGTAAGTACTCTTAATGTGTTTTTTTTTTGCGGTATAATCATTAAGGAATTGATCAGGTACTCGCATAGGTACGTGTAGGAGTAAATTCTTCTTCTTCTTCATTTAAGAGTATGCTCTTGCTTGTGGAGTTTTCTCCATTTATCTCTATTCCGAGCCATCTCCTTGATCCTTTAGTACGACTAGGCTTAGAATCATCATAGAGTGAAAGATTGAAGGGAAAAGGAAAATAGGAAGACCTTAGAAGAGCATAGACCAAATAAAGGAAA
The DNA here is from genome assembly GCA_963584085.1 of Pyrausta aurata. Lineage (NCBI taxonomy): Eukaryota > Metazoa > Arthropoda > Insecta > Lepidoptera > Crambidae > Pyrausta > Pyrausta aurata. The sequence goes on from OY757259.1 coordinate 2,735,692, forward strand.
AGAGTATTAATTATCGAGTTCTTTCTAACGAACAAAACAAACGTAGATCCAGTAGAACTTGCAAAAACTTGTTGCAAGAGGTCAATGGGCGGCTAAAAATAATTTTGTTTACGATCACTACGATAGATTTGAACACGGACTGGTCGAATACGCTTAGTTGGAAGAAAAAAGTGAGGCATTTACTTTGTAACATGAAGACTCATTTTCGGTTCTTCTGTCTCCGTCGCTCAGATTGCAAGTGAAAGAGATGGCTAAGAACTAACCTTTTCGAAAATACGGGCAAAGTTTTACAGCTAGGGCCTTAGTTTCAAATTTAGAACCGCGTCACTAGCACAGATTTATAAAGTCAAATAGGGACGTCAACGTGACGGCATCAGCACCCGGTAAAGTAAAAACTTTGGCGAAATTTCAGTTTTGTTCCAATGTTTTGTTCAAATTATCTTTTGGTTTGGGAACGAGAGTGGAGATAAAATTTTGTTTGAAGTGAAATGAGTGGTGATTGGGCATCTTCGTGGAATTATATTTACGTACGGACGAGGAATTGCTGGATTCGTGCTTTGGACAACCCCGACAGCTGGTTCTACGGTTTACGATTTCATCTTGCTCGTAAGTGTTAGACCTATACTTAGTTACTTTTTAATGCAAAAATGTGGTCAGAGTGTATCCTTAGGGAAAAACAATTAAGATAAAAACCTGGGCAGACCCGTCATTCTCGGGCAGAAATTCGCTTGCTGAACTGTAAGCTCCTAAGTTATGTAATTTATGAATATTTTCACCGACACCTAGAAAGATTCATTGCACGTGATAGGGAAGGATAGGAAGCTTACAGTAAGTAGGTACATATAAAGGTATACCTTGACTTGAGAAAACGAAGAAGTTATAAGCCTTCTTTTTTGATGACGGTTTAAAAATGGTTTCATGCAAATTGCACAAATTGCAGACCTAAAAGAAGAATAATGGTTGATGTGGAGCGTCCTTTGGGTGATATACAGCTTGTTTGTACAGGTAAAGTCTTGGAATCATCTTTTATACCTTATAAATTCGATCCCAGTTATTAAGTTAAAGTAACGGTAACGGTATGGATCGTTGAAACTTTTTTCCTTTACTTTGTTCAAATTCGGAACGTATGTTCCTTAACGCTGGCTGCTACGCTGTGATTGGTCCATCTTGACAATTTACGCAATGACCGTGACAGCGCGTTTTGACAGCCATAAAAAATGGCGGCGATTGGAATGTGTGAAACTCCCGGCTGTAAATCGGTGGCACAGCTTCAATGTCCGACATGTATCAAGCTTGGTATACAAGGCTCGTTCTTCTGCAACCAGGACTGTTTCAAAAAATCATGGAAGACGCACAAAATTATCCACTCATTAGCGAGTAAGTGACGTGTTCGGGTTTGTAGGTTATGTTGCGGTGTTCGGTTACATTGACGGTTTTGGCTTTGTTTTAGAGGGTGAAAGTACAGATGGATCGAATGTGGAATACAACCCGTGGCCTTCGTATTCGTTTACGGGGAAGCTGAGGCCTTTTCCGCCGGGCCCGAAGCGGACGGTGCCTCCGCACATTGGTCGTCCGGACTACGCAGACCATCCGACCGGATTCCCGGCTTCGGAGAACGCTGCCAAAGGTTCTGGACAGATCAAGGTGCTGGATGACGAAGAGATTGAGGGCATGCGTGTTGCCTGCCGCCTAGGAAGAGAGGTTCTGGATGAAGCAGCAAAGTAAGTATGTTTTTGTTTACATAATAATTTAATTTAATAATACCCATGGTTTTTCGTTTGTTTCCTCATATTATAAGAAGCAAACTAAAGAGTTGGATTTCTCAGATACCTGGCACACCTTGTGGTACTAATGTTCAAGACCATTTAATCATTCTTGCTAATCAATTGGCAAGTTTATCAATAACTGTGTATCCAAGATGATATGACAAATGAGAATGTTTATCTATTGTGCAATGACTTTGATGTACCTATCTACCTACTGATAATATATATTTTTCAAAGTATTTTAGCTTGTATATAGATATCTTTTATTTTGTAAATGATCCTTTTATCCTTACTATCCCCATATAGGCTTTTCTGTCAAGTTCGCGTTTTACTATCCCCATTGGGAATCAGTTTGATGTCTACTACAGAAATAATATTGACTCATTTCAGAGTATGTGATGTTGGAGTGACCACAGATGAGATAGACCGTGTTGTGCACGAAGCATGCATTGAAAGGGAATGCTATCCTAGCCCGCTCAACTATCACAACTTCCCGAACAGCTGCTGTACCTCGGTGAATGAGGTTATTTGCCATGGTATACCAGATACCCGTCCACTACAGGTATGTGCCAAGACTTCCTTGACTTTCTGTACTATGTGCCATGGATGTTTATGGAAAACACTTTACAGGCTCACCTACACTTATTTGTAATTAAACACCAGTGACGACTGTTACTGTAAACTGTTGCTGTTGCTGTAAACTAAGAAACAACGCTTAATTAAAAATAAATGTGCATAATATAAATTTGTAGTATTTGAAATGAGTAGTATTTGCGTTAACTTCAGAACCAAATATGTTTATGTTAAGTCCATTATGCCTACTTCCCCTTGATTTGTAGGTATCTGCTTTTATACAATAATGAGCTTCAGTAGTATAAAATCTTGAAAATTCTCAAATACAATGTATGTATGTGTATGTAATGTATATTTTAGACTTTAGTGTAGAAAGGCGGACTTTATGCTAAAAGCATTTTCTGCCAGTGAATTCTTTAGGTCATGCAGAAAGTTGGCAATGAGTGCAGTGAAAAACAACTTAAGATAGTAGTAATATAGTAACAAGAATCTAAAATAAATAAAATATATTATTATCATTATGTATCATGTAATTGATAATTTTACTGGTAACATCATTTCCTTAACTAAAAAATGTAAATCTATCTGGTTGTTTATTTCACACTTAAATTTTCTACATCGTTTGCAGGATGGTGATGTCTGCAATGTAGATGTGACAGTTTATCATAGAGGATTCCATGGTGACCTAAATGAATCATTCTTTGTTGGCAACGTTCCTGAGAGCACCCGTAAATTGGTACAAGTCACATATGAATGTCTACAGAAAGCAATCGAAATTGTCAAGCCTGGTGAAAAGTACCGTGAAATTGGAAATGTGATTCAGAAGCACGCTCAAGCGAACGGTTTCAGTGTGGTCCGATCGTACTGCGGTCACGGAATACATAGACTTTTCCATACTGCACCAAATGTACCACATTACGCAAGTAAGTTTTATGCAACTGTAAACTTTTCTCTCTATGCTTCACTCCTGTCATGTACGGCCTAGTCTAGAGAGAGAAAACTAAATTTAAAAAAGTTGTGTTTGAACTAAGCTAGTTATCATCTTTTAGTTTTAATTTCATTGTTGGGTTATGTACTATCCTTCCACTGTCCTTTATGTTTAACCATAGTGTGCCATAGGGTCACAATATTTAACACGTTCCGGGACAGTGCCCGCCTACAGGCGTGAAAACAATAAAACATCTATTGTGTCTGGAGTAGTGTCCCGGAACGTGTTAATAGGAAAGTAAATACATTTTTTAAAACTAGAATGTCATCATCATCATCAAATTTAAGAGCTATAGGCTCTTGTCAGTAGAGTTTTTCCAAAACTTTAAATTAAAGAACATAATGTAGTGGTTGTCTTCTCGCTTTCCACACTGCAGTTTAAGTAACGGGGGTTTCCCACCTTTTAGTGCCCAATAAAAGCCTTTCCTGATATACTATATGTTCAAGCCTTCTGCCAGTATTGATGTTGCTGCTACCCAACACTACGGGAACACTTCACAGGAACGTCACTGTATATTAATAGCTTTAAATAGAGAAGCCTATCCCACTGGATTTCCCGCTACATTCTGTTAATCCTGCTGCTGTTTGCTCGGCGACTGCTTATTCAATATATTCGCAGCTAACTACCATATCTGGTGGTTCACTATCCGTCACCTGTGACCCCACTAGTAGCCTACAGCTCAGCCCTATAGGTAAACCGCTTCATTGAGACTTCGCCTGCGGGGTACAGGGGTGCGGGCGAAAAGACGAGAGCGGGGACTGTAAGGGGTGCGGGCGGCGGCGATACACAAGAGACGAAATTTGCCGCGACAGTTCTTAAGATATGTGACGTCAGTGGTCACAATGGTATAGGTAAACCGCGAAATTGAGACCTCGCCTGCGGGGTACAGGGGCGCGGGGGGAGGCGAGAGCGGGGCTTGTGAGAGGTGCGGGCGGCAGGCACATTCTTTTCAAAATTCAGTACGCTCGCTACACAGGTAGCGATAGCATCTGTTGACAGTTGCGGACGCTTTGACAGAAGTACACAAGAGAATACTGTCTGACTGAAGTCTGAAGATGAGTCGCAGTATATTCGGACACAAAATCTATATTATTGAATTTTTGACATGTTTTTTTAAATTCTATGTTACATCATTCTAGCATTAAGTCCACCGTTTGATCACTGTTAAATAACAGTGTTTAAATAAATGCTCTAAATATATACGAATATTATATAATAAAATATAGATCTAAACTCAGTGGAATATAAACTAGATATGAATATGAACTCGATAATACACTCAAACAAAACAGTCGCAAAGTTACCAGGGAATGTTATTTGAAGTTTTTAATTTTGCCAAAAAATCTATCTTATTTTAAAATTCCATTTTATTTATTGATCAAAATCCATGATTTTGGATAGTAATATTTAGAATTAATTCACTCTTTTTGGTGTAATTGTATTGAATCGAATATTTTTTTCCAATATGTTATGTAATGTTTATAAAGTGTCGACACTGACGACCACTATTGTGACCACTGACGTCACATATCTTAAGAACTGTCACGGCAAATTTCGTCTCTTGTATATCACCGCCGCCCGCACCCCTTACATTCCCCGCTCTCGTCTTTCCGCCCGCACCCCTGTACCCCGCAGGCGAAGCCTCAATGAAGCGGTTTACCTATAGTCGTCAGTGTCGACACTTTATAACATTACATAACATATTGGAAAAAATATTCGATGCAATACAATTACACTAATGAGAGTGAAATAATTCTAAATATTATTATCCAGAGCCGTGGATATTGATCAATAAATAAAATAAAATCTTAAAATTAGATTTATTTTAAGGCAAAATTAAAAACTTCAAATAACATTCCCTGGTTACTTTTGCGACTGTTTTGTTTTAGTGTATATCTAGTTCATATTCCACTGAATTTGGATCTATATTTTTTTCTAAAATATTCGTATATATTTAGAGCCTTTATTAGACACTGCTATTTAACAGTGTTAAACGGTGGCGTTAATGCTAAGAGAATTCTCTTCCCCAGTTATACCTACCTTAGCATAGAATATATAAAAGTACTACAACTTTAGGTCATGTACAAAGATTGTAACAGGTGCAGGAGAATGGTGTCAAATAGAAATAAAAAAACACGACAAAAAATACAATAATATAGATATTGTGTCCGAATATACTGCGACTCATCTTCAGACTTCAGTCAGACAGTATTCTCTTGTGTATTTCTGTCAAAGCGTCCGCAACTGACAACAGATGCTATCGCTACCTGTGTAGCGAGCGTACTGAATTTTGAAAATAATGTGCCTGCCGCCCGCATCTCTCACAAGCCCCGCTCTCGTCTCCCCCCGCGCCCCTGTACCCCGCAGGCGAGGTCTCAATTTCGCGGTTTACCTATAACAAGAATGCACTCAACTCAAATACTCTAATTTGCTTTTTCAGAGAACAAAGCAGTAGGAGTGATGAAGCCAGGGCACTGCTTCACAATTGAGCCGATGATCAACGAGGGCGGCTGGCGTGACGAACAGTGGCCGGACCACTGGACCGCTGTCACCGCTGATGGATCCCGCTCTGCACAAGTGAGTACTTATACAATAGGTTACTGAAACGTAGCCTGTCAATTACATATTATGTACTCTAGTGAGGAAATAACTAGCCGTCTGAATTCTTATGAAGAATAATTACTGGCTGTCTGTTTTTTTATATTCTTTGCTAATTATACATATTACAAGTTTCTACTTTTTACAAATTCGACTATCTGCATTCCCAAGCAGATTGTACAACTTACAGTACAATAAAGTTAAAATGAATAAGTTCCTGAACCATTATTAGAATTTTAATATATCTCATCACATTGTGAAGTTATTCAATTGGCATGTATTTTTATTAAGATGTCGTATTTTTTGCGTTGTATCATTTATTGCAAAATAATATTCTAATGATTACATAAGACAGATCCTTAGAAACTTCGGGTTTCAAACATTAATTTCAATTCATCCGGTTGACGTTATTCTGCAGTTGACATTTTCAAGAGCTTAGAAGTGGAGAATACACTAATGAATCATACTTATATCAATTCCAGTTCGAACAAACCCTCCTTGTAACGGAGACTGGTGTGGACATTCTCACGAAGCGTGGGAGCGGTCGGCCCTGGTTCATGGATCAGCTGGAGAAGCTCAACGCTAACTGCTAGAGTGATACGGACCGCTGAGGTGTGTTGCCCCTTTACTGTTTGTGTGAAGTGCGGTTCTCTAAGCACTGGTATGTTAAAATATCTTGGTACTTATACTTACTGTGTGGACTGTGCTGTGACAGTTCTGGTACGGTCACTGTCAGATATTTTGTAGCAGACGAGGTGACCAAATAAATATCAAAGAGTTTCATACACTACAAGCTACGGTTAATATCTGTACATTAATTACTTCATTATTATTCTAGCAGATCCTAGTCAATAACTGATCAGAATCTGCTCAGATTTTAATGAAGTTATGCATGTTCAGATATTAATGATAACTTGTAATGTTTGCAACTTATTAACAGTTTGACTGTTCAGAAGTTTTGATCACCTTGTCTGCTACAAAATATCTGAAGGTGACTGTACTAAGTAGACTCCTCATTCAAAATGGAAACAGTAAACCTTTAGACTGGTGGGAGACCCAAATGGAGCTCCACTATATATTTTTTTTCAAGTGTGCCTGGAGCTTTTTTATAAGGAGGTCTAGTCTCACGCAACCCTAAAAAAAAAATTACTTTATGCTTATTGGCAGGTTCGGTTTGAAAAGAAATATAGTTGTTTTATCAAGTGCTTAGAGAATCGAGCTGTGTTGCATTTTCAGAGGCATATGACATTGCAAATATGTACATGTGCATATTTTTTGTAAACAAGACTAGTTTGTTTCTTTTACTGATTACAGTAAAGAAAAGAAATGTAAATGCCTCGATACCTTTCTACAAAGCCAAAGACCAAATGAACTTGATATTCAAAGTGCAATAACAGTAATGAAAATGTAATTAAATTGTGAACACCTCAGCGGGATAACACAATAATAGAAATAAGTATTTGTTTAATACCAATTTTTTCATAAACCTTAATATTTCTACACTAAATTGTTTTGTACCATTTTACAATTTAACACTGACAAATTAATTTATCCTTCCTTATTGCAAATAGCTGATTGAAAAATAGCAATATGAAATGCTGAATATTTCATACAAAATAATGTTTACCCTCGTACAAACGATTTTTGAACTATTATAGGATGTGGATCCTTCGAATAATACTCCGCCCATATTGGTAGCATTTTAGCTACTTTATGTATTTTAATTTTTACATACTTGTAATTATTTCATAAATTATTATGTTAAAAGCCTAATTTTTGTCGGATTGAAACTGTGACCACCACTTCCAGTCACATTGAGTGTCTTAGAAGTATAGAAAAACAATTTTATAAACTGGTAACAAAAAATAAAATAATATTAAAAGTTATTCGTTTTTTTATTATTTTAAACATTAAAACAATTTGGCATTTTATTCATAACAACATTCATACAATCTAAATGCATTAAACAATTCTTAAAATAACGTTTATATTTCTAAATACATAAACTAGAAATAAACAAGTATTATTTACAATTGATCAACAGGTTTGCAGAGGTATAAAAACCAAAGTTTTAAGAAAAAAATCGTAAAATAGTTATTATTGTACATAAGAGTTGTCACGTAAGACATATATGGTTAGTTATGGTAATTTAATTTGATATAAACCTCACGGAGCCCGAGACCTTTTCAACGAATGAAAAACCGTGGAAATCGGTTCGTGCGTTCTGGAGTTATAGCGTCAGGAAGGAAAACCTGATTTATTTTATATAGTAGATTGTTTACAATGTTCGACGAGCAAAGAAAAACAGACAACACCCGCCCGCACCCCTCACGCACCGCGCTCTCGCCTTCCGCGCCCCGACGCCTCACAGGCGAAGTCTCAATGAAGCGGTTTACCTATAGTAATATTGGTACTCATTTTTTACGATGTGTATTTGCCGGAACATGGCGATTTGTCACTACCTTCACGTTATCGGTAAAGCAAAAAGAGTAGAAACTTATAAAAACTACACACGTAGTAACCTAACCTACTCCTCATACTCCTCGAACAGGGGTAGGTAGTCATCGCTCCTAGATCTAAGCTTAAGGCCGAAGTCGGTCACTTGGTTCGAATCGTGCCCTTGAGTCTTGTCCGCTTTTCGCACCATGGCTGATGTCCAGTTTTCTACTCCGTCTGGCTTTTTGACAACTATTTCTTTGACGTTCTTTATGTTGTTCAGTTTGGTTGTTAGGAGCTCTTTCTGTAATGATGTTGAAAGTGGGTTAGTGAAAATTAATGAGTTTTCGGTACTATGGAACTAACTTATTTTAACTAACATGCTTTGACAATTAAAACTTTGTGCCTATTTGTAAGAAATCACAAAAAAACGGCAAAAAATAATGTAAGTAAATTATCTTTGTTTTTCTATGATGTAAATTTAGTTTTGAAAGAAACGGCTTAGCTATGAACAAAGCTTTAGGTAGATCGCAAAATTGAGACCTCGCCTGAGGTGCAAAAGGGTGCGGGGGGAGACGAGAGCGCGGGCGGGTGTTTCCGCGCCGCCCGCACCCCTTGCGCGACCCGCTATCGCCTCCCGCCCCTGTACCCCGCAGGCGAAGTCTCAATGAAGCTGTTTACCAATAGCCATTCATGAAAACCGCAGTTGTGAGGGAACAAAATACAGAATTATAAGTTTTCCTCTCACCTGCATAGCGGAGTCGACATAACTTGCGTAGATCCTCAACACTGGTTCCCCTGTTTTGTCGTCAAATGTCAGTTTACTCTTTGGAGGTATCTTTGCCTTTACTACAGTTATTTTAGGAGGAACCGACGTTGACGTTACTTGGTCTTTCTTCTCTGTAACTGATATTATCCTCAATGGCGCCCTTCTCTGAATCAACGTTGCCTTTTCCTTATTGAAGTCCTGATCCTCGCTTATAGTTGCTTCAACTATTTGACCAGCATATACCGTGCCTTCTTTTGTTGTCACTTGAGGTTCTTTGTTGTTATTAGCTCTGAGAAGAGTATAGGCAATGTTGACAGAATCTGCTGTTTTCGTAAATGGCGCACCAACGTGAGGCTTGACTTCTGTGTGGTTCTTGAAACCCTCGGGTGCTTGCACGAAATATGTCATGAGTTCTGGGCTAGCAGTAGTTGTGGTGGTCGTTGTAAGATTCTCCTTGTCCTGTGGTTTTTCCACTTGTGCTAAAGCAGCAGCTCCTCTAATATCGTTGAGCGCAGAGTAGAATCCATTTGCGATGATGCTGCCGATGCTCTGACCGACTTGAGCGTAGTAAATCGGTGTAGTATTTTGTGCTTGAGTGGTGCTTTCTATTATGTATTTGACAGTCGTTGTGCTTGGTTTTGATTCAGCTGTTACCAATTCCACAGTAACGTTGTGAGGTTGAGATGCTGCTGTCACTTCTACTTCGTTTTCACTTACGTTGTTGGTTGTGAAGGAGTGAGGAATGAGTGACATTACAGCGCTTTCTTGGGTCTGTCTTTGCACGACGTTTTTCTGTGGTTCAAAAGACGTTGGCGTTTGTTTTGTTATTTCCTCATTCTCAAGCAAGAAGAGGTTGTTCGATTGGTGCTGAATCGGCTGGTGTTGCAGTTGCGGTATGTTGATTGTGGGTGCCTCTGCAGCGTAAGGAATGAATTCAACTGAGGGGTATCTTTGCATCAGCTGCACTTGAAGCTTTTGTAAGAACGAAGGGTCTGCTTGGTACAGCGTGTGAGGTGGGATCACTATTCCTTCTGCGCCTGAGTTTATGAACTCTTGGTGGGTTGGGAGGCTATTGAAACTCTGCAATAAAGATGTTTTGAGTTAATTTGGATACAGTTCTGGGAACGATTTGTTTAGTTAGCTGACAACTTAAAGGTCGTATCCATTTACCTGCATAGTAAAGTGCTGTGGAACAAGCTGTGGCTGTTGTACTTGAGGGTTGGAAGGTAAACTTATTGCCAAGCCGTAATCGGACGCAAACTGCAAAGCTGCTGCACTGTTTCTGAGCAAATTCTGCACGTCAGGGGACGACATTGTCTGCAAAGAACAAATACTAATCAGGGAAACATTCATACCATTTTCTGCAACTAAATTACAACCTTAGGTTCAAGGCATAGAAATCGTTATGCAATATCTACTTACGCTAGGTTTGGAAAATCCAACAGGTACTTCGATCTTTGGTGACATCTGATATACTCCGGGCTCCAAGAACTTCTCCGTCACTTCATAGGTTGGTTTGTGGGTCTAGAATAAAAACGAACATTTAAAAAATTGTCGTATGTCCAGGACACCGCCGCCTTACCGCTATCAAACAAAAATAGCTTGCACACGCGGTGTCACTTCAAATAAAAGACGGCGCGAGATGCAAGCGGTTTTGGCTCTAAAATAAACAGAATATTTATTTGCATTCCTTATCTTTTGAACGAAATGCTTCATTTTATAAATATAATCACAAACCTCATATCGTACAAATTAGTCGTTGAACACAGATCTTTTTAAATCGAACAATAGATTTTTTTCCCTGATATTATTTAAAGTTATAAAAACATGTTTACAATATTCGACATGCAAAGAAAAAAGTACTTTAGATCAGATAATTTGGCATTTCATTGTAATACTTAATTAAGATTACACAGTTTGATATTTTACAACGATTTGATTCAAACTTAACGAAATCATTTCATTTTACTTACCACATCATGAGTCTTGACCAGGTTATCCGAGTCGACGACCACAATCGGTTTCTCAGAGAGGCTCAGGTTCGGCGCTGGGATGGTGTGGATAGCACCTGTCGGTCATACAACGCTAAACCGACCATCGTCCGTCCACAGAAATAAGACGCTCTCTTAGCCGGAGAATCGTTAGCTACGGTCGAGGCACAGAATACATAATCTCGGCCGCCTAACTAATTTCAAACGAAAATCGCTTGCGCACACGATACAAAATTGAGCGTCACTTCAAACAAAAGGTGGTTAGGCGGCGTTGGCCTCAGTAGTATGTGAATGATTGATAAATTATGAGTTCTTGACACGTAATGATTATGTGGGAGGAATTGCATAAAATTCATGATTTAATTTCATAACAAGATTGTCCGGCTAAGTGCTTCAGGTGTCACTCTGTAACATCTTTTGTATTTCTGTGAACGGAATAGGTTTTATACGTGGTGCAAATAGTGCACGAAAATAAATATTGTAGAAGGCATAGTTTTTCTTCTAACCTATTTGTCTAATTTTACAAATAATATTGCTTACTTATAAGCATGAGCGAGCGTGTTCTCAGCCAATAAATAAAACAAATAAATATATTTATTTATAAGAAGTTGCGTGCAATCAATATTCATAGTGTCTTTTTTTAAAGATGAAGCTACCTACTTATAACACCTATTTGCGTCTGCCAAATAACACAAAAATATTATTTCATAGGGCATCCAGGCCTACTTAAATAAGAAATGCATGAATTATTGTAACACAATAGATTAGCAAGAACCACATTAATTTCTACTTAGCACAAAGTTATGACTGGTATTGATTGCCATATTGCCATGCCTGGTTGTACTTTGGTTGTGCAATAGTTTAAATAAATAAATAAGAATCTGCTTATCTGGACACTAAGCAATGAAGAACAGAACAACGTGCGTGTATGCAGCCAACCTCAATCATCATTATGAATCGCGGGCGGCGCAGACGCAGATTGCATGAACTCATACTCAGGGGTGGTGGGGAGCCCCACGGGACTCGCTGAACCGATTTTGATGATATTTAGTAAAGATAAAGTTTGAATCCCCCGAAAGAACGAAAAGTTTTTATCCCAGAAATCATCCTTAAAGAGAGTTAAATAGGGTGGAAGTTTGTATGGGAAATTCGATATTTGAGTGGTATGTACCTAGTTTATATCTCGCAAATCATCTATTTAGATAGAGAGTAAATAGGATGGTAAACTTCCACCATCCTATTTACTCCAAAAGTAAGTTTTTGAAAGCACCTATATTTTTATATGGCAAAAGAATCAAAGCAAGTGAAAATGAACTCTAAAGTAAGAAAAAGCTAATATGAACTCTTAAATAACATAAGGCTAATATGAAATAAGAAAGAAAAGAAGAGTGCAACGTGCGTGTGCACAAAGTCAACCTGTACCACCGTCATTGTGAACCGCGGGCGGCGCAGACGCAGACCGCACGAACTCGTACTCAGGGGTGGTGGGGAGGCGCGCGGGCGCAGGGGCGGGGCTCTTCCATGAGTGCTGGTAGATTGTACGCGTGCCGGCTGGCGCGTAGTGCTTCATTGCGTATCTGGAAATGGAGATGTAGTAGGAGTTAAGACATTATGTAACTAGCTACTGGCATAAGGTTTGGATTTAAGTGGCGGTAGAGAGGCTGTCTACATCAAAAGACAAGCAATGTTCTTTGATCTCAAAGGTTTCTAGGCAGAGACGCATTTATGGCAGTGAGTCCGTACTACAGGCATCCAATAGGTTTTACGAAGACGCTTCCATTTCTTTCACAATACTTTGTTACCAGTAACTTACGAGCCATTTTTTTTCTACCCAAGGCTCATGGTTAATGTTGTCTGTTATCAGCCATGTTATAGCAACAACATTTGCCATGTGTGATCAAGTGGGTGGGCTAGTGATGAACTTCACTCCTAATTGGAGGCAGAATATGCAGCTCTGTCATACAATACTTACGCTGTTGCCTCACTACTTACCTATGATATGACGAGGTGCATTCCTATATACCACATGAGTGATGCTGCTGGCATCAGCCTCTAGTTTGTTCATGTTGGTTGGTGGTGTTTAAACTTCTGGTCCACAGCAGTAGCTGCTCAGCAGTGCCCAGAAGGCTTTGCCACCCCGTTATAGAAATATGTGGCCGGATTATCACAAACCTATGATGAGGTGTATTCCTATACACCACGTAAGGCACCCTTTGTGATGCGGCTGGCATCAACCTCTGGTCTGTCCAAGTAGCCAGGTGAAGATTGACTCCTGGTATTATTTAATATAGCTTATTGCTACTTCACTTACCTATGATGAGGTGCGTTCCTATACACCACATAAGGAACCCTATGTGATGCGGCTGGCATCAACCTCTGGTGTGTCCAAGTCGGTCGGTGGAGGTTGACTCCTGGCCTGAAAGCCGTCGGTGATCTGATCCGGTTGACTGTGGCCATCCTGGAGTAGTATGCCGCTTGCGACAGCGAGCATAGCGTGAGGTAGATTAACTGCAACTGAAAAATAAATAATCAGTTTTCTCCCATCGTTTTACAGCTCTCACTAGATGGCGTTACATGACACTTTAGGATCATTTTTTTCACGTTGGTGGTAAACCATAGACAAAGAAAAAATAGTGCGTAAGTGGATATTGTAAAATGAGTTAATGACTTATTTATGGATTAATTAGGATACTTAGGTTTTGTTTTACTGTTTATTATTTACGTTGGGGAAAAGCAATTACCCTCTGCTATAATTCTGAAACAATGTTTAAAAACTTAGTTCCTAAAGTGACGCTAGCGCCATCTATCGATGATATAAACACCTCATGACAAGAAAACTGCTCATTGACTTGAGGACGTGAGGTTGGGTAATTAAACTCCGTTTAGGTACAACTGTATCTAAAGCTGTCTAGCCATTGTATGCTCTTTCGCCGTGTGGTACTGAAAAGCTTATATGGACTCGGAAGCTAAGTAATATGAAAACGGTTGAATCAACAGGATTCAGACGTCGTCAAAGAGGTGTCGTGCTTTATGAGGTACTTCTTACTACCTTAAAAGCAAAAATCGCTTGTACCTGGCGTCGTCTTTTGTTTTAAAGACGCCCCGTTCTTGTATCGTTTGTGCAAGCGATTTTCGTTTGAAAATGGTAACGTGGCTGGCAGAGACCTTGATCATATTTTTACGTATTTACGTTGTGTACCACCTATATACTTATGTACCTAAAGGCTATGTTAATTTTGTACGTACACTGCTTATTCTAATTAATGTAATTTAATAATTTAAATGAAGTTTTGCTGATAGATATGTCAGAAATATTTTTTAATAAAACAATAAAAAAAAATTTAAACTAAAATATACATCTATGAAATAATATATAGAACTTAAACTTACTTTTTATTAAACTATGATATCAAAATACGTCATTTCCAACATGAAATATACGACATCTAACTTCTCATCGGTTTCGCGGCATCGGTGCGCATTTTCAAACGCCATTTTCTCTTCTCGATTCCACACCCTCAACAAAAGTAGTAGATCAATAAATACTGGGTTCCAGCGTAATAGTGATCATTGCTAAAAGTGTTGCGGACTTGACGGACCGGTCTGTGTGAAAACGCTTCACAGTAAACACTCCCAGATACCATACAATATAGGTACTAGCCGCTCATTACTTTCTGCGCGGCAAATTGTGGGGTATTATGATCTAGAATGTATATTATAAACTTTAGCATAACTTTAGCTGAAGATTAGGATTTGCCTTTCTTTGACGGTCGTGTAATTAATATTTTCATAGATTAATTATCACTGAGTGAAATTGAATATCGACTTTACTATAAGACCTTACATTTATATACAAATAGCTCTCACTAATGTATGTCTTATTTCAGGAATGATTTGTTTTTCTCTAACATATTTTAGGGGCCATATTCCTTACCGTATCTTTCGTTTGAGTTGTACAGAAAACATACTTCAAAATTGATTCTAACTTTTCCTTGGGAACTTTTGTCTAAATGACATGCAGTCATCATAGCATCAATTATCTCTAGGTATCATCACTCTTAGCTGGTGAAAACTACGCTATTAGCTATTACTAAGGCAAAGCGACCAATTTCGCTCTTGATGTGTCGATAACATTCCGACTAGCACCTAAGCCGATCATGCGAGTAGAAAGACGTTACGGGCTGTTGCGGGCGAAAACGATGTGTCATACCGACCCTATAGTGTGACAGAGTCTTGAAAATTGGCTATGTAAGATGTTCTTATTTTCGGGTTTGGCCATTTCATTATACTCTTATGTTTTAAGTAGTTTAGTGTCAAAGATTAAAAAATAAAAATAAAAAAATCTTTATTTCAATTTAGGTCATAAAATGGCACTTATGAACGTAAAATATACAGTGAAAAAAAATGTGCCCTGAAAGGGCCGGAGTTTGCCTCTATATCTTTTGAGCCCTACCAGCGCTTCGAGACATACTTAACAGAGACAATTAGGCAAATGCTGAGAGGTGAAACGCCGGAACAAACTCAGTCACCACTAGCTGCCTTAAAATCGAGCGTAGATCGAGCTTAAAATAGTCCAGCATAGTCATGGCATAGACTCTATTCCATGACTATGCTGTACTATTTTAAGCTCTATGCCATAGAGCATATGATTAAATAATTCTAATTCCAATAAATTCTCGTGTCCATAAAAAAGTTGAGACACTGCTGTGACTGTGTAGGTGTGTAGTACTATAAGTTCTCCTTCAGAACTCTTCAGATTTTGGTTGGAACAATCATCATCATCATCAGCCAAAGGACGTCCACTGCTGAACATAGGCCTCCCCCATGGATTTCCACAGCGACCGGTTGTAAGCATCCAGTGTGATCCTGCGATCTTTACAAGGTCGTCTGTCCATCTTGTCGGTGGACGTCCTACGCTGCGCCTTTTGTCGAAGGGTCTCCAATCTAAGACATTTCTGCCCCAACGGTCATCAGTTCTACGCGCTAACAATAACAATATTTGGTTGGAACAATATTTGGCCCTTATTTCTCTGGTGTGATTTCTGTTACACCTTTGTAATAATTTTTAAATTCATTTCGAATTAGTAAGTTTCAAGTGTCTTCCTGAAATTAATTATTATTTCAATCATGCTACTTATAATTTGAGTTAACCGCAACTATCTCATTATTAATATCTCATATCGTACTTTATTATCTTTATCATATCCAATAAGGTAATAGAAAACTGCAATGAGGAACCAATCAATAAAGCGGCTTTACAGCACCAGATGCATTTTCTAATTGCATCTAACACAAATTGGTTATTGACTCCATTCGACACGAACTGAAGTATGTCGATTATAAAATCATTAACATAATTGTAGTCTTCTATAACGATTGTGGAATCCGGTAAACCACTATCTCCTTTGAATATAAGACTGCATGCAATAGGTGAATGAATCTTTGTAAAATAGTAGCAAATTATATTTACAGTGATTGCACAATAGCGATTCTCGATTTCGGTGAAGTAATCGGTTTGTTTGATTGACATTTCAAAACGTTTTTCTGCTTTTTTGTGGCACGAAGTGTGGATAACTTTTTTTACACGTTTAGCAATGTTTAGTGATTAGGCATTTCAGGTATGTTCAGCTTTTTCGTGAATTTAATAGTGATCAGGCAAGGAAGGGCTATACTTGTTTTTATGTAGTAAATTTATTCTGTAACCAAAGCAGTAACAGATATCTATCAGTTTCTGTTTATTAATCACACACATTTCGGGGGAAATTCACTAACGACAACAACAAATCAATGTTGAAGTAAAAGAAAATCGTCAAACTATCTTATCGTTCTCGATGACAGCATTATCAATGGGCCCATAAGGTTCTGGCCCCATATTGATAGTAATTACCACTGTAATTACTTACGTTCATAAGTGGCTTTTTGTGTCCTAAATTGAATAAATGATTTTTGACTTAGACATCATTTGCTTAGTGAATCGAAATGGAGTTGCACACTACTCCTACTTAAGTAATTGTTCTATGTTATGTTGCAGTACCTACTTAATCATTTTGTGTTGTTGTATCCATATTTCTTTTATAACCCATTGCTGACCAAAGCCCTCTTCAAAGTTTACGTTACGCCGTGTAGGTTGTAGTAGTTTTTTTTGATAACGTCCTTTTGCAATATTAGACGAATTGTTTTCTCAGCATAGCGTGCTAAAGTTTCAGCAGGATCCATCACTTTTACTAGCAGAAAACTTAAATCTTAATCAGCAATGAAGCCATATTCATATGATCGTTTATCTCGCATCCAACACGGCACAGATTCAATTACACACTCGAACACACTCCGGTACCTCAAGACGTAAATAAAGCAGAACATTAACGGTGTTCTCCACTCTAATTGCCACAGAGAAAATTGTTGGATGCATTTTATGTGCACGGTAATAGCCGCTGTTACGGTCAAAATGTCAGCGAATGGCCATTTTCGAGCTGAGCTACAGCGGACGGCAATGTAAATAAATCAAAGGTGTGGTATGTTTAATTGGTCAATTGCTTAAGTGCGGTTTCTTTCACGAAGTTAACTTGTAATCAGTCTTTCGATTAAGCAGATGTGTTGTAGTAAAGATAGGATTTAGGTGTAGGTGTACCTACCTCTCTTTTAAGAGTTATACCTTTAAAGAACTGTCAACTCCGTTAATATTGAATCATTATATCGCCCCGATGCAGATTAACGGGGAAAGGGAAGGGCACAGAATATTGGACACCAATCACATAAATAAATAAATAAATAAAAAGCTTGAAACCCAGCGAGATTAGCAGTGGCTAAGCTCGCTAAGTTTGTTAATCTAAGTTGATATCCTGTAGTCAACGGTATATTTTATTTTATATCACACCATATGTTTTTATTTGTGTGCTACCAAATGTTATTATTGTTTGCATAACCATTTTAAGGTACTGCTCTTTTATTATCCTATTACCCGTCCAGCGTAAACGGCGTATGTAAGTACCTTTTGTTCGTTAGACGTCCTTTTTTTTAAAATATATGTTTAGTTTCTTACTTATTGGTGGCTATACGGCAAACCATGTCACAATATTTTTATCGGTGATAGCGGGAATTTGCAATATATCAATACTTATTATATTATTCAGGACAAAAACTAATCCAACAAAGTAAAAATCATGAAAATCGGTCCATTCGTTCTCGAGTTATAAGTGGTGTAACTAACGCAACTTTCCTTTACATATAAATATAAAACTGCTGATTAATAATGATATTTTGTAACACGTGCACAACAAACACAATTCGTACAACAGGTTTTATCAATAAACTGTAGTGTTTATCACTCCTGAGGTCATATTTTGAGTGGCGCTGCCAGGGAGTATGCTCCCCAGCAGAGCCACAATCGATGTCCATTTTCTCATTAACTATTACACGTACAGCGATATCGGCATTACGTACACTATGTACGCTTAGCGTACATCATTTTAGTATATAAATGATCTTTTTCTAAAGGGGTGGCTTTGCTGGGGAGTATGTCGCCTAACGCGTCATCATTGACTAAAAGTCATAACTTCTTCATTTTACTGAATGTTTGTTGATGTGTGTTGTATTTATCTCTTTAGTACATAATAAAATAACTTAAGTTTTAAGTATATAGTTTGGTTTGATTACATGTTATAGCTACTTTGACACTAGATACTTAGAATATTAAACAAGATTATTATAAGATCGACGAGATAGCTAACTACCTATTTTGCATTACTGCAACTTGTTCTATCAATATCTTTTCTCTCAGTAAATTAGGTTTATGATTGGCTTACCTATCAGCTTAAGTACCTAGTTTCTAGGGTCTAGCTTAGTACACCTAAACGCACCTATTATACAACAAACATAAGTTTTTTTAAACCATAATGTTAGTTAATTAAACCAACAATCTCAATCTTATTCTCGTACCTATTTAGCATAATATTTAGTATAATCGAAACAGATGAGAGAAGTTTTCTTCATTAACAGGCGATGGAAGCATTTTTATGTGCTACCGAGGGCACCGCCACCCTACCACCTTAAAAGACAAAACCGCTTGCTCCTTGCCGCGTCTTTTTTTGAAGTGACGCCCATTTTGTGTCGTGTATGAAGTGATTTCTGTAACGATGGTAAGGCGACCAAGACCTCTACTGAATCTAATCGAAGGTATCCTAAACCAATAACTCATTTGCCTTGATGATAAACTTCATCCCTAATTTGATATGCTTAATAATAAATATGCGACAGATACATCTCACTTGTTGTCTTGGTTTCGAACTAACAAGTATTCTTCCTTGTGCTACGAATACCAGACAACGATGACGGAGGCGACTCCTAAAAATACTTAAATACATAATCTCAAATACGGAATTATAAATCTAAATCCTGCACCGCATGCGACTAATCGGCGACTTTGTTTACGTATGCGATAAATAACAGATGACACTGCCTTGCGCCTGCGACTGCAGTCTTGATGTGAAACCCGGACCGGTTTAGTTGGTTCTCTCTCATTGGCCATGGGATCAGAAAAATCGACTGAGGAAAATGTTAGCGCCTAGAAGTAAAATAAAAACTGTCGTTTGTTTAGTTTTATATTACTTCAAGTACTGAAATATATTCAGGTTTATCGTTAGTAATACTTAAGCATCTATTAAACGAAAGGATTTTGCTATGATGTAAAATTATTTTGAAAATTTAGGTGAAAATAACCAATTGAAATATTTTATCCAAAGATATACTGAAACTTAAGCTTTGGAGATATTTTCTCACAAATTAGCTGACTTGTGTTATACGAATGATATGCACGGAATTTTTATTACATATAATTTCCCATGAAAGTTTTTCAACATAACTATTACATCCATGCGAACCAACATAAATCTGCATCATCATTCATTTTCATATTGCATTACTCGCTACACGTAAACCAAATGACAATATTACGTTGTTTAAAAATTATGCTCAGTGAAAACGGAAAGTTATTGCCTCTATCTTACAGGCACGAGACCAAAGACATAAGTGTCTGCTTTCGTGACATGAATGCAGAAAAAGTGAAGTTGCTAAATGTAGTTGATGTAATTTGCTCGCACAATAATGCCTGGCTAAAACAAAAAAACAAGGTCCTTGTAGGTACGGTGGTGCTACTCAAATACTCGTTCCTGCACCAGGGGCCGTACTTTTGAGACTTTCCCAAGATTTTTGAATATCGCCATCTCTTTCCCTCCCAATGCCATACTAGTATGAGCGACAAGGACGGCTAGATTGGGAAACACAATATTGTATTGCAGAGTAAGGCCTCTGTCCATGCGTACATCTACTAAGAGACCTGTCAAAACGTTCCTACTTTTTATTTTACCTTTGTAATCATTGAATTTTCTTTTTGTCAGAACAATGCTGTTAGTGAACATTACGGGGAAGATCAGTTTGAGGGCTAAGTGTTACAAACCTCAGGGGTGTTCCCCTAAACAAATGTAACAGAATATCTTTTGAGGACGGGTTTTGATAACTTGGAACCATAGTAAGTTATTAAGCTCTTTATTAGAACCTCATTTGATTATATGCTACCTCATACTTAGATCGCAAGTTAAGGTCTGAAATACAGGGTGAAACACAAACCCATTTTGCAACCTTTGCAATATAGGTTGGCACCAAATCATAGAACAGATTAACTCTATGTTGCACAATTCAAAGGCCGATGCCCGTCCTTGGTAATGAAATGCATAGCTACAAATGCTAATTGGTTTTCTCCAATACAACTTTGCGATCTTATAAACTAACCGGCCTCCAGTTTTACAAGTTTAATTAGAAATCTTGAGAGAGTAAATCATCTGTGAATCCTACATGCCTACAATAAATACCTTGTAGGCAAATTTCATTTATAAATATTAATAATAATGAACTTATTCCGACTTAAATCAAAATTATTTTAACAACTAGTCAAACTGGACTGTTCAATTCAATTAAACTGTTCAATTAATCAAATGATCGTTTACTTTTTTACGGACTTTTTCTGCATAGTTAAATTTTTAAGCTATATTTTTTCTTAAAATATGTTGCCTGCTAACAATTTAGACTTGCTTACTTTACAAAGGATATCTGCCATTATCTTATACTTATTAAAATTGATAATTGACAAACCTTAAGCATCTTGCAGTTATTCTCCAAGCTCCAAAGTCCTCAAAACACTGGCCACAGAAAAAAACAAACACAAAATCACAAAAATTCACGTGCATACACCCACAGTCATTTCCAAATGTCTTTGCCTGTATTTGAATTTAAAAAAAATAAACGTCAACTGTATGGCGGGAAAGTTTTTTCAACCGTCAGCATGTATGCTAGTCACTGGCGAGATAGTGAGAAATGAAATAGGTCATCGTGCGACTTTATATGGCCCCCTCTTTCGAGCCAGTATGCTTCAGCACTGGACTAGTACTTACTTGTGAACGAGTAATGGACGTTCTTTTGTTAGTTTTAGCCAGTGAGCTGTTACTACTGTATTAGCTGAAATTTTACTTGATTTGGAATGTGAAGTCGTTAACAGACACCCTGTTTGTTAGCAACAGGACTTCTTGGCTAAAAAAAAGCGATATAGTTGAGAATAATGATGAAGTACCATTACTAGCGTATGGAACTGACATCAAGAACAATTCTCGTGTGCCATGAATTGACGTCACTTGTCATCAACTCATACAAATGGTTTCATATTCGAAATTCTAATTTCAAGGAATTAGTACGTCATAATGTTGCCGTCGTATTTTCGCCACATTTTTTGCTTGGCATAGCTTCTTATACGTACATAGTAATAAAAAACAACACACTGTAGCGGAGTTTCAAATCTTACCAATGAGAACTGAGGGAATCAGAACTGGGGTAAGGAAGTAGAATTTACTTTTAAACTGATAATTTTGCCAATAACATCAGATGACACTCATGAAATTTTAGATAATTGTCTACCTAATTATTTCAGAAAACTTTAAAGGACTAGTTTGCTAGGTATAATATTTTTCGTTTCATTAAGTTTCTTGTACGAGTATCATCATTTTATTCCTAACAGACATCTTTTGAGTTCTTAATAATTACCTAACGCTAACTACTTTTGTTAATTAAGAACAAACAAATGCCTTTTTGATTGTCCGTTCGAATTCAGAATATTAATATTTGCCTGCCTACAGTGTTCAGATATTCGCAGTGAGAGCGCGTTTTTTCGAACTCGAGTCAGCGACTTTTAAACACGCAAGTGACGTGATAAATCGCATAAAGAGACGCAAATTTCATATATCACTGGCCTCTCCTAAGTATTTTCATATTACGCAATTACAAATCTGATTGGTTGTCTAGATAGAGTTAGATATTTTTCAGTAATCGGATCATCAATTATGAAATTGAGTATCGGCTTGATTAAAGAACTACGTAAAATTAACAGACGTTTTCTTTAGATCGCTAGAATATGTTTTTTACGATCGTAAAAAAAATCAAGTATATTAATGAAGGAAACGAAATTATTCAGAGATAAGCATTTTCTATTTATTAAAAATGAAACAAACACATATTTTTTAGTATTATAAATGTTATTAAAAATGAAACAAACACATATTTTTTAGTATTATAATTTTTTAGTATTATAAATTTAGTAGATTATAAATTATGGAAAACATTTATAATCTGTTATCAAACACAAAATTTCATATTTTTACACATTTATTTTTGACGATCTTATCGAATAAGTTAAAAGAGAAGAAAGAGTCGATGAGGGTTTTAATAAAAATCTGTGTTTACTCCTGTTAGTACTCGACAGTTAATTAATCAACCAAATAATAAGTTAAGGCATGTGCAATTATTCTCAATAAAAATTAATTAAAATAATCTTGTATACCTTTATTATCTCTTACTGAAGTTACCAGTAACTATTAGTAACCAATACCTACACATTCAAAACTTACTTTCCTTCTGACATAACAACTGGACCAACATACATAACTGAACGGAAACCTCTGGATGTCGATTAGTGTGTTATCTGTCGCGCTTAATAATGTTGTAAATAACATTGAATTACTTGATCATACAGTTGAATGAAGTTATCCGATATCCTACCACGATCCGGTCAGCCACCTTAGGCTAATTGTAGACCAAAAGGCTTCAATCAGTGGAAAGCGAGCCCACACAGCCTTCCTGGTAGCTAATGGCACCATCGATTATGCCTTATGTAAAACTATGCTTTTTGTCTATGCCCGAGCTTCCGTTTCCGTAATTAGTAATGAGACAGGATGGGTTTTGTTTAGGGAAATTGGGAGGAATAATAAATACTAATACTCACAATATCATATAATTTTTTTCATCGACAGTTGAATAGTAGGTACAAAGAAGTAAATTCCTTACCACGAAACCAGACAATTGGTCTGCTGTCTGGCGCATATTTATTTATTATTTATGATACCTTAGGCTGAAACAGGAAATCTGGTACCTATTAATTTTAGATATTGTTATTTTTTTTGGAAAAAATAAATAAATATGAAAAGCTCGTTCTTATATAGTGAACAGGACGATTTAACTTCTTTTTATAAGTATTTTACTTCTAAAATAATACACACTTAGGTTTTGCATAAAAATATAATTCTAATAAACTTCTTATAGAATGTCGTGAATATATTTCCATTTGCATCGAATATGTTCCATTTGCATCGTATTTCTTTTGCCACCCTTTTAGGACGATGGGGTAAATTATATTCAGTACCTAGATAATACAGGTTTCATTGCATATTTTTGTTGAGGTAAGTAATGTTAAATGAATCATTTTTTCCCTTTTGTTTTGTGCACCAGATACTTAAATTTACCAAAAAATAATGTTCTACACTTTTTACCCGCACACACACAATATACAATGCGACCAATTTCACGTTGAAGAACTATAATCAAGGTATAAATACATTGACTTTGTTCTTAAGACGGTAAATTGTTATCAATCTTTGCTCTTTTCAAGTAATACGCATAATAAAATTTGCCATGTTTTAAGCGAATAAACATATTATTTTATTCATATTCCGCTAGCTATAAGACTTACTGCTGTGTCTATGTCTCTCATAGGCAAAAGAGGAATGTGTTTACTTGGCCCCAGCATTTCCGCCGCTAAAAGGAGTAAAAGTGTGGTTTTCCGGTGTTGTTGGAAATGTTACCACTATTATTTTCTTTATTAGAGGCTACACTTTGAAACGACACTGCTACGTAAGAACGTAGTCATAATTTCAAAGGAACGACGATTGGATCCATTCTAATATGAACCTACTTTGTACGAGGTACTACGCTCGATCTTTTTTTATGGCCACTGGAGACCTATAGATTATAAATAATATGAAATGTAAATGACCCACGACCATCTTCTTCAATAAAGGACGGAGAAAACTGAATAAGATGATTTGACGATCTGAAATAGGTGAAATATTAATATAAAAAACGATTTCGAGTCACTACTATTGTACTATTTTGTCGATGAATTATAATTAAGTATTACTTACAGCCACGTATGACTCGTAAGATAGCTCCACGATCCCCAAAGCAAATAGTATTACAGGTTTCTGAAATTAAACAAATCAAACATAAATTTAGCGTGCATAATATACGGTGCGTAGGAGATATTAGCCACATAATATTATGTGTACGCTTTACACAAGTGCACTCTCTGTTCCTTCACTATTAATTCGGCCAAACTGCATACCGATTACCGACATGATCAGTGAGAGATCAGGGCACCTATTTTTGAATCACTCGCGTCAAGATGGCGTGTGATATTCAATGTTTCAAGTCGAATTTTGGAATGAAAACCAGTTGGAATCTACAAAAAAAGGATTTGAAAAATCATTGCTCAATTTTGTGAGCACTCACGTCTAGATTTTGAGTGATTTCCGTTGATTTTTTATGTGTTTTCGAACGAAAATCACACGCCATAAATCACATATCCAAGCGAGTGATTCAAAAATAGAGGCCCAGGCGCAGAAGCAACGCAACGGCTAAGCGGGCTTTCTAAGGCACGAAGGTTGTTTTCACGACAGAAAAAAACTATAAACCAATGGTTGACTGGTAGAGAATGCTTTTAGCATTAAGTCTGCAATTAGTACTGTCTTTTGTCTGTTAAATAAAGAATAAAATAAATAAATAAACATTCGGACCAACCCGGGCTTTGAACCCGGGACCACTTGGGTAGTGACCAGAACTTACTAACCTCTACACTTACGAAGCAGATAAATAAATATTGAACACCAATCACTTATATTGCTCTGATCCCTAAATAAGTAGCTTATGCACTTGTATTATGGAAATCAGACACAACGGTGGTACCACAACACCCAGACCCGGGACAATATAGAAAATTATAATTTCTACATTGTCCCGCCCGGGAATCGAACCCGGGACCTTGGAGGTACCAAATAGGTAGTGTTGTATATACGGTTCCTGGCGCCTAACCACTTTCAAAACGCTTGCACACACCACACAAACGGACGTCACTTCAAACAAAAGACGACGCGTGGCAAGCGATTTTGGCACGTAAGGTGGTTAGGCGGCAGTGACCTCGATAGTACCTGCGCCTGCAGCATCATGACGGCCAGCAGCCTGCGCACGCGCGGCGAAGAACTGTGGCAGCGCGCCCAGCCCGAACTGTACACCGCGGTCGCTAGATCCGCTGCCTGTAGAAACAACACATTATCTATACTAATATTATGAAGCTCAAGAGTTTGTTTGTTTGAACGCGCTAATCTCCGAAACTACTGGTTGTAATTGAATAATTCTTTTTGTGTTGGATAGTCCAGTTATCGAGGAAGGCTATAGGCTATATAACATCACGCTACGGCTAATAGGATCAAAGATATAGTGGTAAATGTGTAAAAAACGGGAGAAAGAAGTCACTATTCCACGCGGACGAAGTCGCGGGTAAAAGCTAGTTAGGTATAAATTGTACTTGTAAAAACCAATGTGTTAGACAAGGAATCGAACGCATGCTCTTATTATATTATTGCCCTTCATACACATATATTTGTCTTATCATAATTCTTATTTTACCAAAGTCTACTTAAAATTACAAATTATTTTTGTACGTAGCTAGCGTCCACAGCATAAAAATGAAAATTTCAATTGTCAATAGAAGCTAAATATTAAAAATAAATCTCTTTTTTTGTGCTTAATTTAAAATCTATATTCACCTCCTATCCGGATTGCAATTTATCCAGGGACACACAGATACTCGTGGGTGTAACAAGTGGAAATAATGCTTAGAGCATTATCTTCCAGTCAAAGTCATATTATTTTTATTATTTTTTTTTTTTATTTTTTTTTCTGTATATTTTGACGTTCATAAGCGTCATTTCATGACCTAAATTGAAATAAAGATTTTGAATTGAATTGAATTGAATTGAAAAACTTTAGGTCCTGCAGAAATATTACAACGGGTGCAGTAGAAACAAAAATGTTACCTTTAGTAGGACGGTGCGCGACGAAAGCGTCACAAACTACTTGGAGGACGTTGAAATGACTAATGGCAGGCTGTCATTATTTCAACGAAATATTGTATTACCCGCTTTGATTAATGTAAAATAGCGGAAGATACGGCATGTCATACTAATTGTCAGCTAAAAAATGGCACTACACATTCCTTACGTCACACGTCTTATAAATGTCACCCGCGCACTCAATCCCGATTGCAACTGAAGGCAATTAGGCGACGGGGGCCTGATTTTAGCGGTCCACTTTCGAGTGGCGCGTCACCTTTCGCGAGGGTGTTGGTACTGAAGACGCAATTCACGATCTCACAAAAAATATTGTTGAGTATTTAGATAAAAAAAGAAGGCAATTTGTATTTTCCTAGATCTTAAAAAAGCTTTTGATACCGTCTCTGTCCCCACCCTTCTTCAAAAACTTTTTAAAATGGGCATTAGGGGCTCGTTTTATAACCTAATTGAGGATTATCTGCACAATAGAACACAATGTGTAAAATTAGGCGATGATCTATACAGCTCTGATCTTCCAACTTCCAATTTTGGCGTTCCACAAGGAAGTGTTCTAGGTCCTACACTTTTCCTTGCCTATATAAATGACCTGACTGAACTGAGGTTGACAAGTGGAAAAGTCTTTTCTTACGCCGATGACACTGCCATTCTCTTTGAAAGTGAAACCTGGTTGGATGTACACAAGCATGCCGAAGTGGGCCTTCGTGAAGTCATTAAATGGCTGAACTTAAATCTACTCTCTCTAAACACTACTAAAACAAATTACATTGCTTTTTCAATAAGAGACTCTTCACAACCTAGTCCTCAACTAACCCTAACAGCCCATTATAGTGACAATATTGAAAATACTTGTAATTGCAGTCAATTAGAAAAAGTAAGTTCTACCAAGTACTTAGGCATTATTTTGGATCAGCATTTGTCATGGCAGCCCCACCTTGAGCTAGTTGATAACCGTACTAGAAAACTAGTATGGTTATTCAGATACTTAAGGGAAATTACAGATAAAAAACTTATTACATATATATATACTACTCTAGTGCAATCTATCTTACTATACTGTATTCCTATCTGGGGCGGTACTTTCAAAACTAACTTCATCAATGTTGAAAGGGCACAAAGGCTTATTGTTAAGGTTATGTTAAAAAAAAGAGAATCTTTGAAACGATCAAATTATACTCAGAGGCCAATGTTTTAAGTGTTAGACAATTATATATTCTCCAATGTGTACTTAGAATCCACAAAAGTATCGTAATAGATCCTGTCATCGTAAAAAAACGAAATAAGCAATCGGTACTTGTTCAGCCACGGACACGAACGAAGTTTGCCTCTATACAATTCAACAGCCAATCTATTAGAATATACAATACAATTCACCGCAAAATTAAAATTTACACAAAATCCGTACAAGAATGCAAAAAGGCAACAACAGCTTATCTTAAATTACTGTCTTACTCGGAAACCGAACTTTTGTTATCTTTTGCCGGCTAAGATTATTCCATCTATTATTATTTTTTTTTATTATTCTATCTGACCACCATATTGCACTTTTATCAAATTAAGTCAACAGTATAATATCACAATCGCACGCATATGAACCCAACTCCTTACTCATACCTACACATGCACATACACCTTTTGTTTCGCTTATATCACACACACGAATGCACAAACACACACGCACACAAACTCATACACACTCATTCACTCATACACACAACACACTTAAGCTCACATAATTATGTTATGCTCTGCAGTTGATTTAATTTTATATTCATAACTCATAATACCACTGAGAAGAGGGTACTCTTCTGACACAGGTTTTCTTAAACTTAAAAGAAGCTGTACCAAACCTTGTTTGTAAACTTTGAATTGCAATAAAGATTATTGATTATTGATTGATTACCTATCTTCCGCTATTTTACTTGAATCAAAGATTACCC
Organism: Pyrausta aurata; assembly: GCA_963584085.1. NCBI lineage: Eukaryota > Metazoa > Arthropoda > Insecta > Lepidoptera > Crambidae > Pyrausta > Pyrausta aurata. Next base: position 2,764,250 of record OY757259.1, read on the forward strand.
GTGTCGATGTTTACCAATAAAAGATAATGCACGGTTACGTAATTTCTATAATTAAAATTGCTAGAAAAACAGATGACAGCCGTCCACCAATGTTGGTTTTTTCATCGATTCGGGATCACTCACCACCTACATCACACACAGCGAATGCAGTCTGAGCGAGACAAGTTACCTCTACAGTGACATCGCCAGCATTCCAGATGAAGAATCCGGTGCTGATCAGTACAACTGAGCCAGTAGTCACCGTGGACAACACACTCTCCAGCGTACGTTCTGATGTCTGAGAATAACATAAAGATTAGCGTATCAGCCGTTTTGAGAATGCTATTTTGACGTTTTGAATTTTGACACAAAATGTATGGAAAGAATGTCAAACTTCCATACTTTTAAATTTTTCTTACACATTTGCTACCAAATTTAAAACCGACTAATATCGGTTCATGTCAGGGGCCCTATGCGGCTTTATAACGCCTGACAGCAAGCTTGGGTCGCTTGGCTTACAAAAAAAAACCTACTACTATTCCGCACTGAACCCATGTGGTGGAGTATGGCTCATTGAATACAACTTCAAACATTAGGTGATGCCTTCGCCCAGCAGTAGGACATTTACAGGACTTTTTACATAGATGTCCGTGATGACGTGATACATAATGTCTACCGAGTAAAGGATATTATAAAATAGAATAAAGAACAATAACAATGAATGGTATAGTTGGTACAAACATAAAAAAAAAATATTAAAAAAAGAAGACATTGACAAGTGACAGAGTTTGATGCGCATCGTCTTCTCAGCACTAGCCCACAATTGTCCTGAAGCTGTAGTAGGGTTTATATTGGGACGTTTTTTAGTACCCCCAGTGTGTCTACATGAAATAAACGACTTTTATGCCTTTCATTGATACGAACCGTCATTTGCGACATAAGAAGAACCAATACAGCCATAGCGGTGAGCACGTGATTGCTCAAGATTACGTTGAATGCGATTTGAATCTCTTCAGTGCATCTGAAAGCAGATAACTTATACAGCTCAGTGCGATAAAATTTTAATAAATAATTTTCCTATTACATGAGAAGCAAAAGGTCCTAAAAATATTATTGGAAATAAAAATAATAAAGCTAAGAGTAACACAACACTGTCTTAAGTCTCTGCTCAACCGTAAAACTTACCCTATAGTTTTCGCGTGCATCCTAATGCCAACTTTGACAGCGTTTTCATACTTTTTCTCCATCTCCATCTGATCCAGGTCCTCCTCGAAGATATTTTCCAAGGAATAGAAGTAGCTTTGCAGGTTTTTGAACTGGTGGCTGAGACAGACTATGGTGGGGATCACGATGATGAAGACGGCGCATACTCGGAACATGAAGATCCACCACATCAGGTAGGTAGCTAATCTGGCGATGGAAGCCGAGAGAGATGACTCATTCACGTCTGGCCAGAATGTGATGAGCGTTGTGAATGTCCCCTCTATAAATTTAACAGTTGCTTAGATTTGTAAGATCCAAAAAATATTTTATACAAGAAAAAATGAGATTCGCAGAAGAGCTAATGTAGCAGACATAATACTGCGAATGGGTAATGGGTAGGGCACATAACGCGAAGAACTGATGGCTATTGGGACAAAAAAAAGTAGATTGCAAAATCTAAAATTGTATTTACTAACCTAACCACTCCTAACTATAATAGAAAGTATTTTACTAACAATTTATATGGAATTTTGTTTTGAAATAAAATATTCGAATTTGAATTTGAAAAACGCTACAAAGAAATACGCCCTACACTTAAGTGTTGCTACGAGTAATTAGTGTCAGATATACATACAGGTATACCCGGATTTGAGGAGTAAGAAAGAAAGAGAAAGCTCTTCCTCAGAAAATTTTAAAAAACCCTTACCGCCTCGAATAACTTGAGTGATCCCATCGTATCCATAAAAGATAAGTGCCATCATAACCAGGGACAGGAAGCATGCGGTATTGTACTTCGCCTTGCTAATCATCCTTTGCTCAACATCCTTGTCATTGTACACATCTTTAAGGTCAACCACCAGGTCGAACAGTATCTTCGATATCCGTTCTTGGTAGTATTCAAAGACTATCACGTATGTAAATAAAGTTGGGTGAGAAAACCCGAACATAATTCGGTCAGCCACCTGCCTCTCCGTCAAGTTAGGCTGCGTGAAATGGGCTCCCCATTCGCACATCATCAGCAACACTATCAAAAGGTTAACCAAATACCGCAACCCTTTTTGCACTTTCTTATAAATGGTCGGTGCTTCCACTCCTCCTATCCATAAATTAGGCAGGCCCAAGATGTATGTGATTTTATTAAGCTTTATAAAAAACTTGGATGATTCGGTTGATGGCGATGTAAACATTATATCGTCACTTGTCGGCTTCCGAAGTTGAATAACGCGCATTTAAAATAATACTAGGATGCAGCGGCATTATATCGATGCAATTAACTTTGAGTTATGGATTCTGGTGTTGGATCTTAGGTTCTAATTATCTAATGATAGGTAGTTTTTACTCAGGGCCGGTTTCATGATCAAAGGTTAACTCAACTACCAGTGTTTGAATATTTACGATTCTGCGCTCTTTGAACACAATAAATACCTTCACCAATCGTAATAAAAATGGCCATTCTGACATTTTGTTGAAGCACCTTTTCTTCAAAACACGCACAATTCATTGTTCAACCGCTAGTAATGGCATAAAGCCATTACTTGAGTTAACTATTGATCCTAGAGCATTCTCATAATCCATGTAAAACGTGATAATTTGTATCTAACATAAATGACCTATGTAAGAGCTAATCTTTGATAAATCTTTAAAAATATTTGAAATTTTTTAAGCTTTATTCAAACATTCTTTTCAATCAATAAATACACAATAATACCATTTTTTTCTCACCATTTTTCGAGCGCCACCTGGTGGGTTTACAGGGATGTCTCGCCATAGACAAAATGCTCTAAAAAATCTCGCATTTTCGTGTATTTATTGATTGAAAGGAATGTTCGAATCAAGCTTAAAAAATTACAAATATTTTTAAAGATTTATGAAAGATTTAGCTACGCACTATGTGAAAAGAATATTCGATGCAGCAGAAAATCAGAATATTGAAATTGTCTAAGCAAAATGTCTAAAATCTTGCTATAGACTTCTAGCACAGGGGTTAAATATTTACGATTTTGTGTGTTTTGAAGAAAAAAATATCATAACTTAATGTTAGAACGGCTATTTAAGTGACCATTGGTTAACACGTTCCGGGAAACTATTCCAGACACAAAAGATGTTTTATTGTTTTCACGCCTGTAGGCATTCACTGTCCCTGAACGTGTTGAGGTATTTTTCGAATTTTAATATGAGGAAATTGGGCCTTAATAAGTTAAGCTATGAATTTAATTAACGCCTTTTACATTGGATCGTCGCTAATTTTTGTCACATCGTAACAATTAACAACTATTTAATTTATCAGTTGATTGTATAGTGAACGAAAATTGAATAATTGACTTAAGGAAAATTTTACTCTAGCTAGTAAAATTTTCCATAAGTACTAAATGGGTTAAGTAACACCTTGTTTAATGGCATATCAGACGTATACAGGGTGTGAATTGTAATAAGAGCAAAAATTTGAAATATAGGCCCATCAATTCTAAATGCTTTTTATTCATTATAGTTACAAAAAAAACTAGTTATATTCGAACATAATAAATCGAACCACCAATGTATTGCAAACAAATGTATCCAGTCATTGGACTTGACATTGTCACTTACTATAACGAGTTAGCGATTTTGATACATTGATTAGGGACTTTGGAGTACAGAGTTAAAGCATTTTAGAGCACTCTGACCATTTCAAGGCAACTACGTGTACTCTGTAGAATCATTGATTAAAATTTTTGCTCCTATTACAGGCCACACGCTGTATAGATAGTCTCTTACTCTACAAGACTACCGATTTCAATAAGGTCATCTTTACGTTTGCTTCTTTTTGAGCTACAGATGTATAATGTTATCATCATAGAGCACAAATTAAACAACACGTAAAAACGAAACTAAGCCGATATATTTTTATTTTTTATTTATATGGCATGGGACTGAGGTATGACTATTTTACAAGTGGAATAAGCTGCAACGTAAAGATGTAAACGAATGCGCCTGAATGTTTTTTCAAGCAACGAGATCACTCAGATTGTGTTTATTTTGTATTTTCTAGGCGCTGATTTTAGTGTTTTCGTTCAACTTAAGATTGCGTGCGAAATAGGTAGAGATTTAGTTATTGGTTTGTTACATGTTAATATTTACTTTGAAAGAGATTTTGCAGATTTTCTTGCGCAAATTTTTCTTAAAACCGATCAATAAAATAAAGAAAAGAATAACCAGATAAAGAATAGAATCAGTTCTGGGGCCCTATTTTTGAAACACTCGCGTCAATATTACGAATGATTTTCGTTCGCAAGCGAGTTATTTTTCTTGCCTTTAATTCATATTTGAACAAAAATTACTCGCCATCTTGAAGCGAGTGATTCAAAAGTAGACTTCGGAGCTCTCTCTCTTTTTGGATCACTGGCGTCAATATTTCGTGTGTTTTTTTAAAATGAATTAAAATTCAACGAAATTACGGAAAATGTAGACGTAAGTAGCTTGCAAAATTGTGTTATCTTTCTTTAAATTGCTGTTGTGTGAATTTCAATAGATTTTTATTGGAAAATCGAATTTAAATCAAAGAAAACCACACGCTTATTTGACGCGACTGACTCAAAAATAGAGCCCTAGTGCTATCTGGATAAATTTTCTGATAAAGTTAAATCATTTATAAAAATATATAAAATTACAGGAGTCGGGGAGGCTTATTATTGGTGTATTTTTAAGTAGGCAGCATTGTTTTAAAGAAAGAAAAACTATATCTATCTCAAACTATCATCAAGATGAATATTACTTTAATAGCCAGTTAACATTAAGATATATTCTTTATTGCACTTATAAGATGAACAGAAAATACAGAAAGTCACAATGTGAACAAAGGTGGGCTTATCCCTAAAAGAGATCTCTTCCAGCCAACCCATAGGTGTTGGAAATGAAAAAGTTTAGTTTCGTTTTCGTGCAGTTTAGTTTAGAAAAGAAATTTTGCAAATTATTCTTTGGATATCTCGCTCGTAGGTTCATTTAATCTTTATCATACAATCATACATATCCAGTTTTTCATTTGACAGACATACAAAACTCATATCTGCCCAATAACATCTAGTATAATGGTGTAAAATTGTACAAAAAAGGAATTAAGACCAAGAGAATTATCACTGCAGAGCAAGTAACCACTACAAGGATTTTTTATACAATAAATTTATATCTATGGTAAAATATAAAAATAAAAATGCAACACTTTCCCTTTATCTTTTTTATTTCAAAACTACATCACGTCCCTCATAATTTATGTACACAGTTAGGAGTTATTTTACAAATGGTTAAGATATAAATAGGTTAGGAATTATTTACAACTAGAAGAAGAAAATTTTATACAATATACATAATAATTTATTTATGCGAACGAATCTTGTACAAAAATCTATGCTACCTACCTATTTTTTCACTGTAATGTATGATAGAGATTTTTATGACTAATACTGACTTCAAATAAAATCATACAAATGTTTTTTTTTTCATTTAGTGGACTATACACGGATTGGAATTATAATAATAACTTTGTGTAGTTTTTCGTATAATTTGTAAATAAATAATAAGAAAAGCTATAACTTTATTCATATCAATAATGTTATTTTGGAAAATAAATAAAATAATGGTTAAGATTCATTCAATGACAAGTGTTATAGGTAACTTCTTTCTAATCTTTGAAAAAAAAAACGTACAATTACAATGTTTTTTGGCTTGCACTGTTAGATAAAAAATAGCAATGTACAATTACGTGCAAAATTTTAACTTAATTTTAGTTTCTAATTATTTTGTCGGCACGACAGGAGGCTACCCTACTTCTATCTACATTAAATATCACCGAGTATTGATTGATTTTAGATTCTACTGTCTTTTCTATCCGTAGTAGTGCTGTAACTCTTCTGCCCCCAACACTGCTCCTTGCAGAGGTATCTCTGAAATTAAAAAAATATATGAGCTACCATACTTATGGTCGTGAGATAGAATTATCGTCTCTACATTCTATAATGTAGATACGCTTAACTGCTTTTCTCTCTACATTGTAAGTTGTTGTTACTCTCAGTTAAATAGCTAACAGTATTTACAGCTACATAAGATTTTTGTTACTGGGTTATGTATTTTTCTAATGTACCTAAGTGAAGTGTCTACAAAATTAAGCTTAAGAACTAAACTGAGAAGTCTACATGCATAGGATAGCGTGTTAGTCTTGGTGGTAGAAACAGTCGTTTAGTCAGAAAATCCAAGATTTTAGTGATCCGCATCGCCACCAAAATGAAGGATTCAGTCATTCGGTCGTCGCCACATACCTCTCAGTCAGTCAATAGTCAGTCTTTTTCAAACTTGGACAATCTTGTTCCCTCGCAGAATGTACTTCACGTCTTTTCTTCTATTTTCCGCCTCTGGTTTAGGCGTGGTTCCTTCTGTACTTTGTGTAGTCTTTGGTTTTTCTGTAGTGGTCGTCGTAGTCGTCGTAGAAGTCGTGGTAGTTTTTGTCGTCGTCTCGGGATCGGGAAGGAAATCAGCTGGGAGAACTCCAATTTCGTTATCACTGACAACTGGAGTCGGGAAAAGCGGGACTTGACCCTTTTTAAGCATCGCCTGGTACTTATCAAGACCAGTGAAGGTAGACGGAAGGTCTTCCGAAGATCTTTGAACATTTTCGTTCATGTAAGCAGCCAGTTTGTTTAAGTTGCGGTTTATTTTCTGGATTTTTTCGGGGGTGAGACCTGTATGTTGTTTGTGAATGTGTGGGACTACGGATTGTTTGGCTGAAGCATAGTTAAATGGCGTTTGAGGGTGGCGTGGGTCGTATTCGGGGTAGGCTTCGGGCATAGCAGGTTCGCCGTAGGAGTTTACTGCGTCCCAGGTCATAGGTTTGAACGGTGGGACCGGTTGCGGTGGTGGTGGGGGCTGGTGCGTTAGGATCGGTTCCTCGTTATAGTCTGACGTGGCGGGGGTGAAGACGTTTTTGATGGCGCTGTAAACTGTGTGTAGGATGGAGGGTGGAGGGTCCAGGGGTGTGTGTCCGTGATTCGTCGCTTCGTGCGTCTCGCTGGGCGCTGCGTCTCCGAGCGGTGTAAAGATGACCACTCCGGCATGGACCCCGTTCAGTTTATTTCGTCCTCCTGTCTCAAAAAGCGTTCGGTCAGTCGTTGCGTCATACTTGCCTATGTGGAACAACGGGCTGTGCTGAGAAATGAGGAAGCGGCACCAGCCTTCCTCCTTTCTCAAATCTAGTTCTTTCTATCTATCATGATTGACCTAAAATTCTACTTAAATAAATTAAGCTTCGACTAACTTCGGACTATAGTCTACAATACTTAACTACAATTTGACAACTTTATCTAACTACAACTTTTTTGTGATTGTTGATGAAATACCTATTCTGCGAAAGTAAACAGGAATTTCCGTGTACATCTGCTCCCCTAGAAATCATAATAAAAGGTAAATAATAAACAATAATACAGTTAACGGCATAGAAACGAGATTTTTCTGATGCTAAGTACCATATAATAACTAAATGAATAAACTTTTTTAAAGATAATTATATTTGTAATTCATGCCGTTAGTACCAATTTATACTTTCTCAATTTATCGTTATGAGATCAAGAGCAGTTTTATTCTGAATTATGGGTATCAAATAGAAAAAAGTATTATTTGAACGTTGGCTCAGTAAAAATTACTTGAAGTATGTAATGCCCTACTCAAATGGTTAAATAATGTGTCGATTAAAAAACTGGCACAAACTATTTTGTGTGGGTAAAACAATGACCTTACGATCGCAGCCTACTTCTAATATTATGTAAAGTCGAGACGGCAGACTCTTCAAAACAAATCACGTAACTAGTGACTCGGAAACTAGGGTTGGCGACCACTGAATTTTAGTGTTATAGGATCTTAACTTCGTCTCTAGATTCAAAGAATCAAATAAAACATTTCATTCTATAAAATATGTATTTTTTAAGTCGAAGTGAAAAGCCGCAATATTTTCATTAGATGTGATTGATAGTACTATGGGTATTTTTTAAATTAACGTAGGTATTCGTACCTATCTGCATACACAAATGGCGGAGATTAATCAATTAATAATAAATCAGATTAGATTCATTTGCACTTTTTTTGCATTATGGCATTTTCTACAAGTTTTTGATGTAGAAAAACTCGTAAAGGTTTTTGAAAAAATGCATTATAGTATCTACTTTTAAAAAGTATAAATAAATAATACATTTGCACTAAGAAGCAACCCTAGCGACTGCAATATTACTATCGCTCTACAATTTGGCGAATGCACTCCTTTCACACTAACGGCTAGACGTACCTTCACTGATATGACATGATGCAACTTCCAGACTTCCTAATATACCCACTTATATACGTGAAACAGCTTTCATGGTATCATGATACATATTATACCCATTTAGCGTAAATAATCTAAAACGTACATGATATTAAGGGTCTGTAACCAACGCATGATTCAAATCTGGAACGTCATTTCGTATGAAGTTTGCACGGATAACGCTAACCAGAACTTAATAGGACATTGTGAGGCAGGCCATAAGTCTCATATATAGATCATACCATAATAAATAAAAGAAAGTTGCTCTTCATAAATTTGGCACTCAAACAGATGGATTAAGTAAACAATTTGGTAAAAATCTAAACTTAACACAACGCAGGTAAGAAACAGAGTCAAAAGTATCCCTGGCGAAGTGATTATTTTAAAAAAAATATCTTAACACTTCGATTGTAACATCACGTATTTTCCACACAATACATTACGTCAAATGACACAAAACCTACAATTACACACAGTTATGTGGCAGACAAGACAATAATATTAGCTAATTGACTTAACTCATTATTTTCAATGGAAATTGATGCAAAAATGTAAAACTGAAGAAAATCTTATTTCATTTTCACTATGCAATTATTCAAATGTTTGCTAGGTATGTGCATATGAAGTGCGTTAATTTGAATATTCATAAAAAGAAAGATAAGCTGGAATACTGTCTGTGATCCGAAGGTTCCGTTACTTATATATTTTTAAATCTGCAAAATTCAAATTGATTTGCTGAAATAAACGACGCTAACTACTACTAACCAAAAATTATTCTCGATCTATTTTATAGTACGCGCACAGCAAAAGAGTTTTTTTTTTGTGATTCATATTTTGAAATTTTGAATCTGCAGTGCTTGCGGATTACTCTGCAGAGACAGTGTTGTGTTACTTTTTTTTTTAATATAAAATTTTGTTGTAGAAATAGTCTATTTGTTAAAAGATTTGGAACTCTCTGCCCGCATCTGTGTTTCCATCGGTCTATAACCATGTTATTTAAAAAAAAGAGTGAATAGGCTTCTTCTGGGTGAGCCCGCTTCATCTTCGTCCCTGTCTATGCCTTTGGTATAGTCTAGAAACAAGAGCAAACCCATATCATATAAAAAAATAGTTTTAAATACAACTTATTTTCACAAGATTTAAAGCAATGTTTATTCTAATATGTATTACATACCACGTTTGATATTTATTATGAAGAAACTAAAGACAAACAGGTTGTGAAATCTATACATGACCCTAAAAATGTCAACAGGGCGTAAACACTTTATGAAAATGTGAATGAAAGTGCAAAAGTTTTTCAGATTACTCGTTAAAGTAGTGAATGTGTCGGTAAACCGCAACTTGAATGAAACCGACTTAAATGTCATGAGTTACTTTAGATAAACTTTAATAATTTAGTGGTTTTCTGAAATTAAATGAATGGAGTCGCCAAAGGGAATACATTAAAACCATTTTCTTATACTTATTCCTACTCTCAATTTCAAGACACTTTTCTTATCTGATATCGTCATTATTTTTAGGACTGAGGATAATATGCAAAACAAAAGCCACACCAATCACAAACAATCATCTGATTTCAAAGTAAGTAGCTAATACACTTGTGATAAATGGAAATCAGAAACAACGGTGGTACCACAACACCCAACCCCGAGACAGTTTAGAAAATTATGATATCTAAATTGACCCGACCGGGAATCGAACCCAGGACCTCAACGCGGCTCCTTGAAACCCTGCGTGCTTTGCCACTACTCCACGGAGGCCGTCATATATAGATGATAGTGTACCAGTGTTTCTTACAACTTAATGATTCAATAGAAGGTGCATTACTATAACTATTTCCAAGTAACTGTTTTAAAATTTAAAAATCTAATTAAATGTTCAAGCTTTCGAAAGGCTGTCGTAAGTTTAACTACTAATTTCATTAAAAACACAAGAGCAGAAACAACGTCACAAATAACCGCAAATGAGTTACAAGCTACAGTCATAATTACTTCACATTTTACCTTACACATATCCTAGATAGTGATCAAACATAACTAAGTCACAGAAAATATAATAGTACTTATGAAATTTTCCCTTGCATAAACCCTAGATAATAATCGAACGTATGAAATGTCACCTCAATACACACAGTTGCATTACAGGATTATGAAGTCGCCTTACTGTGAGGTAACTGGATCCACTGTCGTTAGATAACATCAGTGTATCAAGGGGAATCAGATTTCATATCCCGTTTTTACGTTAAATCTTTATATAAAAGAAAGTCGTGTTAGTTACTCCACTTATAACTCAAGAACGGCTGAACCGATTTAGCTGAAAATTGGCAGGGAGGTAGTTTAGAGCCAGGAGAAGTACTTTTAATCCCGTTAGACGGGGCCGGGGCTGGGGTGGGACGGGGACGGGGCGAAACAAAGTTCGCTGGGACCGCTAGTATTAAATAGATTGCAATATCGCTTAGATAATATTATTCTATTGCTTTACTATAAACGTTTAACTCGTCAAGTATGTGTAAACGAGACACAATAAAAATTCCATTGTTATGCGACTCTCGGCATTCGTTTGATACCTGACTGATTAAATGGTAATTAAACTTAAATGGGTAATGTCTGCACGGGTTTATTTCAGATAAGCATTCTATGTATTGCAATACATAAATTATCAGATCATAGAGCTCTTCTATTTATAAATAGCGGAGCGCTTATGACCATGGTTTGGATATACAGATTCACAAAAATGTTATGTCAACGTTAGTCTTGTGTCAGTAATATTAGTGTGATCTAGTAGTTCTACGAGTATAAGCTCAAAAAATACAAAAAAAACAGTAAATCATTTAGAAAAGGAATCAGTGTCGAGAATAATGATACCTGCTGAAACAAATCGAATTTGAGTCAGAAGTGTTGAAACCATCATTGAATTTCAACTTTTTAAGTTATTCCTCAAAAATTCTTTCTGTAGATTGTTTTGTATTATCTTATAAGATGTGTATTTAGGAAGTTCGGTCTCTATAAATAAAGTATATCATTTCCACTTTAGAATATAACATTTTCGTTACCAAATTGCCCTTCAATTACGCATTTTGCCTGTTTAACAACGCATATGACGAGTCAGATCCTACAGACCTCGAAACCGGCTAAACGGGTTCTGATATAATGCACTTTCTCCGAGACCTTTGCTGCGAAGGGTGAGATATTGTGGTCTCGAGATCTTCCGCAAAATGGTTTGTTACGTCACAATACTATGATTAAGACTTCCTTGTAATAATTAGTTTTTACCACAAATTTATTTTTAGGGCAAATGCTCTGGTTTTCATTTTTAACAATGGAGATGAAGTATAATAACAAACAAAAAACTATGAGTAATTTTTTAACTCGACAAGAATAAAAATTGGTCTTTCAAGAATGAATTACTTAAATACATCCGTTTTACTATCATCAAATTGATAAATCACGTAAGGGTTCTGATGATATAGAAAATAATTTAGTATGTGTACGAAACCATTCATCATAACAAACTTACAAAAATTGCAAAATAACTTAATGCAAAGACTTTATGACTGTAAATCTTAATTCAAATGAAATGAAACACTTAAACATCACAAATAAGCGTAAAAACGAATTTAATTTTGTTTAATTACGATTAGGCATGATGTGATTTTATCTATGATGAATGATGATAGATGATGTAATAATTTAAAAATAGCACATCGCTAATGCATGTTTTATTTTAGATTCAACTTGTGAAACAAGATATCATGCAACTAACTCACATTTTCGCAACGCGATCGGTTGCCAAAATAAATGATGGAGACCGCAAATTACACAGAATCACATGTCTTTAAGTTTCGTCACAAAAATGTCTATTTCCGTCTACTAGGGAAAGTGAACGAGTATGCAAATGTGTTTTTGGTCATGCTTTGAAGGCCATCGTAGAATCTAGGACATGCTTTTAGGAGAAATCATACTCAGAAGATTAGATGGATAATGTATTCATTAGAAAGAGAGATAAAAAAGTTGAAATCATTCGATAGATCAGAAACAACAAGGTCAAATTGCAGAAATGCAATTATTTGACTGACAGCAAAACATCGGAGGCAAAAGTCACAAGCTTAAAATATAACTACTATGTACAATAACTATTTTCGTAGTCACTTATTGCTTAATTAGTAAGAAAAGTAACGAAATTCGCCATGTTGCGGAAATTTTCACAAATTATTAGACAAACATAGAAAAGAAATGGGAGGGCTATTTCCAAATCGAATAAATAAGCAAAAAATAAGTGTTGCTTCATGAATAAGATAAAAATCAACATAATGATTTTGGAGATCGGGCTGTTTTAAATTGAAAATAATAGAGGTTGAAATTCTCATGCACACATAGATTCTATAGAAATGAAACACTCAGTATTATTCCAGAAACATTTCTAAATACATATTCATTTACAGCAAATAAGTAATTGTTACTGAAATAGAGGGAGGAGACATTGAAGACGAAGTTTCAAGTAGTACACGGTAGTACCTACTTAAATATTTGAAAATAGCTCACGCTGAAGTGATCATGCAGATAAAGATAAAGAAAGCACTTGAACTGAAGTGCAATCAAAATCTGAAGAAGTAATTGAAACTATTGATATTGAAATCAAGAAAGAAGACAGAAGATTCTTCAATCCAATCATCTTACCAACTTAGATAGCATTCACTAAGTCATAATATCTCTCCAATAACTCCGCAGATGGGAGCGGGGGATCAGGGTCTGGGTAGACCCCCTTAACTATTGCTGACATCACTATAGCCTCTGTAAAGTAAAACATTACGTTATGGACATGACACAATTTTGATAAATTATGTAACAAATAGAATATAATCATCAATTTTTGTTCTATTCAAGAAGAGTCATCATCTTTGTGTGCTCTGCCGTGCGTGAATGATGCGTCCAAAACAATTCTAATTGAATAATTTTGGCCATGAATAAAGGCCGTATTTTCCGAATTGAGTGAATGAATGAACAAATTAAAATTATATATAACTTAAACTAACTGAAATGTTTAGAATAGTTTCTTTTATCACGCTGGCGCTCGTTATACAAACTCTTTGGTATTGTAACTTCAAAACGGAATATAATAATAACTTTCCGGTGAATTAGACAGCTATGTAAGTGTATAACTTAATAACGTAACAAGTTATCAATCACTTTCCGCCTAAAGAAGTGTGTCTGTCTTGCCTCTATAATCTTCTTAGACAGTAGTTAGTGTCTGTCTACATATTACGAATGAGACGTAACAAACACTTTTAAGCCTCTTATTGTCTATTCTGTTAGGTAATTAAAAATAAATACTTTTTGTCTACTTCAGAGGAAACGATGTAGCTCACACTGTGAGAAAACCAAAATCCGAAATGACATAAGACACTTGTGAAATACTTACGTTTACGAGAACCTTGTTTTCGGACAGTCAAGTAAGCAAAAGTCTGACATTAATGGCACTTTTTGCCATTCGTTTTTCTGTATTTGGTTGATTATTTATTGGGCTCTAGAGTACCTACAACTGTAACTATCCATTATTTATCAGTAACTGTATCAAACAATCTTTATTAGACATGTTGTACACTCATGAAATGAACATTTACATGTAAAAAACTTAACAACAAATACTGAAATTATCTTGTATTGTATTTGATTTGTTTAATTAGGTTTTGAAATTACCATTTCTTCATTAACTTGACCGGAAATCGAATCCGGGACTTCATAGCGGCGACGCCTTGAAACCCTTACTTATTTACTATTTTCTGACGCCACTATAAATAAGGTCATTTTGTATATTGAGGAAATGAAATAAATTCAGTAGGAAGAGTATTAGCCTACATTTTAACGGCTGAATGTACACAACGGGTCACTATCAGCTGGTAATCTCAGTTCCGGCGTGGAACTTTGACCGACAACTTTAAAGTTACATCACGCGACCTCTCGTAACACTTTTAACTTTTGTTACGAGTCAACTGAATGTTGCATCGTGTTATAAATATTCATACTGGATGGTATTTCTTTTGTTTTTTTTGTTGTTGCAACTTTTGGCAAGTTGGATGTGAGTTGGTAGATTTTGTAACGTGTGAATGTAAAGAATACCTCTATGTACCTACGTATATACAAGTAACGTTCTAAAAGAGCTTAATAAAAAACTATGGAACCCTAAAAACTTATTTGAGACAATTTATATAAATAAAAGGAACAACACATTAAATTACCGGTCCATTAAAAGTTCAAATATATGTTTTGTTTTCATTTGACTAACGGTTAGCTAGCCTATTAAACTTCTTTAATAACTGAAACAGTTAGTTGCATATTGGTTTGTCATACCTCCTTTATAGTAAACTTTTAACAGTGTATTTAGTAGTCCATCTAAATTCTTCCAAATTTAACCAATTATAATTGAAAACTATCCGGTCACTATTTATACACGCACTCTTTTTAATTCAGCGTTTCCTCTCATAAGACCTGATTAAATAAATTAGCAGTTATTCGGAACCTTCTTTTTTATCGGCGTCCATCTTTTGTTTACCGCAAACAAGCTATCGTTTTAACGTACCGACTGTCATCGTTTTGTCAAAAGTGTAGCGATAGCGAATCGTTACGTAATGCACTATCTATTACAGTCCACCGGTCCTTTCCAGTTAGTTACCTTATAATGTGACGTAACGAACGGTAGTTCGACTTACACTTTTATTCTTCGGGAATGGTTTATGACGCGTATAATAATGTCGTTGTAGACATAATAATAACGACAAATTGCTGCATTGTTTTGTGTCTGGCGAATACAGTCGTTAGGATTGGTTTCCTTTATTTTTGCTCTGCAAGTGACAATTACTTACTAATTTGAAAGTTCGCTAAAGTTGGTGGATAATTCGACTACATAATCTCATATTGAAATTATGACATTCAAAAGTACCTAAGGTACCTAAGGTTAAGTACCTAAGAATTATATCCTAAAGCTATGTTTGTAAATCTATACTAGGCTTTATTTTCTACATCTACTTATTAGAATTTTATATTTTTGCCTAACCTAATTAAAGGATTTCATATGTTTCAACAGTTCATTTAATGTATTTCCTATCAGCCCAGCCATAAAGCCCAACTCCCGTCTCGTAGGTAGGATTATCTACCAGGATGACAATCGTTATTAAAAGATGTAGGTATAAGTACTACTCTTCATGAAAAATAGTGACTCTCTTCCCTTCTTATGAGGAAGTTTCGTCGAACGTTTTTTACTCTTTATCCCCAACTGCGCATGCCAGAATTAGCTTGGTTCTGGATTTAAAAAAAAATCTATCTCTGTCAGTTCCGTTGACGTTGACCGATAAAAGACCGTAACAGGGCGACAAGGATCTTGTAAAAGATAAAAAGATTACATGATCAGTGACGTTAACAATGACAACTTATAATCCGGAACTAAACTGATCCTGTGAATTTCAAAAAGTGGCCCTAGGAAGCATATAAACATTATCGAAACTTACCGTCCAAATGCGCGGGGTACTTATGCCCGAAGCCGGTGGGGGCCGAAGGGGCGGTGTGCGAGTAGTGCGCAGGCGCGGTGGGCGCTCCGTACCCGCTGGGGGGGCCGTACTCCACGTGGGCTACTGGTGGGGGGCCGTAGACGGGAGTCGCTGGAAGTTGAGAAACGTGGGCTTAAGTATAAGTGAAGATTTTGGTGGAACTTTAAACTGGTTGGATAAGACGTTTTATCTCACCAATCCCGTGAGCTACAAAATATTTCTTTCGTGAACCAGAAAGCACTTGGTAGGACACTATGCTCCCAAAATCACGCAATTAGTGACATGTGGGTAAACCACGGGCGGACGCTCATGAGATGTAGCGTATATGGTACCGCTTAAAGATGAGTCAAGATCATGGTGACCTGAGAGCCTACTATGAAAAACCAAATTAGTCAATACGAACACCGTTTTGCTCATCCGAAACATTTTTAGTATGCAATGCAATACTTACTGCGAAATGTTTTAGAGCCACGAAAGAATAATAGTATTAACGGATTTAGATTTTCATAGTAGGTCTTCTGAATCTTTTGTACATGATTAAATTTTTGATTGACTTGGGTAATTTCTTTTAATTGTAAAAATATGTGTACACGTATTTGCATGCTATTAGTTCATAGCTGAAAAAGTTTAGCTTACTGTAGAATTAACACCCATATATGTATCCTTTTTCATAAGCAAATAAATGCATTTCATTTCATTTCATATCATATCATTTTATTTCATTTCATTTGATAAGCAAAATAATTTTTCATAGGTCAACATTTGTATTATTGAATAAAAGATGTTGTGAACATGAGCTTTTCTTTGTATTCATGTAAGTTCTACCTTGACCTAACGTAGGTTATTTATTAGATAAAACATAAAGACAATCTTACAATAATTTAATGGTTCATATTATTTGCATAGAAACAAATAAGTCGTAACATTAACCTTCAGGTTTTAATGGCAATTATCATAAAACTATTCTTACAGTCAGATTAAATTTTTGTTGAAAAAGAGACTTTATTTCATCCGCATAAGAGACTAAAGTGTTACGCTTGACGTGCTGTCATCCATAAATAATTTATACCAAATGCATTATAGTACGTAATGGTAATCCTAATGTCACAAACCCTGGTCAAGGTGCATCTAAAGATGTCCATAAAAGACCTCAAGTACAGGTATGCGTGTTCTTGCATATAAATGCGTTTTCATACAATTGTTTTTCATCAATAGCAGTAAGTTGCAAATAGGTTTCAAAATAATAATTATTTGTTACATGCAAATTGGAACTTTCTCATAATTTAACTTTTCAATCATATATTACGTGAGTGGGACTGTTAACATCTATAAGTTCTTTAGAATTACATATTTCAATAAATATATTGAGAAAAGAAAAAGAAAAAAACAAATGAAAATATCGTGTACCTAATCATTACATCTATTTTTAATACTTCATTCTTCTTCATTAGTACTTCATTTCAGTATTTCATCTGAGCTACATGCTACAGAATATACACCCCAATGTAAGTACGGACGACAGCACGTCAAGCTCAACACTGCGGTATCTTATGCTGTAGGAAAAAGGGCTTTTTTTCAACAAAAATGTATAGTCTGATGTTCTGGCGACTGTACATTGATGAGCAAATCTTCAAAAATCTTTTTGCAAATAAATCCATTATTTATCTCTACTACTATAGAATTAACACCCAAATGTACCCTTTTTGATGAGCAAATAAATCCATTCTTTAAATATTTAGAACTGAAGGAACAAAATGTGTAAAGAAGAACCATTTAAATGGCACAAAGCGGCACCTGACTGTATTTATGAGTTCACGCTTTACTGAACAAACAGTCGGGTAGTTGTGTAACGTACGAGAACTGATGAGGGGCATATACAAGTGCCACAGTTGCTAAACACGTCTATGTTAAAAAATAATGTATTGGTGACGAAAAAGTGGAAGTGCCAAGTGCCAAGTGCCAATGTGGCTCACCTCCGCAAGGATTACTGCTTGACAATCTTTAACTTCTGAAAATATGTGCAAGCACCCCGTTATTTTAGAAGCTGATTCCATAAGGTGCTCATATTCCATCGCTATGAAAAGCGCTCTACATCAACATTTATCATGCGTTGATCAAAAAATTGGGGCACGCCAACTGCGCCAGTGTTTTTAAATACCTACAGACACCCGTTACTAATATATTTTCCTTAAATTGAGCACTCCGTAGTAACTCACTCTTCGTTATGAAAGATAGATCACCATTTATTCTAATCGAAATACTCAAAAACAAGAACAAAACTTATGACGTCCACTGGCAAGATGGACAGACAATCTTGTAAAAATCGCATAATTACACTAGAACTGATATTAATTACTTTTTTATTTTTCAGATGCTGACTGCTTGCAAGTCGCTGTGAATCACAATGGAGCAGCTGTGGACGTTTCACAACTGATAATGATAATAAAAGTATATATGTACTTACATATTGGTTTCTTTGCACTCAACGCTGCTGAGCTCACGATCTTCTTGCCTAGATTGCTGACAGCATCTCCTTTGACTGCTATCACCTTTCCTAACGTGGACGCGAGGGCTCCACCTCCCTTAATGAGTTGACCCTTCAGAATTGTCACTCCTCCAGTGATGGCCTTCACTGCTTGGAAGAGAGTGTACAGGATTGACTTCTTCAGCCCCCAGTAGTCGTATTTCTCTTCGTGCTAGAGAAAAGAAATGGTTAGGTGAGAGGTCTAAGTGACTTATTCTTAGAGGAGTATACGTTCGACAAAAGAAACGATGGATTGATTGAATTAAAGTTTCTTGGTTTTGGGCTATCAAAGAAATAAGATTTTAAGTGACTTGAACTTCAAGCTGTTTAAGCTTGGCGTAATGTAAACTTGGTTGAGATGAAAGAGATAATGAGATATCATATTGAAAAGAGCTCTGAAAGATCAGAAACACCACGCATAAGAAGAACAATTCTCAGCGTCGTTTTAAGTAGACACTACATTTTGACTAGTCATCATACATTTTTTCGCTATCATAGTTTTTTTCGCATAGGTCGCATGTACTCCAAATGGGCCTCATTTTAACGAGAGTCAAGAGGATACCATCCTTATTATAAAAAAAATAATATTAAACCCTTTTTAATTCAGCTTCATTTTTAAACAAGAGATGATAGTATTGATTCAGGTGGACCAGGCAAAACCGATTAATAAATAATAGTCCGATGATTGGCTCGTAAGTAATCTGTATTTCCAATACCCTTAACTCACCGGTTCATAAGAGTACCCAGGGTGATCAGAGTGTCCCCCTGACTTGCTGGAAGCTGAAGCGATGAGGGTGGCCGCGCCCGCAGACGCCTGGCCGAGTAAGCTCACTTTACTTTGGAGTCCTGATGACGCCTTGGACACCACAGAAGTGAGCGCTTGCGCTGATGACCGCTTTGTCCTATTTAGAAAAATAAAATGGTTCAGTGTAAAAAATCTTCGTCAGTGAAGATGTAAGTCAGTGAGAATTAGTCTAGATACGGAATAGCAACCATGTTTGGGTGAAATTTAAAATGTTAAGCTTGATAAAAGTTGCTTAGTTGACTGAGTTGGTATGAAAATTCCATAGAACATAAACTATTACCTGTTATTACAGTCGGATGACTGTATTCTATCCATATTTCTAGCTCAATGAAGAGATAAAATCTGAATTCCATTGGAACTTGTTGCAGGTATTTTTTGACCGGTACATACGAATTTAGTTCATAGTTTATGCTGGTAAAATTGTTGACACGGATTGTATACCTTATAAGTCTTATTTCTAAATTATAATTAGAGAATTCCAGTCTAACCTCATAATCTCCGCTGCTGCTAATCCTTCCGCTAGCGACTCAAGCTGTTGCGGGGTCATTCTGCTGATGGCTGCCATGTCTATGATGTCCAGCTTGAGAGGGTAAGGCTGTATTGCTGGAGCTGCCATTGACGTCGCTAGGCACGCCAGGCTTATCCATAACTGTTGGCAAAGACATTCGGGGTTATAAACCAGGATGGAAAAAAACACTTCTGTAGAATAGGACGGCTCTCTTATGGTAAAATTCGGCAATTTTTACCATAACACAGCCGTTATGGGCTCAGTTACTGGTGCTTCTGGAGTGGACTCCAGAAGCACAAGCCATAATAAAGGCGCACGTCTTGACAAATACAACTATGGCACTGTTTCTAAATAGGATTTGCATCTAAGGTACATGTGACGTCTACAACCTGAATATGAACTCATATGATCCACCAGCCCCCTTTCACCAGCGGAACACAAGACGCGGGTGCGGTTTCCACCCTTAGGTTTCGATCTACCTCTATATTTCTCATGTGCACGGCTGGCTAGGGAGTGGAATTCGCTGCCGTTAGAGGATTTTTCTAGTCACAATGATTTGGGCGGATTCAAGAAGACAGTGAATCCTAGGCTAAATCGTCACTTACCAACAGGTGAGATTGAGGCAAATGTCTGCCTATATGCATAAAAGAATGTAAGACCTATTTTCAGGGCAATAGCTAACACATTAAGATGGGCAAATCTATGTTATAATGTAGGTACCCAAGGTGGTTCACGATGGGAACTTTATGACCCTACGGTAGTCTACAGTGAGAATTATTATCTGCATGTACGTGTGACATGCTCATAATGGCTACGAATGAAATCTCTGCCAAAAGCCAAGTAATGCGTGCCGTTGGTATATTTTCTCACCTAACAATATATGATGAGAAGTCTTAATACTAATTAACTACACATAACCTACGTAATTCCCGTCTCACCGAATCATTGAGAGTGAAGGAACAGAGAGCATTTGTGTATACCTGCGTACCTTGCTTGGCCCTATGTTACAAAATGTCTAAGTAAGTCCTGTTTAGTGACATCTCCCAGATACTTATACGAAATGCTGATTTTTTGAATTATTTGTTGGCGAGTGCTTACTTATCTATTGCAAAACAGTAGGTTTACTACGAAAAACGAAATCCGTTAAAACGACTATCGTTTTTCGGATCGGAAAGATTTTTAGTATAGGATCCTTACTACGAAATGCTTCGGATCCGCAAAACGATTATCGTATTGATGGGTTTCGTTTTTTGTAGTAGGCCCTAAGATTATACCCTATAGTTCTACCTCTTTTAGCTTAACAGTGAGAAAGAAAACTGTAATTTTTATTAATTAAAAAAATAAAATTTTACCTCTTGACAAGGGTTTCTGGTACATTATACCTAACTGCGAAATCAAAATGCAATGCTAATCAAAAACAAGCGTGCGCATCCCTACTAGCATACTAACATAGCATAGTGCGCCTCTGTTGACCCACATACATATCCGTAAAATCGCTTCGACACACCCAGTGTTTGTCTGTCTGTGGGTCCAACTCGCTATATACGTGGTGTGTGGTGTGTAGTATGTGGCCACTAAATACCTATATATTAAAAAAAAACTTTGTTAATTGCATACCAGTCGGTCACAAAATCAATCAAGATTGTATTTATTTTTGGGCAAATACTCGTATATAGGATAAGCATTAACAACATTAATATCTTGAATGCTTACAATTTAATTTAATTATAATATAATTTAATTCTGTTTTTAATATAACTTTTTAATCGGACTGTTATTAAATTCTATGTTACTTGTAAATGTGCAGTATTTCTTCAAGATTGTATGGCATTGTATTTTCAATGTAGGCTCATTTAAAATTTAGTAACGAGAAATATAATATCCGGAGTTTAACCACTTTTAATAATTGTGACCCGCGCTTTTCGTAGCCCGCGCACGCGGAAACCGCGCGCGGTGACGTCATCGGCGCTTGCGCACAAAAACTTTCGCTTTTCACTGCCAAGGCTCGAGATGCGCCGACGATGATCGCTGGACTTAGTGATTGTTTACTAACGAAATAATCACTGTATTAAGATTTTATTTTACTTTCTTAATAGTTAATTCAAGCTTAGGAAGTGAACGTTATTGTTCGGAGGTTTCAGAAACATTTTGCAAATATTTGTGTTACTAGGTTTTACGCAAGTGTAAATATTTTTAAATCAAAAATTAGGTATTACTTGGACTCCTTCAACTATGAATAATCAGAAAAGGTTTGTGATTTCATAGTCCGATTAGTTTGATAGACATTTTGTGCATTTAAACATGCATGGGAATATTATGAACGCGTGAATAATAATTTATAGGATATTCCGTACCATTTGATGGAGTATTAATGACGCATATTTTTCAGATTAAGTATGTAATGTAAGTAGGTACATCGTCAATTTACGACTTGTATGATTCAGGATTACGTGACGAGTTTGAGTTACGTTACAACACTATTCAGAACAGGATCTCAAGCACTGTAACTTTGTGTTCACCGCAACATACTTATTTTGGTCCCAATATAAAGAATAGATCATCTTCTTCCTTTTTATATACATTTGCAAATATTATATATATATATTTGGTTAGACTCGAAATAAAAACACTTTATTTTTATTACAATCGCCAACTTTAACCTTTTTTTTACAACATGTTCTTGCTTTTAGTAATGTATTGCAAAGTTATTTTAATTATGCCTTTTATTAGCACCCCGCAGGTATTAAACGTTTTGATACAGCTTATTTAGTTGTTCTGCGATAAGGAACTATAAAATAAAAGTTTCAGCGAGCCATAATTTGGTCAAATAAACTTTTTTTTTTAAATTCTGGTACTCTGGTAGCGATTAACTGAATTAACGCGTAAAAACCACAAACTAAGTTAACTTACTAATACGTAGTTTTCATAAGTCAGCTGCTTACAAGTGACGTCACGCGTAACTCGCTGAAACTCATTTTGTATCCATTTATGAGCATTGAACTTGTTATCAAGTCTAAGCAATAATTATGGTTAGTATGAGGATGAGTGACTACTGCACTTAGCAACTAAATTACTCAGTGGGATGCGGTTTTGCTGATCTATTAAGCCCAGCTCAATATAATTGTACATCTAGAAAAAAGAGCGACTGAAGCGATTTGTATGAAAATTGGTGTGGAGGTAGCTTAGAACTAAGAGATGTACATAGGATACTTTCTTTATGACTACTTATTACTCAAGAAAGGGTGGACTGATTTTTCTTATAAAACGCGACCGGGATGGGACAGGGCCGGGGCAGCACGAAGTTTGCTGGGACCGTAAGTTTTAACCCATGTTTGCACGCTTAGTAATCGTTAAATTTACTCATTTATAAAATAAGAATATGGCTGATCGGTTAACGAATACATCTTATTAGTTTAACATTACACTGAAATCTACATCTACACTAATATTATAAAGAGGAAAACTTTGTTCGTTTGTTTGTTTGTTTGATTGTAATGAATAGGCTCATAAACTACTGGACCGATTTTAAAAATTCTTTCACCATTCGAAAGCTACATTATCCACGAGTAATATAGGCTATATTTAATTTTGAACAAAAATAGGGTTCCTCGGATATTAGGGTTTTTCGGACACAAGGTGTAAAAAATCAACCAAAAAAGTTACTTATTTTGCGTACCCTGCCTAACGGCTGAACCGATTTAGCTGAAAATTGGCAGGGAGGTAGCTTAGAGCCAGGAGAAGGACATAGGATTTATCCCGTTTTATCCCGTTCAACGGGGCCGGGGCGAAACAAAGTTCGCTGGGACCGCTAGTAGATAATTCAGTTGGAGCTGTAGTTATTTATTATTAAAGGTATTATTATATTGCAATATTGCCCATTTTATAGGTAGCTATGCATATAATAAAAAAAATATATGATTGCGTTCAATGCATTCTTTCTACTAGGTATAAGTGGCTAGACAATTGCATTTTTTAATTATTCATCGTCAAAATTAATTAGCTTATAATAAAGTCATTTATTAATGTCATAAATATTTAAATCCTCATTTTATACTTGACCGCGTTTTTAATCGGTTTTTCGTGTTTCGTTACGCACACTTGATTCGACGCTGAATAAGTAGCGCGGGCAAAAAGAAAGTGATAGTATTTTGTCTGCTATTATGCGATATGATACAATCACGTTTTGACGTTAAATCATAGGAACGATAACTTTATAGAGCTCACTTGACAATGGTAATCGTGATATCAAATTGATGGTAACAATAAATCTTGACTGACAACCTTGTTTTAGATCCGTTTTACAATAAAATAAAAAAAATAAAAGCCCAAAAGTTTGTACGTGTGAATTAGTTGTACGTTGGTAGTTATGAGGGAATTTACAGACACAGTTATTAGTGCGAGCTACATTCAATAAAATAATACTTTATTAGTCATACTTCCTAAAATCTACATCGAGTATCAATGAGGTCTAATGACAGATGAAAACTATCGGTAACTCACAGACACAAAGCGCTTCTTTTTTTTTCGTTACACAGCAGCACTAACCACCACATGGAACTTTAACCATTGGACCGAGTAATGGCGGCCTAACGTTTAGGTATTTGTCATTTCCTCTGTCACATTTTTGCAAATTTCAACGACGGATGCTAGTTTAGTACATTTATTGTGACGAAACGTTAATTTTGTAACGACACCTCGAGGCAGCAATTTTTTGGCCAATTATTTAGCAACATGATAAACTGTATCCTTACAATAGAACTCAAATGTGGGGTGTGAGTGTGACAAAGTAAAATTCATTGCAATTTCAAGTCTTCCTCTTTACTAGCCATTCTGCATTGCGCTTAAATACACGTATAATATTTTTATGAACGTTTTTAAAGCGAAAGTTAAAGTCTGCCCAATGAAAGTGGCATTTCTTGATCGCTCTCGAAGTAATTTATACATGTCCTCGTTTTGAATGCACTGGAAGCTTCGCGCTAATGCAATAGCAATATACGATAGACATCACATAAACAAGCATATTAAGTGCAAATGACATCAAAGAAGCACTGCTGCAATATTGAATACATCAATTATTTTATAAACCTAGCAACTTAAGTTAGAGCAGGGGGCGTATTACGATGCAGTTTTGACAGTTATAACGCTCTGATTTACTGTCAGATAAGCAATTCTTATTGCAATTTCGCATTATATTGATAATATTACTATAATGTAACAATACAAATATTAATATTCATACCATTGTAGTATTATTATAATATTATTATATTGATAATATTCGTTTACACTGAGTCGGAATGAAGTGCCTCGGAATTGAAAGGATTAAGTTGGATCGCAATACGCCCCCAGTTCAGCAAGTTTTAGCTTCGAAAATTTAGTTTCAGAGTTATTATTTTACCAGCTGGTTCAATTATTTAGTCAAGTTCAGTTACAATGAGCCGTATAAAGCAGCACAACAAAATTAATGACTCTTAAATAAACTAGGAAACGTCAAAGTTTACGATTCTATGCATTCTCACGTCGGAAAGAAATAAAGTTTATGAGACAAATTTCTGCTGTCACAAAACATTACGAAATGCAAATAAGCGATTCATTCCCACACGTATCACTTCCTAAAGCCATGAGAATTTTCTTTAACGCGAGTAATTGTATTTTTTTAATCTCTCTCATGTTTGAATTATTAATCATGACCATTTTCTGATTTCCACAATTTTGGTAATGGGGGTGTAATTTTTTAATAATTGTTAATCACGGAAGGGCCCAATTATCTGTCGTTAACGCAAGTGCACCGACCGGAGCCTGTTCTCAGAAGGAGAGAGGTGACTTTCTTTCCTCCACGGATCAAATGTGGTATCCGTATTCGAGTTGCTTTTAATAGTATGTATAATACTTGTCAACTAAAGGTATATTCAACTGTTTCCGTGTTATTTAAGTATATTGGAGTATGCTAGAGAAAAACGACGAGTTAGATTTTTTATAGAAGCTTAACACGTTCCGGGACACTATTCCAGACACAATAGATGTTTTATTGTTTTCACGCCTGTAGGCGGTCACTGTCCTGGAACGTGTTAAATAGGGTAATTGTTAGAGATCTTGGTTGAAAAGCTACTTCCCATAGAACCCTTGGTTCTCAGTTGTAACTTAGTGGTTCTCACACGTAGGTAAGTACATTGAAGGAATGTCAGGCCGGAAATATGGGTATGGTTTTATGATTCAGTTATGTATGTCGAGAGATTTCGTGCCTGCTATCGACCTCTAGTCACCAGAAATTATGCACCCCCCCCTCCGAGCCGCCTATTATGATAAAACAGTCAACTGTTATAAGTATAGGAGCTACTTCTGCTTAGCCACAATCATTTCTGCTTAGCCCAAAGGTATGACTGGTAGAGAATGCCATATGGCGTTAAGTCCACCTTTTGTACAAACTGTGGTTGTGCAATAAAGTATAAATAAATAAATATTTTTTGAGAAGCTTTTCGTATATTAATCCTTTAATTTTTATAATCAATTTTTAATATCAGTGCAATTTAACAAGGCTTGCGTAAATTTATCTAAAGCCTCTTAAAAAGCAAGTATAATTTTCCATTTACACAGGTAAAATGTCGCACGTCACTCGCATTGCGATCAGTATCGAAACAAACCCATTTCTTAGCAATTAAAAGAAATAATATATTATTAACTAAGATATCTACACAAGTATTTCATTGCATGTCACTTTAACTTAAGTTAATGATTTCAAATTACTGAAAACCGGATCTAAATAAAATCATCTACTGTTATTATTTATGAGACACTTACAGTGATTTTTAGGGCATGAAATTAGCGCAATAAAAATCAAACGATACATTGTAACTGCATATGACAACGAGTTAATAACTCAATTACGTACGAAGAACTAGTATTTGTGATCATTATTTCAAATGTTGAACTTATAATATTTTTTTCTGATAGTTAATGGAGTAAAGTTGGCTCTACCAACTTCAAATGTAAAAGTAATGATAGTAAAAATTCTACTCTTATAAAGATTTTATGAAGTAAGAATACACAGTACTCGTATACTCATTGCTCTCTAATACTCTAAACTGTCATTTTAATTGTCCTTTCTTCCTTTATCAAAGGAGGTTTAGTTATCTATGTAGTTACCTAAGCTATGCTTTTAGCAGCAATATCTACTGACCTCTTTTGAGGTCAGCTTCAATAAAAAATGAGTTTTAACCAGTGATTTGTATTACTACGTATAGAGAAGCTATACCAACTATGCCAAGCAAAAAGTTTGTCGAAACTATATGGCAGGACTGACAAGTGGCGTCAATTCATTAAGCACAAAGTTTGTTTGAGGTATCGGTTCCATACGCTAGTAATAGCAAGTAGTTCAATAGTTTTAACCCCCTCTATACATTTCATCATGATTATAATTATAACAACCTCTCGCTCCAACAAATAAGTACCTAGTTCTACGTCCACCATAAAAATACAAACAACTTCCTCAACCCGCCGGCAGGGCGGCGCCACTTTCAACCGGTAACGCACGCGGTGTCAACGCTGATGGTTATAATTTATCGGCCAATGGTGCTACTCAGAAAGCAAGACGGTATCACTTTCATTCAGCTCGTGTCGATGACCTTTGACGTGTGATAGTAGGTGACCAATTTTGCATAGGCAACTGTCAAAAGCTTAAAGAGTAACATCGGTCTTATAAAGGGAAGAACTTTGAGGTTGAATTGCCCAACTGCTTACGCATAGCAGATTCTCTTGAAATTGGTAAACCCATACCTATTTGTCTTCAAGATTACCGTAAATTTTCTAAGTTTTACTTATTTGAAGAAGCACTTCAATTTGTTCAGGTTCAGGATTTAGAAAAAATAAGTTATTTAAGTTTTTCATAAATAATCAGTTTCGATCGCATTTTGCGTTTCGAAAATTAATTCATTGGGCTGAACAGGCTATTTTATCGATTTTATACACATAAAAATGATACAAAATGTTTTCAAATCGGTGTATATAAATGACTGAAATATGAGTTAAAAAAACATACAACCTCCTCTTTTTTGAATTCGGTTAAAAATGAACTCCATCTTACAAAACCTATTTTATGAACATTTTCTCTACAAACTTGAAATATGGATGAATAAGTAAAAGTATCGATAAATTACAAACGTAAACAAAACTTCAGGACAGTGAACTCTTGACGGAAGCTACATTGCAAAGCTTGCGTAATTTCATCATAAAACAGGTCTTCAGCTCGGTCAAATAAGATGATTGGAAGTGCCCACACTCGTCACAAACTTTTGTATCTGACCCACTATCTCTTCGGGAGCTAATAAAACAAATACGTTATTGCCACACCTAGTTCTCCTTTTACTTTTCAAGATGATAGTTCCTGAAGTGAATGGCGATCTCATAATTTATCAAACTGACGAAACATCAGAAGTCACTGTAATGGTGTCGAAGATGCAACATGTGCATTTGTATTGCAAAATTCACGTTCACTTGTTAGTTATAGCGGATAAGTCAATCAATGATTATATAGATAATACTCATTTAACTACGAACGGAAATTGGAGTATTTGTAATAGGATATATTACTTGGTATGGTAATAGGAAGTTATGGATCTTCCGGTATTTAGATGCTATTTCACTGAATCAGTAATTGTTCCTAAAGAAACATTAAAAAATAAATATTGGACAATATCACGTAGTACATAATCTGATTTCAAAGAAAGTAGTTAAATCACTTGTGCTATTAAAATCAGAAACAGTATGAAAACACCTTAACGACAAAAACAGAGAACTACTTACGAATGTCGATAATCGCCAATTTCTACTTAAATAGGTTGTTAACTAATCTGTGCAAAGGAGCCTGACATAAATGATTTTCACTAAGAGAATAAAGAGTCAATTCGTGAGAATCCTCTTGCGCCTCTAACGGCTGAGCAGCGAGAGGCTATACTAGATTTGGAGTCTCTTCTTGGCGTTTCCAGGAGTCAAAATATTCGTAGTGAATCTCGAATACCAAAGTAACTACGGATTTTCCTGGGATTCCTGCTTCCTAGTTGATAATGTACAAACACGTCATTTTCTTATGGAATCTTGTGAATTTTCCCTGTCATTTTCCCATGGGTTTGCGTTTATCCCGTATAAGGTTATATGACGACAAGGACATGAAGATGATCTAATTGTAATGACGGAGAAGATGCTCTCCCGTAGAGATGAAATTATAGCTTAACGCCTTCCCCGATAAATTCAACATAAAATTAGTTTTTAAATCAGCCTAGTAATTCCTGAGATTAGCGTATTTGAACAAACAAACTCTTCAGCTTTATAATATTAGTATAAATTTGTCTATATAATTCATTCTTCATCTTTTTCTTTTAAAATTTAAATTTCGAATTATGATTTGTAGTACGAGTTGATGACCGTGTCATCAATTCATGGAGCACAAAATTAGTTCGTCATGTCAGTTCCATACGCTAGTAATATTAGTTCAATGGTATTCGTACATTCATTCGTAAGCAGTTGTTGTACTACATTTTACATTACTTAATCAGTGGAAAGCCGCATACTCCTAGTAAATGGGAGAAGGAAATGAGCCCTGTCAAATTGATGATGGATTGCCAATTTTCCTTTATCACCCTTTGGGTTGACTCATATAAACTACTGTGGTAAAACTTAATTGGAAACCACACTAGACGTAGTGTTCTTTGCTTAGGATAGTGTAAAGTAAGAATTTCTTTGCTTGTCGAATATTGTAAACAATATTGACATTTGTAATATTGTTATTCATTGTTGAACACTGAGATCTTTTGTGCTAGAGTAGATGGCTCACAAAGGGTTCTAGAAATGGCCATATGCAAAGATCTCCGTGGTGTAGTGGCTAAGCACGCTGGGTTTCAAGGTGTCTCCGCTTCGAGGTCCCGGGTTCGATTCCCGGTCAGCACCGTTACCATGAGTTTACGCTGGTTTTACTCGCTAGCGACGACGTAACTTTTTGTATAGGAAATTTCAGTTCTGCAAGTGACCGCTAGGGGCGCTGTGCAATTTTCCATAGACTTTTACTACGTAGTCGCTAGCGAGTAAAACCGTCGTAAACTCATGGTACAGGTCAATGTAAAAATAAAAAAATTATCATAATTTTTAATATGTTGTGGGGTCTGAGTTGTTTAGCCGCCATTGTTTCTGATTTCCATAACACAAGTGCAGTAGTTACATTCTTTGAAATCAGATAAATGAATGGTTGGTCTATTATAAGCGCCTATTCTAATACATCATAGACTTCAAGCATGCTTAAGCAAACACTTAGCACAGACGCACAGTACGAAAGTGCAAATTAAAGGAAATCTATTTTAAGTATAGAGTCAGTGGTACCGATACTGAAATACGTAGCTTGATTGACGTTGACAGCCATTAATTAAAACATGGCTTCTTTGATTAGAGACGTGAACGTCCGTTTTGGTTTTGACACTAATGATCAAATATTGTGAGATTGCAGTGTTAAGGGGTTAGTACTTCGGAAAATTCAAAGGGTCAGTGTCATCAAAATGTATGTAGTACATGTATAAGTAAGGGACGTGTTGATGCCAATATTGCCAATGCCTACTTATAGCACCAATTTCTTTCTTTACATACTGAAATTTACATTGTATGTTGCCAATTGTAATATAGCGTGTTTAATTATTTTGACGCGTTTTTATTTATATTCTAGTTTTTTATTATTTATAGTTTCAGATAGTATATATTATATATTGTATTTATTAGTAATTGTATTTATTTTGTTTTTATTTTATTGTATAGATTGTTTATGTATTGTTGAATTTATAATTTAACTACTTATTAATAATTAATTTCATTTTTTGTCGCACCGCCCACAATCATTTCTGCTTAGCCCAAAGGTATGACTGGTAGAGAATTCCATATGCCGTTAAGTCCACCTTTTGTACAAAATGAGGTTGAGCAATAAAGTATAAATAAATAGTATTAGAGTTGTCAAAGTTGTAAACAATAAATAACTTTGTCTTTTTCAAACTTTTTTGTTCACCAAAACTACATTTTGATGACTCTACTACTCGATTAAGTATGTTTTTAAAATACACCTAACTAAGCACATGCTCATTTTCGGTTACTTAAAAAAATACTTACATGTCTGATGAAAGAAGCTTCAATGTTATGAAGGGTGCACACGAATATTTCAACAATGCCAATTGTGTGCGAACTTCACGTATGTTATTGGCGTAACTCACACTTTTTTATGGTCCCTATTGTTTCCCATAAGTGAAACCATCTTCGCAATTAACTACTTATTTGTGAAGAAAGCCTATATTACGACAGATTATTCACATAAATTTTATATAATAGTTATGCGATCGAATCACTTTCCATTGAACCTTTTTTACGATCAATTTAATTATAATTTATATTTCACATGCAATGATGCTATAAGCAAGTATTATTTTATAGCGTGCTATGGCGTTGTGTGTGTTGTTTACACGAACGGTCTAGAAAGAGGTTTATTCGGACGTAGTTCTGTTTCATGAAGTAGAAAACTCTATCTTACCATGATAATATTAGTACTAATAACGTATTTACTAAGTAAAAAAATAGAAATCGATTTTAGTTCAAAGTTAATTCTTATAAATATTTAATAATACTAAACATAAACTAAATATTTCACTCAATACTCTCGATTATGTACCTAAGTGAAAACGCAATAGAGTATGAAAAAAATGAGTACTATACAAACCTTGATATAACGTATGCCCGTCATCCTTTATTTGTCGGGGAAAGTCACTAACAACACCGGTCACCACACTTCACTCGAGTACGCAAACGTCACTATCCCACTTCAGTATCAATAAATCCTGTTCGACCTCTTTCGTAATTTAAAAACAAAAAATAAGTTAGACTTTTTTGTTATTTTAAGATTAGCGGGAAAATCGTCTGTCAAATTTGAATTTCGAACGTTGGCTCGCGCGTCGTGAACGTGCGCGGCGTACTGTCACTCTCACCAGCCAGTGCAGCGGCTGTTGACTTTTCTTTTTATTTAACAGCGATCCCCGCTCTGCGTTGTGTATTATCGCATAACATCGGCGTTATCAACGCATTTGGGTCTTGACTTAGTTTTGAGCTAGATTTAATTGGTGTGGTGCAATTGCTTGCTAAGTATAGGTTATTAATAGATATTAGAGAATATTTCCGTTTTGAAAGCTTTTAATTATA
This sequence comes from Pyrausta aurata, assembly GCA_963584085.1. Taxonomy (NCBI): domain Eukaryota; kingdom Metazoa; phylum Arthropoda; class Insecta; order Lepidoptera; family Crambidae; genus Pyrausta; species Pyrausta aurata. Next base: position 2,796,340 of record OY757259.1, read on the forward strand.
GTACCTAAAGTGTCTAAATTTCAACATTTATTCAGGCTTAAAGGTTAAGTACCGGATTGATCGGTTTAAAGAGTTTCATTATGATTTATTTTATTTATCTCAATAAATACGATTATATTTTTTTTAGTTAAAAATGTCAAATGTCCAGCAGGCAGCTGAAACGTGTTTAAATTCCCCCAAGAATTGTAATGGTCCTTAAAACACTTTTTCTCGCCTCCTGTACCTCACTGAAATTTCTTCAATCAGGTAGGTGTTTGAATGGGTCAACCCAAAAGTTTGTTTTGTATATTGTGCAACTGCTATTTACTGCTTTTTTGCATTTCACAACAACATCACTGCAATATTCCATGTGCTGTAGTTGTTGCAAAAGTACAAAATATCTTCTTACTGAAAATGAAGATCTTGGTTTCATTGACATGCGTTTGACCTCATACTATTCGTAACTCCTAAGTTACGCATTTATTTATGTAACATGTAAAAAGTTGGTATTATTTATTCATATAACACAGGGGTCATCATTTTAAGGGGCGTTATTTGCATCGTACAGAATTTACAGAAAAAGAATGGCCCTTCCTTTCATGACGATTGAAATAAAGTACTGATATGGAAAATAGTACGTAAGTGTTTGCAGTAAGTATACTACTCAACACTGTCTAGGGATATTTTGTATGAAGTTCTGATAAATGTTTTTTTCTGTCTCTATTTTTAATAAATTTAGATTAAATTGAGTAAATCTAAAATATCCCTAGACAGTGTTGGTCTGTGTAATGCTAAAATGTAAATCTCAGTTAAGGTGGAGGTAAGAGTGATATAATTATTTTACCCTAAACAGGAACTATATAAATAGCTAAATATAGGATTCCCAAAACTGGATTACATTCTCTCAACGACACTCTCAGTAACACTAAAGGCAAAAATACACTACAGCGTTAAGCTATGCCGGGCGATGTTTAAATGCATTTTTTATAAGCACTGATCGCTAGAATTCTCATTATGTGTGCCTTTACAAACATAATACATGATCAGTTCATTCATTATCATTATCATCAGTCATCGGATAGTGGACGTCCACTGCTGAACATACGATAGGCCATGGTATTCTATAGCGACCGGTTGGAAACAGTCTTCCCAATGTGATCCTGCTATATTTAGAAGATCGTCTGTCCATCTTGACGGTGGACGTCCTACACTGCACCTTTAATCGATCAATACACTGTGGGTAAATATTAATTTCAATATTATAAATAAAAAAACACAAAGGTATACATTAAGGCACCTCTGCAAGTATCCATCATTCAGTGCAGTCCAGGCTTTAGCAGTTACATAACTGAATATCCTATAGTGTGTCCGCTACTACCTGCGCAAGAGTCGATTTAGAGTCTGAACTGGAACGGCTTAAGGAAAATCCTGGGACTTTCCAACGTGATAATGGGAATCAGTTCTAGGGATTCACTTGTAATTTATTAAGTGTACCCATATTAAATTGGAGATAAGCTGTATTTTACTAACATGCATCTTGTCTTGTACGGACAACAGCACGTCAAGGTAAACACTGCGTTATCTTATGCAATTGGAATAAGGGCTAGTTTGCAACAAAAGTACTAGCCTGATGTGCTGGTGACTGTAAATATATGACTGTATGTTTGTGTCGCGTTTATTCTTAGACAATATTTTGGACTAAAGGAATATCTATTCATTTAAATTTAAGGGGCTCTATCTTTATTTTATTTTAAGTCTATACTAGATTTGACAATTGCTTAATTTTCAAGGCTTCGGTTTGTATTGTAGATTTAGACACTTAAAGATAGTGCCATCCACGAAGCCGCGCGCCATCTCTCGTCCTTATCGTTTATAGTACATGTGTGCAAGTTTTTGCCAATATTTAATGATATTATAATGAATACAAATATTTGATATTTTATTATTTGCCACGCACCTCCCAACCCGCGCTTTCCTCAATCCAAAATAAAAGGCGCGCGCCTTCGTGGATGGCACTATCTATAGGTACATTACAATTACAACAAAACTTCAAAAGACTTATTTTACTAATAATATTTATTGTTAACTTTAAGAGGTATCAACAATAATTAACAATATGCTATTTATACAATTGCTTATTGATGTTTGATGAGATGTCAAAATGACTAAAGGCCCATTTAAATCAGACGACCGAATGCTCATTCTATCCCCACTTCATTAAATTCTTTTACTTAAAGCATTCGTTCGTTGTTCTATTGCGTTCTATAGAATATTCTACGAACACTCGCTCTATATTTCTTCCGTGAAGAACAAAAGAACAAGAAAAAATGTTCTTGTTCTAGCTCGAGTTCTTATTTCGTTTGGTCTAAACCACTGAATAGATAAGTGGTCTAAACCCACCTTGACAGGTCGCCTACGATATTCTTCCGTAGGTATATTTCTGTCTTTCATTCCTTTATTTGCTTTCTTCGTTTTCACATAAATTCTTATTGTTTCTATTGCATACCCATATAACACAGAACGTGTTCATCCATATTTCTCTCTAATTAAACAGCCTTTATGTTTCCCAAAAATGGAAGTTCCATTTATTTCCGTCTAAAGTTTTACTTGTCAATCAAACTACGCTTGTGATGCATTTTACGTAATGCATTCCATACACCCTGCAATTGTATTTTCTCATTGCAGTTTTACTAAAACTGTAATTGACACCTACTTACCACATACGACTAGCGTAGAGAACGATTGACGTTTGTTAGGTGCTACCACAGTAGTCTGGCTAAACCATGCAATCGACATAATGTTGACAATTTTGAATGGAAACAGTGCGTGTATGCGGAAAAATAACTCGCCAAACCACAGCTTAAATTAGCACCTTTTAAACATAAACATAAGGTTTGAAATATAAAACTAGAAAGCTGGTTACAAAAGTGTTTTGCGATGACGACTTTTGAGTCCACCTTTGTCTAAGTTTTAATGACATAAACCACTTATATGTGAGATTTACACGCAATACTGTAGTATTCCATGTTAAAGTGTGTTAATAAATGTTTTATGTGAAAGGAGGCGGTCGGCGCGCCATACATTGCTTGCCCCAAAAGTAAAAATCCATGCGTCACGACCAAAACTAATTTTATGGGTTCGTTTCTTCGCCTTTTAAAATAATATAAAGTAATATAAGCCGTAAATAGCGGGGTTTTCACATAAAACGAAATAAATTGTGTGGGTTCAATCTCTTGCACAGGTCTTTCTAGATCATAGCGCCATCTGTGTCGAAAACCCGCAATCTAGGCCACCAAAACTCAAACATAGAAAACTGCCCCGCTAGGGTGCGTGAAAATTACGATGACGCAAACAATAGCCAACGAAAAGAAGTTCCTTGTCACAGTTTTTTTTCAAGTTTTAGGAAGAGGTTGGTAGGTTTAAAGGTTAGTACCCATGGGAGGCAAACGTCATCTTCCTTCTTAAAATAGCGATTGCGAGCGCTTACTTATTTAACTAACTGCCACATGACACAGTATGACACAATATGCCATTTCGTTAAGCGGTCGTCAGTTTGCTTATAAGTGCTCGAAACCGCTATTTTCTGCCAAACAACAATTGTTGGGGACAGGAAATTGTATTCAATAGTTATCCTATTTTTTTTGTAGATTTATATGCCGCTAGATAAAAGCAAAGTAAATTAACAATATTGTATTTAAAATTCAATATATTTTTTGCAAAATGATATAGTCAAGTCTCTTAATGCTTTTCTTTAATCAAACATTAAACGACTCTGGGGCAATTTACGAACGTGTCCTTTCCTCATTAATAACACGTTAGATGCAACAGTTGACACAGTAGCATATGTTTCAAAATGAATTAGTTTTAATTGTTTAAAAAGGGGTTTAGGTGTAAATTTCGCTTTTACGCATACGAAGTCCAAGGATTCATGATTAAAACGATTCTATTTACCTTTACTAAGTACCTAAGCTGATTGCGATCTATAGACGTCAAACGGATACATTAAAATACCTATAAGTTGTCAACGAACCTCAACGAATCCATACACCTTAGAGAACAATGTCAATTTTCTATGGAAAATAGCTTTACGCCCAGTTGTGTTTCTTTTCAATCTTTATGCAGTTTTCCATGAAGATGCTTTTACAATATCTTGGTGTTACTAATTCTTTCATTACTTGCAAGTGTTATGAATATTTATGTAGGATGCAGGTGCCTCGTTTGTAGTGGTTAGTTCCCTGGTTGCTACCGAAAAGGTCTTGGGTTCGAATCCCGGGTCGGGTCGCTGGGTTTTTTCTGTCGTGGAAATACTTTGAAACAGATTGGAGTTAGGAAGTTGAAGGAGCAGAAATCACGTTAAACCGGTGGTCCTGCGCCTGATCTCTCTCCAGTCATGTCGGATCTGCCGTGTCACCGAAAAATAAGAGGGAAGTAACAGAGAGTGCTATTGCGCACACACTTGAGCACTATGATCAATGTCCCGTGCCGAAGACTAATCTCAATTGAAATTGACTGCCATGGTCGGATACGACCAGGAGGATGATAGTAGGTATGCAGGGCTAAACATGACGAAATGCCTTCATTTTATTTTAACGTAATGTTGGTCACATACACACATTAACATCATACACGCTTTAAAAGTCCGCCAATTGTACAACTTAGTAAAATGAGGTTTATTTATAAAATAATGTGTACAAGAGTTCCCATTGAAGTAATATCCAGCTTACATGTGTACAGGGTGTAATTGCAAGGGGATGCCAAACTTTTGGAGGTAAATGAGACCATCAATATTAACAACTATTACTATGAGGGCATGGTCGAAATCTTTAATAAAATTTCGGGTGCTCCATACAAAATCAGTCAGCTACATTGAAGATAATGTATGGAGAGGCAGAAAAAAAAATAGTTTGAACGATGGCCCCATAGTAAAAGTTGTTCATATTGATGGTCTTATTCACCTCCAAATTTTGGCACCCCCTTGCAAAAACACTCTGTACGTTAATCTACCTAAATTACCCCGGCAAAAGTGTTAGAAAAATTGGTGAACTGTTTTTGGGCAATCTTTATTTTATTTTTATTTTTATTTTATTTCAAAAGATACACAAAACAAATTACAGTTAAACATAAAACAGAATTATTATCTAAAACATAGGTGCGGAACTGCAATTCAACGCATGTGTACACAAATTTATTCAAAAAAGAAATAATAAGGCTAAAACAGATTAATAAAATAGATCAATAAGTAGTGGAAAAATGGACTAAAAGGAAAACACACATAAAATAAACAATAATAATTAAGAACTGAATTAAATTATGATCAAATCATTAAGATACCGCTTCGTAACTTGATTGTCAAGTTAGGTTTACTTCATTTGAAACCAAATTCCTCTCTGGGGTCTCTGGACTTTTCAGAAACGATTTCAAATCCCTTAGTTAGCAACAGCTCCCATTAGATGGACTTTACATGTTTTTATCAGAAACATTGCATTCATAATAATTACCCTAGATCCCCTTGCGGTTAGAGCGAATATGACGCCATTATATGTTTCATTAGGCTATTTAAGTATTAAGAAATCAGGCTTAGGAAACTGAAAACGTAGCTAGCTATTAGGTACTTTTCTTGTGTAGTGAAAGAAGTATATGAAGCACTTTTCTAAGAATGGCTAGATGACATCTAAGAATTGATCTATTTATAGTATAGTCCAATAACATCTCATAAAAAGCTTTTAGTACAGCCCCTCAACTAAACAAGGCTTTTCTTGATTTATTTTATTAGATGGTCAAAATATCTTCTGTGGTCAAACATACTCTTAAGGCTTGATCTTTGATATTATCGAACTCGTACAAGGTTCATCAGGAAAAATATTTTGATCATAAAATACTTTTAAGATGTACAATCCAAGTTTTGGTACCAGGTACCGGAGTAACGGTATTGTGAGTTAAGGCATAAGGGAGTATGATCATGGGGAAATACATGGTCTGACCATTCATGGGTTGAAATTCTTACCTTTTAACGGTATCTTGTGTGTAATGGCAGTTTTCCTTTATTAACTAAGTTTATGTTACACAAAAATATCTCGTCTTATGAACTTGAATATCTGTATCATGGCAACTTTGCTTTTTTCCTATAGAAATGAATACTTAAGTGACATCCTACTAGGCTTAAAACAATTTTTACTTTTACGGCTTTATTATCCTAAAATGCAAGACATGGTTTCAATAGACTTACTAAGTATCGTAAATAATTTAGTTTTTTTTACTTCACAACTAAAAAATATAATTTCAGCCCTGTACGATTAAAAAAAATCATTTCTGCCTAGCCCAAGGGTATGACTGGTAGACAATGCCATGTGGTGTTAAGTCCACCTTTTGTACACATTTCGGTTCATTGTAAATACAGTATACCTTACTCTACTAAGTATTGAATTAATTATATTTTTTAATAATCACTGAAAAAACCCTATTTTAGCAACATATTTATCAATATCAATTTTACTATATGAATTGAGACGCGTATTCCACGAACATGACAAGAGGTTATCAGTGGGCTCTGGGGAATTCTGAACAGTTAATTGATTAAAACAGTACTCATCAAGCAAAACTATCTTTTACACTCCACTTTGACCGCGATATTTTTATAGGTACTCTTCTTCAATCCAGAGCACGCAAAGTATAACATAAGTATGTTAAACAATATTTTTAACACTCACAGTGTCATATTTTATTTTTAAAAGATGAAATATGAAATTCACGTCATTGCGTGACGTTATCAATGAGACCAAGAATTTCGCACGGTCAGACCGACAGCACGGTAGCTCAATTGGAAGAGCAGTTGGCCCGGTTAGCCAGAAAGATGCTGGTTCGAGTCCCGCCCGTGCGCAATTTTTGGTTTCATATTTCATCTTTTAAAAGTATGTTAAAAATTTAATTCTCTATTTTAAGTTTTAATTTTTATTTTATAATTTAACAAATAACAAAACATCGCAAGAAATTATGCAAGTCCCATTTTGAAACCACTAAGGTTTGTCTCGAAAATAAAAACAAGGTTAATTAGGTACTTGGTAATAGAATACGTTATTGCAGTAATTTAAGTAGGTGTATTTGTTACTATTATTTTGAGTTTATTGTTGCTTTTTTGTATTTCTTGTTATACCTTTTTACTGCACCCATTGCCACCTCTCTGCTTGACCTAAACCAGGTTGGACTGGCAGATAATGCTTTAATCATTAAGTCCACCTTTGTACCACATCATTTGTGCAGTAAAGACTTAATAAAGAAACACATAGGCGGTACCTACTCGTAATCCAATTTTTTATAGAAAATTATAACGAAAACTTAAAATTAAAACCTCACATAGGAAGTAATGATGCGGCCTTGAAAAAAGGCCTTAAAGGCCGCATCGTATATTTTAAGATCTGCACCTATTGCCATCTCTCTGCATGACCCAAAGGTTTGACTGGCAGAGAATCCTTTTAGCATTAAGTCCACCTTTGCACACTATGATTTGAGCAATTGAACATAAAATAATAGCCATTTTTTTTCCGCCTTACTCGCTTCTAAAGCGTCCAAATTATAGTAGGGAACTACCGAGTTTATTCACCAGCGAAATCCAAAGTTTTGAACTACGCATTTATAAAAATCAAAAAAAAATTTTTTTAACGAAAAATTTAAAAGCTAGATGTTTCCAAACAAACATACAAAGTTCACATCGTGTAAGATGATGCAATATACCCAATAAGCATAGAGAAAACTTCAAACGGTCGATACGAAAAAAAGTATCGATGAACAGGAAAATGATTTTTATATATAAGAACCCGCTACACGCACTCTCTACCATTTAGCACTTGAGAATAATTGTGTGACGTTGTGTCAACTGTATTAAGATTTAATTAAATTAACTATTAATTAATAGTTATAATTATTGTTTATATGTATACAAGTAAATGACAGGGAAAATGACGTCGCTTAGTATTATTGTTGTGGTAAATATTTCGTTTATTATTGTGGTGTTGTAACTTAAATGGATTGACGTTATTTTGATAATTATTATTCAATTAAATAATGCAATTTTTTGCTTATTTTTCAGATAAGTGCCATTTTAGTTTGTTGTGTGCAGTTAAGTTGTGGTAAGTTTAAAAACATATTACTTTGGTGTTTTTTTTATTTAGCTCTTTTGAAGTTGTTTAGTTAAAACATACATTTTATTAGTAATTTCTCTCCATTACAGGTACGATGGTAGAAATGCCTGAAGGTTGCAAAGATAAGCGATACTGTGAAATAAAGCCTAAGAATTACCCTAACCTCGAGCAAGTTGTCAAAGATTTGGTGAGTGTTTGTAGATATTAATAATATCAGATATCTTATTACAAACTAGCGGTCCGAGCGAAATTTGTTTCGCTCCCAGCCCCGTCCCGCCCCGGCCCCGTTTTATGGATAATTATTATCTTACTTGACACTACGTTTTAGTGAGAAAACGTTTGTATGAGAAAAAGAAAAGGGCTGTTTTAAGGTGTTTTCGGAAATCATTCGTATTTTTCTCGCCGTAAAAACCATCCGTGAACTTTAACTAACATTAAAAAATAAGAATTGGCCAAATTCGTCCAGGCGTTGTTGAGTTATGCGCTTACCAACACATTTTGCAGTTCATTTTTATATAATAGAATTATTAAGTTATTAATAATATTTATTTTTATTTTTACACAGCAAGCCAAAGACTTCTTGACGCCTACACGTTATGTCGGCAAGCCTGGGGAAAGGATCATTTACGATGAATTCAACTGTGATACTAAAGTATCGGTAAGTTAACATAAGAAGTTAATTAGACTATTTAGTATTTCAAGTCATGTCATATTAGTATGGCACCATACCACGGCGCTTCAGAGGCCTTACTCTGTACACAAAACCCGATCCAATGAATATAGCCATCCTTGTCACACGCATACATGGCCTGGTATGAGTGACAGAGATGGCTATAACCATTGGATCGGGTTTTGTGTCCAGAGTAAGGCCACTGATCCCTTTACGTTACGTGCTTCCATATTTTTATATTTCCATATGCTTGATGCTTTTCATGACAATACGGTGATGTTCCCTTTACGATTGGATAGATGTGCGTCAACCTTTAATATACCTACCTTACTCAAACTTATGTCCATAATTACATTTAAAGTTTTATGTCTCTCCATTAATTATAATATTTTTATTAATTTTTGCAGATTATTCGGCCCTTTGTTATAAGGACGAACACTACACTGAAGTTTGTGGTACAAACCGATATATTTGAGCAAACTATTAAGCAGACCGAGTGTTTGTAAGTACATTTTATATCTACTAATTACATATTTACTACTAGGTACTTCTTAATTACTGCCCGCAACTTTGTCTTTGTATAGACTATGACCTTTCTGAAAATGGTTTGGTCTTCCTAAGATAGGAAGACCAAACCATTTCCACTATACACACTGTTAAGTGATATTAAAAAAATATGACAGGTTCTCCATCTAGAGGCAGATTTTTTACTGTGCCTTCTAACTTTTTCTTTTAGTTATAATGCTTTGAATTAATTCACAAGAAACGTCTTTAAATCTCGCGTTTTTAATTATCATTCATTTCATGGCAGTTTTAATCACCATTGGCCCTGATGCTACGAGTAGATGTGGTCTAGGGTGACACATATCTGCTTAGGAGCAACCTTATCACTCTATAATAATATCTATTTATAGCTAACACCATATTTTTGTTTTGTTTATAGGAACCCAGGTTCACGTTGCTTCAAAGGCATAGTAGGCCTAAGCTACAAGACAGCCTGCACTCCCACCTTCGGCACCATCAAGATGTATCTGTATGATCCTCGGAAAAGTCCGGAGCACCGATTGGAGTACGAAGCTATCAGCTTTCCTGTCTGCTGTTCATGTAGTTTTGAATCCATTTAGTTAATAAAAACAACATGTTTACAACGGACACGTTTGGTGCAGTGATAATGCGCTCCTGACTACTCAGCTAGCACTCGCGGGAAAAAATTCCGCTAGGGACAAATATTTGTGTGATGAGCACGAACATTTGTACCTGTGTCGAGGTTGTTTTAAGTATTTATGGGAGACGCTCCCGTCATAATCGTTGTCTGGTACTTCGTAACACAAGGAAGAAAATTCCTTACTTCGAAACCAGACAATTGGTGTGTTATCTGGGCATATTAATTCGTTTATTTATTACGATAGCAAGTTAATGCATTAATAAACGTGAAATAGATATTAAATAAGGTTTATTTCAATATTGTGTAAGATTCAAAAATATTTTATGTATCCTAGTGATAATTGTTTTTAAATTTAAGTGCTGTGTTAATATTTGAATGTTCATTAATCACAGTTTGATTAGTTTTTAAGCAAATAGACCCCCGCCTGTAAATTAAAGTAAGAATTAAGTTGTATTTAATGTCACCAAATTATTAGATACTTATGTAGATGCTATTTATAAACAAACAAAATAAATAAATACTTAGACTGATATTTTAAGGTAATTTTATAAATACTGTAAGAAATTAGGTAGAAATATTATATTGGTTTGATGAAATTCATTGTTTTTCTTTTCTATTCTATTTTTACCCTAGTATTTTCTTCAATAAGAAACAGTCTTTTTAGCACAAAACATTAAAAACAAATAAATCAAAAGTATCCTATTGACAGTCTTATCGCTGGAAGCGATCTCTTCCAGACACCTATTTGGTAGAGGAAGCAATGTTGTTATGTATGTAGTGTATTATTAACATGTATATTAAAATATTACTTGTTCGGTACTCACACTGAAAAATAGTTTTTAACATAAGTTCAATAATTGAAAAGGAACAATTAAAACGGTAAAACCAATATCTCATGAAAACCTTCCTAGAACTATAAATTAAATCACCGATATCACAATACTATTACTCAATGACTAATTTCATTCAAACCAAAAACCGTGTGTAATGTTGATGACGTCATTAAATGAATCATTTTGACGCGCTTAAGGTCGAAATACCCGTCTTACTGTGAGAAGCTCCTAATTATACACGTTCAATTAAATAACATCTTCCTCTTAACACTAATTCCGCTCCAGTTTGAACCATTGTTTATTTAGATATTAACTATATCCCCCTTATTTACCTAGTGGTAGTAGTAGGTAACATTTTTTTTTATGATTTTGTCCTTTACCAATCATGAAGGAAAAGGGAAGCTACAAGTGCTCGTTTTTAAAAGTAATCCGTCTCTTTTTGATATACTTATAATTTTTACGCTATTGCAGTTAAAACTATGAAGTTAGACATGTTATGCCCTTTTTGAGTTGACCACCATGTTTGAGATACGATTTAGAGAATTTAATGAAAAAGTACACAACTCAATTAATTAAGCAAATTAGTTGGTTCATATGTAAAGCAAAAAAAGCCTTCTATGTTGATTTATTGCGACCAACGAAATACATAATTTATTATAAATATTTTATAAATAAATTGAATTGAAATAGATATGAAATAGAATTTGGAACGTCTGATGGTGACAGGCAAAGTGGAGGGAAAAAGACCGAGAGGCCGCAGTCCAAAACGATGGTCGGATCAGATCTCCGAGCGATTGGAAACACCGATCAACGACGCACTGCACCAAGCGACAGATCGCAGCAGATGGAAACTGTTGGTTGACATAATACGGAGTCACGATACTCAGCAATGAGTGACCGATTAAGAAGAGAAGAGAGAAAATAACAAGTTTGAAGATTTTGCATATTTGTAGCTCTATTTCTAGCTTGAAGATTCAACCATCTTAGTCACGTCATCAAGCGGAGGCTCCATGTATCATTGCTTGTTGTATAAGCCGGGTCAATTATAATTGTACAACAACTCACAGTGCAATAAAGTTTTAATAAATAATAATAATAGTCCCACTAGTCGATTTCGACTACGGTGGCCAGTCACAGCGACTAACCGACTGGCGACTACGCGGGACATATTATAGTGCACAAGTGTGTGCGCAAACACAGGTGCACTCTATATTCCTTCCACTCTCATAGCCCGATGGGCCAGCAATCTGACACGTCCGGAGAGAGAGCAGGTGCAGGACCAACGGCTTTGCGTGCTTTCCGAGGCACGGAGGTGAAACACCGCCAACTTCTTAACTCCGGGCTTCCCTGAAAATTCTGAACAAAAAAACCCAGGTACATATTTTTTGCCCGACCCGGGAATCGAACCCGGGACCTCTGGCGCAGCCGTCGCTTAAAAATGAGACCTTCTAACCGCTGCGCCACTGAGGCAATAAATAATAATGATAATAACAAAATGTATTATTTTCTTATTTTTAGTCAGTGGTCTTTCCAGTTGATACCTCTTATCAACTGGGAAGACCTCATTGAATACCATGTAATCCGATAATGAATGTTGCTTTGATCTAAATTGTTTATATGCGTACGCTAGTGGAACAAGGCATTCCCCTATTACTGAGTTATCGTAAAATTTCTTGTTATTCCGTTATTTTATAATTTCGGCATCCTGAAAAGTTTTTTTTTAAGTTCCTGCCAGATGTACTGTATGTATGAATTTATCCCTTACTTAATAAATCATATTTGTTCCTAAAAAAGTAAATCTGTCACCTTAGTTTAAGCAACAATTAGTTAAAAAATACTATCTATAAATATCCTACTACTATTATAAAGGCGAAAGTTTGTAAGTATGGATGTATGGATGTATGGATGTTTGTTACTCTTTCACGTAAAAACTACTGAATGGATTTGAATGAAACTTTACCACAATATAGCTTATACATCAGAATAACATATAGGCTACAATTTTTGAGGTTTCTAATGTGAGGTCGTAAAAAAACACATTTTTTGCGCTACTAGACGGGACGAACCTGAAGTCCACGCGAACGAAGTTGCGGGCAAAAGCTAGTACATCAATAAATCATTGCCGCACAATGAAAATGTAAGCCGGGATTTTTTCATTATTTTTTTATTAGGTGACAGATCTATTATTTTGATCTATATTTTTTAGTATAGATCACAATATAATAGTGGATCAAAAATATTCTTTGGTTAGAAATCGTAAAGTAAGTATCAGGTTTTCGAATTTTAAGCTGCTAAATATGTAAAAAGAAAATTCGAGCATTCTTCACAGCCTTTTTGTGGCTTAACGGCTTAGAAGGTTTTGGCATGGAATATTTTAATTCTAAAATATTAATAAGGAATCGATTTCTTGAGTTTTCACCTTGTTTCAGTGATTCTACTTTCAAGCACAATATAAAGGTATAAGTTGAATTTTGTAGCCGTCATACAAAAGACATCAACGGGTACTCTGACTATGACGAAGAGTTGAGTACCTGGTACTCGTAACTTTCTCCTATTTGGAGTTGGTAAAACCAATAAATTATTCGTCTTGTCTTAATATACTTTTTTCTGTAAAAAATGACTCAGTAAACTAGTAGCTACAGGAAAGCTATAGCCTTACTTTGTAATAGACAATAGAATTATTTCCTGAAAATGAACTTAATTGGGTCTTTACGGAAAACGTAACTATGATATTATGAATGACGTTTCAACTAATCATCGAGTTGCAGTTAGAATGCAAATTTAATGCAAATAACGAGTTGCCTATTTTCAACCGACTTCAAAAAGGAGGAGGTTATTTATTCGACTGTATGTTTTTTTAAATTAATATTTGTTACCCCATATCTCCGTCATTTGTGAACCAATTAGTTCTTTTCTTTACTCTGATGGTGTATGAGATCGCTGAAATGTGATGAATTAAGATAAAGGCATTTAAGTGCATTTTTTCAATTCTTTTTCAAAAATGTCTGACTGATTGTCTTGTCTAAGTTCATCAAAATGATAATCTATTACATATTATCAAATAAAAGAAAACTCTATAGTATTAACTTTATTTTAACGTAACAACTGATGCAGTTAAACAACTAACTGAATTATCTACTTTTAAGTAGGTACACAATTTATGGAAGTTTTATAAGATTTGTTCAAGGCATCAAATATTGTAGGTACATACTTAATAGCACCAAAGTTAACAAGTGAATATTCATTTAGATATTTTAATGCTTTGCGACCGAATGGGTGTCATTAGCAGCTGATAGGGAATAATGGAAGGTGTTGGGGGAGTCCTTTGCAAAGGATGAAATAATTAAAAAAACATAATAATCTTACGGCTGGTTTGCAAGAGGCGTGTTGCGATCCAACTTCATCCGTTCAATTTCCAGGTAGTTGTATTTCAACTCAGTGTCAACGAATATTATCAATATAATAATATTAAAATAAAACTACAATGGTATAATTATTTATGTTATTAAATTATAATAATAGTATCAATTTAATGCGAAATTGCAATACAAACTGCTAATTTCACAGTAAAGCAGAGCTTACTTAACTGTCAAAGTTGCATCGCAATATTGCTTTTCTCTGTGATACGCACCCAGTACCATATTAATATTTTATTCATGTTTTAACACTATTAACAAACCCATCGACCCTTTTCTTATTAGCAAGACGTAGTACAATAATTCAGTTTGAATATGGGGTTTGAAAAACCGTTAAAATGTTAGAAATCTTAACCTTCATCTATTTTACTCATCACACTGCAACATAAACATTAGATCCTTATAAGGCGAGTTATGACGTTTCGCCCCAATAAATGACGTTTTGATACGCTATTGCCATAATACAGTTACGTATTGACCCATATCATGTGACGTAATAATATGTTGGCAAGTTGTAAATGTAATTTTACTATCAATGAACATTGTTCTTGTAAACGGGAGGAATGGGCAAGGGAAAACCCGGTTTATTGGATATAAGTTTGGATACGATGCTCTTCAAATCATTAACATTTCAACATTTGAATCGAACGGATGTTCCATTTAGAAAGTTTTAGTTTATTTTAGTCATACTTATTAGTTCATTAGATACCTAATCAAGAAGTTATTAGTTTTATTTGCAACGATGTACGGAAAAGCGCTCATATTTTTTGTAAGTATTTTTTTTACCTTATTTTGTTTTAATAAGTAATGTTTTTAATTCAATTATCATCTTTGTGATAATGTAGTCAATTAATTTATTAATGCGTTATAACTAATTATATGTTATTGATTTCAGACTGTAACAGCATACGTGTCTGGTGGCATAGTTCAAACTATTCCACAAGATGGTAAGTTACTCATATTTTTTTAATATACACCCATTCCTAGGCCTATTTATTATTTAAAAGATTTGAAGAGACTATCTTATAAGTCGATATCAATATCAGAGTGATCTATGTTAAATTCCAGCCAAATTTCAATATTGAGATTTTAGAGCATAGTAGAGTTTTATCTCTTTAGTTTTTCCTCATACCGATCAATCTGGGGAATCTCCTCTCTGAATCATTCATTCACTATTTGTTTACGTTTAACAGCAAGAGCATGATAGTATTTTGCAATAGTAAAGTCACTTATGTCGGGACAAGATCTATACAAAAAAAATGACCTCTAATAAATAATATTGTTTTTTTTTTGTGTCATACTTACTCGTATGTATGACGGTCTATTAAGCAAACAATAGTAATACTTACAATTGTAAACTAGTTAAGTTATTTTTGCATGTAGAATATTAACTAGAAAAATCTTTCTTATTTCAGTTGAAATGCCTCCCTCGTGTGTCGGCAAAAATTACTGCTTCGAAAAAAGCCCCAAGTATCCTCAAAAGCTGATCGACACAATTTTCACTGAATTGGTGAGTAAAAAGAAAAGATACACAAATTGACAATAAATATTGATTGCGCTGATAAACCTTACAAATCTTTCCTGACAGTATTTTACTAGTGTAAAAATGTGTGCAGAGGAATAGAGTATGTCTAAGCTACTTTTTGTGACAGTAAAGAAAGAAAAAACATTTATTGGTAAAAGGACATCAAAGCAAACACATACGCAGGCTTCACTACAAATTTGACTATAGAATAAAAAAAAAATAGTTTTTTTTTATGAAGCATAGTAACAAAGTTCTTGCAAGCGTTCTGTCATCCGTAAAAATAAATGATGGAGTTTATAATAATATTATTATTAATATACATTTTAGGATCCTCCCATGGTTGAGGGTGAAGGAGGCATGTCTATTGCAGATCGCGATGGCAACGAAAATCCAGAACATGGCTGCGAACGAAAGATCGATGTAAGTAATTATTATTACGTAAATTAAGAGCAAGAAAAGCTCACGTGCAATTTTCCCACTAAAATTACGAACAAGAGACTGCAGCTCATAAGATTGATCGATGCAGCTAGCGTTAACTATACCATTATTTTTATTTGAATCGATATGAAGTTTTCGGAATTCATAAATTAAATACCTTTTTTGATTAATTTATTTGCCCTTGCCTTCACTGGTTGGGGCTTGTTAAAATCAGTTTTTAGTATAGTAGTTCATATGTATGTTCCAACTATTATTAGTCGAAGATTTTAGCTGCATAACTTTATTAAATAATCGTAATTTTAATAAAACTTTATGTTGTCCTCTTTTCAGTTCGAGCCGATCTACGAGATAATGGATAAAAATGGCAAATTACGCTTCGTAGTGCAATCCGACAAGAATTTAATCCAGAAGATTCGTACAGAATCTTGTGTGTAAGTTATATTTAACCAATACCTTCACTGCAGACTTTGCCGCTCTCGCATTTGTTTATTTAGCCATGAAAAGAGTTGTACTTCAAACGTTACACCATAAATCGTCTGAAATAGATGAAAAGGCCATTGAAAGATAAACCTTCACTGCCATTATGATTTTTAGCTTAATAAAATAACCGGAACTTTACCCAAATAAGACTGGGATTGCGGTTTGCGTTGTAACTTTGCTGCCGCAAAATCACAGCAATGAGAAAATAACGTTGTAGAAAACGTACAGGCACCATAGAAGTAACATTATCTAACTTATATTCTACGCGCTTTGTATAATAAAAAAATAATACAAAAAATCTTCTTACTAACCGTGGTTGCATGGTACATTGGACAAGGCAAGACGTACCCTAAAACAGTAATTAGTATTGACTCGCTGGTCACTAGCCGAGGTCTCGGGTTTGAATCCTGTGTTGGGCCGAAATTTGTTTCTGATTTTTTCTATCTAGAAAATACTCGAATCAGCTCGGAGTCAGGAAGCTGGTGGTGATGACACCTCCGTGCCTCGGAAAGTAGGTACGTGAAGCCGTTGGTCCTGCGTCTGATCTCTCATCGGTCATGTCAGTCTGCCGCCATCTCACCGAATTAATATAGTGAAGGAACCGAGAGTGCACTTTTGTATTGCACACACATCTGGACACTTTAATATCTTCTGCATACATGGCATATCTCTGTTAAAAAGGGCCGCTATTACCTAAGAATTGGCAGGAGTAAATTATTATTATAAGAAATTAACCCCTAATTTTCACATTTATTTTCAGGAACCCCGGCCGTATCACAGGCCCAGGGTCTCGCTACTTTGACGAACACCTACTAGGGGCCTACAACATCAGCTGTCACGAGAAGAGGATAGACTACAGCTTCCTCGCTCTCTCATTAGACGGGAATCGGCTGGAAGACGTCGAAGTCCAGGGTGGCGTTCCTGTTTGCTGTTCCTGTCATTTTGAACGTTTATAGTATGTAACTAGAAGGTTCATGCTATAAATATGTGAATAGTGTAACCTATTGATTGCGTAAGCGTATCGAGAAATGTCAAAATCCATATTAAAAAGTATTTTTTTTACTCACCGCCAAGGGGGCGCTAGTCCAATTTTCATACGAACTGACATTTCTCGATAATCGATAGTTTTTCGTGATTGGGGTACAGCTTAAGAGGAGCAAAAATCGCTTGCTTCTCGAGTAGTCTTCTTCCTAAAGTGACGCCGTATCACGCACGGACGCAAGGGTCGTGTGTGCAAGGGATTTTTGTAGGTGTGGGTAGGCGCCACAGACCTAGATCCTACGATCGAGATCTTTGGCGCCTACCCACATACGCAGAAATCTACATACGCAGAAATCTGTTAAAATATCTCATGTAGATATTGATAATAAACTCTATGTTATGTGTACTCTATGCAGTATCATTCACGATTATGATGATTTTTATAAAGCACAGATTAGTAACTTAATATTATGTTTATATTGGAATGATTATGATCGTATTTTGCAGTATTAAGAAAGTTGTTATGGCTTGTGTACGTGATGTAAATACCTACAAAAATATAAATTTTAAGCATTTTTTAATTTTATTTTGTATTTTTAAAATGTAAATATAAGAAACTTAAACAAAACTTTTAAAAGTGTTTTAAGACGATTGCACCTTCACAAAATCAAATCGCAATAAAGAAATGGAGTTCTCAAAAGGAAATATTTTAAGTCTGGTCCAAAGCGGTATGTAAAGATCCTATAAGTTTATGTTTAAAATAAAAGATCAATTAAATAAAATAGTCTTACTTGCAACGAATGGTTTAAGTTTATCTTGTTTTACAAGCTTTGTATGAACACGTGGCAAAATTGACTGCGCAAAATTTTGCATTACGTTTCGCTTAGGAGTAGGTATGTTTTTTTTATAACTATTTTTTGTTTGAGACTAAGCAGTTAATTGACCTTGATCGCACCTGATGTCAGGTGTGGATGAGGTTTAGGGTGGCGCATATCTGCCTTGTAGCAACCTATTTTCACTATTGCCTTAAAGCACTTATTAGAATTATATTTGGAGCTATATGTAGATTATTAGGTCAAATTAATACCCCCGACAACGCTATTGATACAACATGCCCAGTTTCATTAAATTAGAAGTCAATTGGATTACTGTTTTGAATAAAACTAAGATGATATCAAAACCCGCTCTCTGACTCACGAGTGGTATCACTGTAGGCAGATTAGATATCAATTATCTAAATTCTAATAACCCCAAGTCACGAAGTTTTAGCAACTTTAGATTTCCTTTGGGAATACCTTCAAGCCTTTTGAGAAGTAGTATATATCTTTGTTATTTCAATGAGTCTCCGAGTGATATTTTAACAAAGCTTCTCTATTAACTTTTCAAGCGCGGATCACACTAAGGCAGTAAATTCCTACCTGTAAAAAGATCAGCAAGGATCTATATGGCAAGATGTATAATTTGAGCTTTAACTTCTACCATTACAAATAGGCGTAGGCCTATTCAGACTTCGCCTGCAGGGGTAGCCCTGCAGGCGAAGTCTGAAGCAAACTTTTGACATTTCGCGTAGACAATTTCAATTTTCTAATATCCTTTTTACTTATTTAGTATCTTTCATAATTTTTTAAAAATATTTGTATTTTTTTCAAAATTTCTTCACAATCAATAAACACACAGAATCACCAAATTTGTCTCAGCGTTTTTCGAGCGCCACGGTTGTTTTACAGGGTACTATATCGAGACTTCTGTGCTTAGATCTCGCCCAACACTATTTAAATATTAGGCGCTTTTAAACTAGCTAGAAGGTGACACATATTTCAACCATAGTAACAGCACATTTTCACAATTTCTTTACTATATTATTCAGGCTGCTTTCACCCATTTATTGTTTGAAACCCTGGCAACCTTCCAATGTAGTGGGTACTTCAACCAAAATGAACTAGGTGTGAACAAGAGAACTGAGTTTTCTCTTTGATGATCTAAACGTAAATAGTAGGTCTAGTAGGTAGTCTAAAAATACAATAGTTTCTTCGCTTCATACTTAAGAGGTCTATTTGTCGAGTAAGAAAGATCGGTTAATTTATAAGAATAAATACATGAAACAGTGGTTGGGTTGCGAAGACGACAAAGGGGACATCCTTGGACTGAGTTATGTAGTCGACCTATTTTTATAATAACAATAAAATACGTTACTACTAACATTGCACCTAATATCACCTCCAGAAACAGTAGAAGTAGAAGATAGTAGGGGGTTGCAATTGTCACGGGTCTGTGTATCTGTCTGTATCATAGCTTCCAAACGGATGAACCAATGTTCGTTTTTATTTTGTCTCATAGAAAATTTTGCCATGGGCTGTTTAATGAAAATCTTTTCAGCTGTATTTTTTTTGCGGCGGATTTTTTTATTTAAAATTTAATGTTATAGTTATATGTACAAATGCTAAAGACCGATGTGCATCACTCGAGTCTAAAAGGTGTGCCCAATTAGTAACAATTTGATGTTAACGGGAAAACACTATGATGACGTAAAACAATAAGTATAAAATATTCCTAAAGTATTAGTATGCGCCATAGGACAATAATTGTGCTCCTGATGACGAAATTTTACGTGGTTGAATCAAATTCATGGGATTTCCTTCCAAGCTCAAATGCTTGTAATAACTAGAGATAGTAAGAGGTAGTAAGGTAGGATCAACGCACAGTGAGCTAGCAAAACGCCTTTGCTTTTGAGTTGTATTCATTTTCTGTTTAAATTTAAAATGTATGTTAAATGGCTTGCTTGCTAAGACAGGTCACAGTGAGACGTCATTTTTATGAAGAACTAATGTACCTGTGTTCCACAATAAATTAATTTGATTTGAATTAATTTGATTTGACTTGCAACCAGTTACCATAGAAATCAGTGGAGTGACTAACCGCCTTACCACAAACAATTTAACTTAGTTTGGACCACTGTGTACCAATATGGCTAGTTTAAAATCAACGAAAATCAAGTCAAATGTCATAAGGTTATATAAATTGCACTTGTAAAAAGCAACTTTGAACCTGTGACTGTCATAAGGTACATTTTACTTTAGCTGCATAGCATTTAAACAGTAGATCAAATCTAGTTTACGTTGATGTTTATCAACAATATTTTGTTTTAAGAAACCGAATTTGGCTGACAGATAGCTGAAGTACTTACATGATTATGACGAGCTCAACCCGTAACACCCGTTTAACATGGTGATACACGGCTTGTAAGTAACTTAGTTCATCTAAAATGTACCCTTCGAAAGAAAATCGTAAAAGCTGATTGCAGATGTCTTAGCACAATTCTCATGTTATTCCATAGCCTATTGCTTGATTTTAGGTAGTTTTTTGCCACCAACAGCAACACGGATGACGTGCCATTGAAAAATAAATCGATCGTACTAACATACCGGTAAAAAGTAACCCCCTTATTCATAATAACGCAAACAGTCTAATAAACCTGTTTTAACTATTACACTGTTTTGTCTGTTCTTTCTTGGCGCTGTTAAATACAAATACAAATACAAATACAAATACAAAATACAAAATTATTATCATTTGAAAGAAAGTGACAAAACAGTGTAATTGTTAAAATAGGTTTGTTAGGCTGTTTTAATTATTATAAATAAGAGGGTTAGTCTGCAACTCTTTGCATTTCATTTAACGATACAATTAAGAAAATACTGCGCTATAGTGTCAGCAAAAAAGGGTCAATTTCTAAATCACAGCGTCCCAACCGCAGCGTTTTCCCGCCCAACTGGCCGTTGCCGCGAAGCCTGCGCACGCGTCGCCCGCATACAAAAGACATTCAACTTGAACGCAGCCTCAGTCTGTGACGAAGTGATACTGAGAACGCACGTGTGTGACGAATTGGAATAAACAAAATGTTTACCGGCATCTTCTTTTTAATCGTACGTATAAAACATATTTAGAGTATTAGAACACGTTATAAAAATGTCAATAAAACTAAATAGGCGTCTTATAAGAGTGCATTTCAAAATTAGAATGTATACAAAGTCCTTTGTTGTTGTAAGTTTGTTGACAACAAAGTAAGGCAATTTTAAAAATGTTATGGTTACCTTTTTATCAACAACTTAAAAGGTGGTTATAATTTAAGGTATCAAAACAAACCTCGTTAATAAATCTTTGTTGTTGTGTAGGTAATTTTCCCCAATTTTTTGACTGCAAGGACAGAAAACATAATTATATGTATAATACTTACATAGGTACTGCGTAATTAATGATACCCAGTATATATAAATCTATATACTCAAAACATAACTACATATTGCATAAACCCTCTTGCGCATCTAACCGTCTGTTCTCGATTATCTCAAAAATTACTGCAAGGATTTTCATGCGGTATTTACCAGTATACATATAGAGTGAATCATGAAAAACGTTAAAGTATAATTCGTCAAGGACTATTGCCCCCGTACAAGGCTGGGACGGTCCACTAGTAAATATATAACTGTTTTACTACTTAATCAGTTAACCGGTCCAATTATGTTGATTAGCATAATTAATGTTAACAAATGTTGTTAATCATCAGCTGCTTGGGTATGTAAAATAATAAAATTTTATTGCATATTTGCTAATGACCTGTATGTTGCCTTTTTATCGATCACAACAAGTTACCAACTTCAGAATACTCACATTTGTGGAATTAACAATTAAAATAACATATAATCCGAAATAAGTTAACTAAAATCCCAACATCCGATTACCTAATTTCTAGTTTTGTGTAGTGGGGATTTTCGAGGATGATTTTGAGCTCCTGCCTAATTTTTGCGTCGGTCAACAAATTGGAATGGTTCTCTCACGGTTAGTCATCAGCTAATTAAGACATAATAAACCTGCTAATGTAATGAATGAGGAAAAACACTGTAATTTTGAAATACAGTACACACACTACTGTGTTGTAGTACAGGGGGTGTACAGCTATCTTGCTATGATCTGTTCAAGTTCTAGGCTATTCCGTCTCTCTTCTCAGTCGTATTCTCATTTTTGAAGGTAGTACCCGTCTTGGTAAGCCTCGGTGGATGATCTTACGAGGTATTTTCACGCCACTCTATCTTCAGTATGTCTAAGAGCGGCAGTCACCGGGAGCCCTATGATTTCTTTTATACAATTGTAGACCATGTCCTTAGTCAACAAATAGTCACTAGACGCTATACAACCTGCGACAAAAAACAGTTATGTCAACCAGTTATTGATCTAATGTACTTACTAGTTAGCATAAAGATTATGTTTAATGTTGCTTATTGTCAACCTAAGCTACCTCATGGTATTGCAAAGGCAATACTCTAATCGTGAGTAAATTTTAAGTAACATTTATGAGTACATCAGTACATCTTTCTTCCAGAAACCGAGTTGTAGAAAAGTAGCAATTTCTAATCTAAATCAATTTCTAACACTGACACAGAACCGTTTTCTCGGCTGGTTCGACTCTCTCTAGAGAGATTGATATTGGAAAGTGAACTGCACTTCCAAGTGTACGTACAAATGGTAGGTAATTCTATTTTTCTCTTGGTGAAACTTAGGTCAGCTTATTTGAATAATTTCAAGCATCGGGATTTTTCTTCTAACTACCTGACGAGCTTTTTTAAAAAACTTACTGACAATAAGGCAGTGGAATACAAACTTAGTTTAGAGGATGTTTTTAGTAAAAAGAGAAATACTTCAAATGATTGCAATTCAATGAAAAAGAAAGCACAATGAATTAAATTCACAAAAACAGTTTTCTTATTGCATGACCTCGCCTCACTAAGAGCTGTTTGGAATAGACATGAAATCATACAAAACCTACATGTACAGATAGATTCTTATTTTACAGGGATGGAGCTAAAATGCAACATTTTTGTGGTCACAAATTAGAATAGTATCTTTGAAACAACATCTCTATTACGTGCGTGCGAATAATGATTAATATTAATGTAAAACATGACATTATTTTTGATACTGAATAAATTAGCGCGCTATCTCGTTTCACTGTGTATTTTTAACTAAAATAACTTGAATGTTTTTATTTAATTAAAGCATAAACAACAAACATCGAAAGTCCTCGATAATAATATTATTCCAAGACAATTTTAGATCAATCCGGTTACCGTACGGAAAACAATAAGAATACGTCACTTATCCTTAAAGTTTTCCTTTTGCATTTACAAGACGCAATTTTGTAATTATTACGGTGTTACGTAATATCGTTATCATAAAATTTTCAATAGCATTGTTTTAACATTAACATACATTTATTCTAATTACAAATTCATAGCAGCATGCAGCATGGTTCACGTGGTGGCAGTCTGACCTGTTGTGCTATCAAAAAAATGTATTTTTATGGTGTGTCACTGTGTGTTTGTATACTAACATGAAGCTAAGTCTCTTATGTAACTGGGTAAATTTTCGAACCGTCCTTTTTTTCGTCATTACGGTGGCAAATTTTATTTTTCACTGTTCGTCGAAACTAAATGCGTAAGAATAAAGATTTAGATGCTATGAATCTAATAATTTATAAGGCACTCTTTGAAACTAAATACTTTCGGAGATATAAATAAATTTTGAATTCGCGCCACCTAAATGATGATAAGAGCCACCGAAATTACCCTAACCATTAATCAACTAAGCAAAATTTCTAAAATATTCAAATAAAAATGCGTTAGTGTAATTTAATATTTTCTTTATACTAATCAACGTTTTAATTAGGAACTTTGTCGAAACAGTTACATATTTTTTTATATCAAGTACTATAATGTTGAAAGTTTGAGCTAGGCTTTTTCTTCTTCTTCTTCCTAGCAACTGTCCCGTCTGGTGACGGGGTCTACTTTCCGACTATTCTTCCTCCACTTTGCCTTATCCTGGACGTCGTTCTCCGGTAAGTCACAGCTTTCTAGGTCTTTCTTAACAACACTCAACCATCGCAGTTTAGGTCTTCCTCTTCACCTTTGACCCGGTAGGTTTTGGTTTAGTGCTACTTTACCGATGTAGTCAGATGGTCTCCTTTTCACGTGTCCAAACCATTGCAGCCGGTTTTCTTGTAGTTTATCGGCGACGTCGCGCACGCCTAGGCTTCCACGCACGTACTCATTGCGGATCTTGTCAAGCCTCGTCACTCCGACATCCATCGCAGCATCTTCATCTCAACAACTTGGATGGTCTGCACGTGTTTTTTTGTGACCGCCTAGGTCTCGCTATCAATGTAAGCAGTGGTCTTATGACTGACATGTACACCAGTATTTTTTACTTTATGGGCATTCTACTGTCACATGTTATGCCCGTAACTTCGCGCCACTTGAGCCAGGCGGCTGCTATGCGATGCTGTAGGTTATTCTTCATATTACCAGACTCGTTCATCGCGCTGCCGAGGTACTTGTACTCCTGACACAGTTTAATCACCTGTCCATCTATTACTATCCGAACAGGGTCAAGAGGGTAAACAGGGAAAGTTTGAGCTAGGCTTCATGTTTTTGAATTATAGTAAATGATAATTGAGCATCTACTAGTAATAATAATTGATTATCTATCATTACGTGTTTAAAATAAATATTGTATTGATTGTTAGGGTATTTATCGTTACAGTGGCTTATTCGTCATTCCGGTGGCCCAATACACCACCGTAATTATGCCACCGTAATGATGACAAAATGTTTTTTTCATGATCATTACTTAACTAAATAATTCATTGCGTAGATATTAACAAGTCGTTATATTGAACCAATAATCTATAACATACATACTTGAAGTTACAATACAACACTCTGTTCGTTGTCAAAAACATGCCACCGAAGTTATCACACACGGTGACCAAAACACATTTCTCAAAAAACGTACCTCGGAAACTAGTTGAAACTTGCGTATTCGCCGTCCTTTCCAGACTCAAGTTAGGGCACGACTAACGCCCAGGATGGTCCGAAACATAAATGGGTCGTATCATTGCTTGGAAAATGGAAACAATTACTCAACTGCAAGCATTGCAAGATCAGTTTTACGCGGGACACAGACATATTGGCGTCTCATTATTTTAATATAATAGTTAGTGAAGTTTTTATGCTTTTAGTTATGAAATGGAATAAACATCTTTCAAATAAGATAGTTTGATGAAAGATACGTCAAAATTTCGAGGAATTGTGAGTGGTTTTGTGCGCGTAATTTAAAATGGGACAAGCCTCCCAGGGGTAGGCCGCTTATACAAGTCGGATGTTCAACGTGTTATTTCTTGTAAGTTTTGTGTTAATTCTTATCTACTCTTTTATGCACGTTTAAGTTACGAGCTATATTTATAAGAAAGCGTGTTTTGAGTCTGTTTTGAATGATAGTTTTTTTATTAAGGTCACCGGACGCTCAAAAAAGTACGCTTGAAAATTTACCCAACTAACAAATTGATCCTGTGTTGGTCGAAATAAATAAATGAATTGAATTGAATTGAATAGCAAATGTTTGCATTGCTTACAGTGAATGTCAAAAATTCAAAACTTTTTAACGATAATCACTTTTAACTTTTTAAATTTATTTAGGACAACCAACAAAGCATACACCATACATTTACCTTACTTACTAGGCTGCCATTTGGCTGTATACACATCAAGTTTTCAATGCCATTACAACTTTATACTAAAACTAAGAGAGTCGACTCTCTGCCCAACAAATAAAACCGCATTGAAATTCGATTCAAATGGTTGAATGTTCACATGGAGCAGTTTGCCGGTAACAAGCGGCTGCCGTTGCCGTTTGTGCCGTTGACACACCATCGATGAGCCGTCGGCAGGCATAACATTCGACATAAGTGTCGCTTGTTTGTTGAAATAAGTAGGTGCACCAGGTACACAAAACGACAAAAGCGAAATGCGAATTAAATTCATACTAACCATGTAGTGACAGCTTCTGCTGTAGTAGTAACAACTCGAATTTTTGCTCTGCCGGATTAAATTTGTCACAGGTCTTGAACCAAAACACGTTTTGTATATTATTACTCGAGCCTCATCTCGCACGTGTAAAGGTTAACAATGAAATGTGAAACACTTCGGTTAATTTTGTTCACGTCGTAGGATACGTATTAAAAGAAGCAGTTGGCTGCGAAATTGCTACAGTGAGTGCAAAAAGCCTTAAATAAATAAATTCGAGCTCGGTTGCTTTTAGAATGTCCATGTTTGTCCAATTCTAAAGAAAGGTAATGTTGTATTAGCTCTAGAATCCGAGAGCTCCGTAGATTTTGAAGTCACTGCATAAATATTCCATCGGTATTATTATTTCTTCAAAATATAAAAAAATGGTGTTTACAAATATTTACCCTTTCAACATTATTCGTTTTATTTACAGGTTATTGTCCAGTCCATTACACAAATAGATGGGGCCACCAAACCTTCAGGTACATATTTTTCAATTGAGATATATAATAGTATTTCCAAATTTCTTCCCTTTGAATTATTTGTAGTGAATTTTTAGTTAAACATAAAGTACCGACTATAAGTCATTATGAACGTTAAAGAAAAGTCGTTTTCTACAAAAAAATATCTTCTTTAAAAAAATTGTATCATCTTCATGTTATCAAATGACGTCTGATCTTTATATTTGAGGTCGTCCACGTCCTAAAGTACTTCATTTCTGCTTATTTATTCATATATTTTCTGCATATCAGTAGCATAAAATTACGTAGCTTTGTTGTACATAGTTCTTTTTTCTTTCTTTGCCAAAGCCTGAGATCGGCTTTAGGGAACTTAGTTAAAGGTTAAAGGGTCGGTTATAGGTCTTCTTAAGTTAAAATACTTGCTCGTGTCTTTTTTCACATGGTTTTACCCCACCAGTTACTTAGCACGCATTTTTATAAATACAGAAAGCGATCAACTAGATCTCAAGTAGATATTTCAAGCTTTCTATCTGAAGTTAGAAATTTTGTTTGAAATATTTCAGCGGAAGACAAAATTATCTTCCCCGGACCGATCAAGGAGTTGACTGTAAACCGATACGGGGGTGGAAACAGTGACAAAGGAAGCCAAGGTGAAGTCCCTGATGAGTGCAGACATAAGAACTACTGCACTGTCAAACCACCAAACTATCCTCAGCAAAAATTTGACACTCTCATCAAGCATCGGGTATGTGTGAAGTGAATCTTTCGAATAGTTTTATTTTAAGGTTGCGGTCCCGGCGGACTTGTGGTTGAAATATGCATTGTAGTTGATTTATATTAAATTGCTTTGATATTACAGATTCCCCTGAACCAGCCAATGTTGGACGGTCTGGAAGATAAGCAAGGAGATCCAGATGAAGTTGACAACTGCGAAAGTTTGGTTGAGGTAATATTAATTATATAGTGAAATCAATTCAAAAATAATGAGCCAATATGGTGGGCGCGTTAGCAATTGAGTCGTGACGCTATAATGCCAATAGAGATAGGAATATGCACTATGCAGCGCGCGGCTTTATAGGTAAATGTTAATGAGATAGACATGACACTGAAACGACTCAGTTGATAATACGCCGACTATAATCTAATAGTTCGAACATAATCCCTTCATGAATCATACAGAAGTATTATATGAAAATAAGGAATGCTTAAATTCCTCAGTTAGGCTAATAAATTAAAAAAAAATGTTTGTGTACCTTATGATTTTGCAAAATATGGTACCTATGTGTCACGACTACTCAAGATAAAAAAAAATATTTAACCAAACATATAGCAACTACTAAACTGTATAACAATAAAATCATCATTAGTATCCATGCCACAATCTTTAAGATCAATATTATGATACTATTTTAAAACTGGTTACTCACGGCTGAAGGAAAATCTTGAGTAAAATAACTTGCATAGCATATACAATATAAAGTGTAGTGCGTGTGTGACTAACGTTGTTTTGAAATAATAATATTCCAACCAAATTTGTTATAATTTACGCAAAAATTTTGGAAATAATCTCAATTTATGTTTGTGAAGTGAATAACGTCATCATAAGCCTGTTCTCGAATGAATAGTGAAATGCAAGTTGAAGGATAGTGTAACTTAAACTACGTCTAAACAGTTAAAACAAAAAGATTCCAAGTGTCGTTATTTGCTAAGACGTTTAACATTTGATAAATCTTAGTATTTATCAACTGCCGGCGCTGCTGGCGCTGCCATTCGCGCACACCAACTTGATGGCCAGAGCGCCGCTCACACGAGCCTTGCGCATTATGAACGCGGTAGCCGAACAACTCGACATATTTTTGTGTTCTCTGAGTGAGTTCGCAAGAACTGCATTATATATTATAAGTAAGTAGGATAAGTGTAGATTAGTTTTACACTATTGCATTAGGTTAAGTCTACCTGTAATGATAGTGTAATGTAAGAAAATAAATAAACAAATAAAACAAATAAATAGTAAGAGAAACCTTGATGTTATTATGTGTGTGTACATAGCCTATGTTTTATGTAGTGCAAAAGGCTACACTTAAGTAAAGGCCAGACCACTGTGAGAAAAATCGAGTACCTATTGTTACTACGAAATACGTGTAAGTAGGGTCAAATGACCGGTATTCGGCCAGTTAGTGAGAGTTCTCAACGTTGACATACAAAATCTGTATAGATTATTCGTTTTGTATTGATCGGAAGACTTAAAATCAAAACGTTATACTATCAAGATTTTTTTAATAGTAATGTAAGTCAAATGAGGTTGTAGTTTGATTTTTAAAAATGGTTTATATTAAAAATTGTGACATTGTGACGGGTTATAACTTTAAGCCTAAGGTCAGTTCCGATCTTAGATTACAACCACTAGTCCAGGACAATTAATTATAACTCAAAGGGGTTGTCGGAGAGCCTTAAATATACCTTCTAGCCTACTATCTACTACTCCAGTATATTACTGGTTATTGGTTTCCCTTAAACATTAAGACGGCCGTAATCCGACATCGAAATTTGCTCCAAACTTTTTGTTACCGACCTGGTATGGAATTGTGTAAATCAATCGTATTCATTTGACAGTTCAAAACGTACGATATGATCTGTCAAACGGCGAAGAACAAAAGATTGCTTTACACAATTACCCTTCTGACTTTAAATGCGTAGAGAAGTCTTAGTCTTTATGTCGCGATTCTCAAACCGACGGAAGGCCGAGTACCGGCGCACCTACCTATACTTTTAAAATTTGCACAATTTGCCCAAGCTCTGATATACACCATGGTGACCAATTGCGGTGATACTTTACTTAGTAATCCAAAGTTAATCAATGTTTATGAAAATCGCTTACTCGATGTAGTAAATTAAAATGTCAAGTTTAACGACTTGACAAATGTTTGCAATACATTGCTGGTTCGATTTATATTTTTAGTAAATAACAATATTTTTTTTTTAGTAAACCTTCTAAGGAAGAAGAAGAATATATTAGAACCATTTAGAATTAATTACTGGTAACTTAAAAAGTGCCTTTATTTTGAATGCTTGCTCCCACATGTATTACAGGCCACTTGTATAATACAAACATCAGCAGAACTTCAATTTAAAAGCTTATTTACTCTTTGTTTACAGTTCGAGCCTTTGTACAAGGTAAAGAGCGAAACTGGATGGCGCACCGTCGTGCAATCTCCTGTGAAAAACTTTGTGCAGTTGGTCCGTCTCGAAACCTGCAGGTAAGGATGTTACACACATATTGTCAGGCCGCTTCCAGCGTGACGTTAAAACACCATTGACATCATCACTATCAAATTAGAGCTATCTGCGGGCACAGAATATATAATAGTACTACATACAGAACGGACACTCACCTCCCCTCCCTAGTCTGACGTACCTCAAACGAAACGAAAGGAAACGAAAAAAGCTCCTATTAGAGTCATTTCTAGAGGAAGAAAGACACCCGTACACTAAACAGTACCTAGGCATCTCTCGCACACAAAACTTTGTACTGCCGTTAACGTAGCAAACATGCGCGCGCCATGCACGCTAAGCGTACTCCCCCGCGACCCTGTGCCCCGCAGGCGAAGTCTTAATGAAGCGGAAGCGGAAGCGACCAAGAATATTTTGTCAACGCAGACAGTTTTTTTTTCTAGTGTTGTTTTTTTGTTTTTTTTAGATCACCAATGGCCGCATGCTTCACAGTCTTCCCGAAGCTGCCCACCTACACCACGTTCTGCAAGCAGAAGTACACCACCTGGCATTTCGTTGTCGACGTCGACGAACCTGGAGTCAACAAGACCGAGACGATACCGGTGGACCTGCCTACTTGCTGCTCATGTTTCTATAAACCTGTCTAGACATCCTTAACACTAAGCTGCTGATTAAATTAAGTTGACTGTATTTTTATCTATAATATAAAAATGAATCGCAAAATTTGTTGGTAAGCGCATAACTCAACAACGCCTGGACCAATTTGGCCAATTCTTTTTTTGTTGTGTTTGTTACTATCAGGAGAAGGTTCTTATGAAATTAAAGTAAAATGTTTAAGTTACTTGCGCAGAAAATTAGAAAATGTGTATTCTTACATTTTTACTTTCTTAGCGGGACTGGGGGCGAAACAAAGTTCGCTGGGTCCGCTAGTTAGGTTATACATTTTGAATTACAAATTCACGATCAACTGCCCTAATGGTGATAGCTGCTTCTAGCCGGTTGGGGACCGTGGCGTACGCCGGCGTACGCTGTCAAATTTGCCTGATTCTGGCCGGATAGGCCCAACCGTACGCCGGCGTACGGTCTCGCCTATGGAGTGTTTCAAACTCGTACTGTGGCGGTAATTTTGATCAGATCTTAGCCATGTTGACTTTTTTGAATAGATGAGACCGAATCCTATACAATAGACACCAAAAACAGCCGAAAACAACAACTGTAAGGAGTATGGCACTTGGCAACAATAGTGACCATGGACAGTTGGGGGCTTGATACTTGACTCTCGAAATTTCAAGTGGTGATACTTGAAAATAAACATTCTACATATGCGTGTTTTTGTGTGTGGATTGAATGTTTGCGGTTCGTAGACGATTTCGGTTGAAAGATTATTTATAATACGTCATTATTTTAGTACTTACGACAACAATAACAAATGTTGTCGTTATGGGCGGGTAGTTGTTTTATTATGGCCCATTATAAAATAACTACCCGCATTAAATTTTAATTTGTTTTGACACAAGTATAGGCATAACATTCAGTCACAATACCCTCTTTACAGATTTGTAATCGGTTGTCCTTCCAAGAAGTTACGTGTGTTTACGTAAGTGTAATCCGACACCACGCATGCGTGTGATGTCACGTGACATAAGACGTCACACAACATGATTGACAGCTTATTTTTTTATCGAGTCTCGACCGGCTAGGTGAATGTGCCGTCAACGGCGTGTCGACGGCACGATGATAGCATGTCGACAACAGAAGCAACCCCTTATCGGCGGTTATCTACCTACTTACGTAGACGGCAAGCCAATAACCTACATAAGCCCAATAACTTCAAGTATAATTTAAAAAAAATATTAGATGTCTAGAAAATCAAATAAGACAAATATTAACTCATTTCAATAGAATCGGGATTGAAATTAGGTTGTAAAAATTAAATATCTTTCTTATTTTGCCACCTTTTAAAATGAAACTAACTAAGCATATTAGCCCTTGTATTTACTAGAGAGAGTGAACATATTAAGTAGGATTTATTATTATTACTTGTTTATCTGCATAAATCCAACCCATGGTTTTTAATTCTAAGACAATATCGAATTTTCAAACTTTTATATTTTATTTTTATATGTAACTAGTCACTTCGTACAATAAACAATGAAAATTAATAAAAACATACTTTTTTATTCCCACCTACTTACAAATTTTACCCTAAAAGCTTGAAATCGATACACAAAAGTTGTGTACAGCTTGATTTTAAAATACAATTTCAATTCTGAAGTAGATTCTTACTTGAAGAGTTTTAAGCTTGCAACAACATAAAGCTTTCTTCCTAGAAAGAGAGAGAATATGGGCCGCTAATCTCTGTTGAGATAGAATATTTAAACTTTGTTGCACTGTGAATTCTACAATTGGCGGACTTAATGCCCTAGGGCATTCTCTACCAGTCAACCGCTTGGGAATTAATTAGAATACGTACTACTTGCAAGAATGTCCGAACTCTATAAACACTTCTACGGACGTAAAGTTGTTATTACCCCATAATAGTAAGTAGTTCAATGTCCACGGATAACTTTTTAGCGTTCTTATCTTAGCACATCAGCCGAGGTAGAGTTTTTTTTTAACATTGCTGGGCAAAGGTCTCCTCCAAGCTCTTCCACCTATCTCTATGCATGGTCAACGACTCCCAATCCTTAACAAACCAAATCGACACACCAGCGCTTTCTGGGTCTGCCCCTGCCGCGATAGCCATCTGCTGGTATCCATTGCGTGACGATTTGGGCCCATCTATCCGGGTGCATCCTACATATGTGTCCCGCCCACTCCCAGTTTAGCCTTGCTGTTTTCTCACCTACATCCGGTAGAGTTTATCTAAACTAAAAATATAGCGCTGACACTGTGATGTGACGTAAGGCAATCTTAATTCGCGGAGCAATCGACACTCTCACACAGATGAAGTGTCGTTATAAATATTTGCACTCACACATAAAAACCAAATAATTAAGTAGTAAAGCGATTAAATTCATTTTTTTTAAACTTGGTTTTTAGTTTTTATCCATATCTTGAAAACTACTGAACCGAATTACATGAAACTTGCACTATTCCCTAAATAAGAAAATACCTTATTTAAACTCAAAAATTATCATCTCAATATCACTTCTCGTTTTTGAGAAATACGTAGACAAACATACATAACAACTTAGCACACATGTTTAGAAGCTAAACTACGAGAAAACCATCGTACCTACTCAAATATTATCCAATTCTAACAATATCACAAACTCGGGTCGAATTATTGATAGTCCTGTTTTTTTGCTTCTACTTTTATGAAATAAAAAATAAGCGTTCATATCAGGAAAATCATTTAAATATCTATTAAAATTCTAAATTCCCAAGCACCTACGATAAAACTAAACTCGTAAATTAATTTATAATGTCCTCATGATAAGAAAATATTTTGCCAAGATAAATAAACATACACAATTTACCTATGAATAACCCAATCCACTCGGGCGACTCTCTTATTTAACTAACATTATGAGAACTAATTAACTATTGGGAAATACAATAGGAAAATCCTCGTCGTTTCAACTCCTTTATTAACCTTTGTAATTAATCAATACCTCTAAAGGAATTTCAGTCAACAAAAATGATGTTTGCAATGCATTTACGTCATAAATACTTAAACATTAGTAACTAGCTTTTGCCCGCGACTTCGTTCGCGTGGACTTCAGGTTCGTCCCGTCTAGTAAAAAATGTGTTTTTTTACGACCTCACATTAGAAACCTCATAAATGGTAGCCTATATGTTATTCTGATGTATAAGCTATATTGTGGTAAAGTTTCATTCAAATCCATTCAGTAGTTTTTACGTGAAAGAGTAACAAACATCCATACATCCATACAAACTTTCGCCTTTATAATAGTAGTAGGATTTACACAACAATTTATGCAGTGTAGATAATTTGTTATGTAGGTAACTTATTATCAGCATTAAGGTAAATGTACCTATCTTATTTATTGAATTTGCGACTGCTATTTAAAGGGACAGTAATAGGTACCTTCTCCTATGTATATACAGGGTGTGGCCTATAACAGTATAAAAATATAGGCCTTTTAAGTAACCAGTAATCAATTCTAAATGGTTTTATTTTCATAATGAAAAATGAATTTATTGTTATTTTCCAACAAAATAAAACGTGTTAGCGATTTTGATATGTACCTATTCATAAGAAATTATAACTTTGGATTAGTAATCAGAAATCAGAAAATTTATTTGCGAGAATACATACATAAAATTGGATCTTAAAGTGCAAACAAAATTAATGTATTCAGCCTGCAAGCAGACGTGCAAATATTAACAAATAAATTGTGATTAATTAATTAATTGGACTTATATTCTAGGAACTCTTTAACACTATGAAAACAATGTAACATTAGCCAATCGGTTAGTTTTTTTTTAAATGCCAGACCCTCTAACACTCAGTTGCAGAAAGCGTTCATTAAATATCTCATTAGTTAATGAGTCATTACTATTAATGATTTCATTAAATTAAAGACGTTGCACAAAACATTAATGGTTCCATTTAAAGGTCCTTTAGCTAAGGAATATTTAATGGCACCCTTAAAAAGTATTGTCAACATTAAAATAAAAATTGAACGAAATGAGTGAATGTTTTACGTTTCGTTCACACAAATTTCATCAAAGTCATTTTGTTACTGTAAAATTAATGAGAATAAAACGCAAACGTCAAGTACCTATGCTGTCATGTCAAATGATTTGATCGCGTCTCTCGCATTTTTCGTGGTGACTTCTTTCGCTTTCGTTTTAATATTTTAAGAAATTTAAACAAAATGTCGCAAAAACAAGTTAGAAAACGTGGAGCAAACTACACCCAAGAGGAAAAGACATTGCTGCTGGATCTCATCATGCAGTAAGTACCTATGGTTTAAACTAAGCTTGTTGCGCTGGTAAATAATCCAAACAGTTTCTAGACCAGATGTTAAATGTTCGGAGATACAAGTAGGTATTTAATCTAGCCAGTTATAATAAATTGTAGGGCAATCATAGTGAAGTCCCTTGACTGCAACATCAAGTTTTCACCAAAGGACACGTTCGTAAATTGCCCCAGAGTCGTTTAATGTTTGATTAAAGAAAAGCATTAAGAGACTTGACTATATCATTTTGCAAAAAATATATTGAATTTTTAATACAATATTGTTAATTTACTTTGCTTTTATCTAGCGGCATATAAATCTACAAAAAAAATAGGACAACTATTGAATACAATTTCCTGTCCCCAACAATTGTTGTTTGGCAGAAAATAGCGGTTTCGAGCACTTATAAGCAAACTGACGACCGCTTAACGAAATGGCATATTGTGTCATACTGTGTCATGTGGCAGTTAGTTAAATAAGTAAGCGCTCGCAATCGCTATTTTAAGAAGGAAGATGACGTTTGCCTCCCATGGGTACTAACCTTTAAACCTACCAACCTCTTCCTAAAACTTGAAAAAAAACTGTGACAAGGAACTTCTTTTCGTTGGCTATTGTTTGCGTCATCGTAATTTTCACGCGTCACGCACCCTAGCGGGGCAATTTTCTATGTTTGAGTTTTGGTGGCCTAGATTGCGGGTTTTCGACACAGATGGCGCTATGATCTATAAAGACCTGTGCAAGAGATTGACCCCACACAATTTATTTCGTTTTATGTGAAAACCCCGCTATTTACGGCTTATATTACTTTATATTATTTTAAAAGGCGAAGAAACGAACCCATAAAATTAGTTTTGGTCGTGACGCATGGATTTTTACTTTTGGGGCAAGCAATGTATGGCGCGCCGACCGCCTCCTTACAACATTGCAATTCTGTAATTTTAAACATTATATATTGTAAAGTTCAGCTGTATAACTTGTTCTTTTTGCAGATATAAAGATATTGTGGAAAGCAAACGAACTGGTGGTATTATTATCCAAAAGAAAAAGGAGGTTTGGAACACTATAACCACAAAATATAATAGCAACTGCAGTAGTGGGCCCAGAGATGTTGACCAGCTGAAAGCTTTATATGACAATATGAAGCAAAAATCTCGCAAAGAACTTAGTGAAAAAAATGTACATTTCATTCTTAATTCTGTAGGGCACAGTATAAGATCATAGCTATATTTTTATTGTAAGTGTCGAGAACGTACCAAGTAATTTTTGTGTTGGATGAAAAGGAGCTTTTTCTCATTAACAAACTTCATGATTATATTTACTGAGTTTTAATTTATGTGATGTAATGTAAGAAATTAGTATATATTCACAGAAGGAAGCATATATTCAGGCAATGGAAATGGAAGTTGTGACTGAGGAAGACGTAAAACGAGCTTTAATAAACATTAAAGAAGACAAGGTCAAGATAATTTAATAATAAATTTTTACAAACAATAATAAGTGTTGATCTTTAACTAATATAAATCTTTTTAGATCGAAATGAAAAAAACTGGTGGTGGCTTCTGGAAACCAAAATCTACAGAAACAGATGCAAAAGTTCTTTCAATAATAAAAGAACAGACGGAACCACTTAACAATCCACATGATAGCGCAGCAAGGTTTTTTAATGGTTTGTAATATTTATTTTAAGTAAGTTTATTTTCTAAAATTTTCAGTTTGGTTACTTACATAGAAACTTTCATTTCAGATGTAGTTGATATAACTTGTGCCGGCGAAAGCAACATGTTAATTGACAATGATTTTATAAATACATCTCCGTACACACCTTGTTTACCAACCCAAGAAGGACTAAAAGAAATAAGTACGAGTACATGTAAGTTTTAAATGTATATCTGTATATGGAATGTGTACATGTCAGATTTATTTAAATTGGTATAAAAATCTAGCTGTATACTTATGAGCGGTGCATATATGCAGTACCTACACACCAAAAATGCAATTTATGTCTGTTTGCAACAACCACGACCATAGTTTTATTATAGAAACCACAACGGTCATGTAATTTATGTATTCTTTTTAATTTTCAGGTCTCGAAGAAGTGACCCCAAAAAGAGTTGCATCAGAAAGTCAGGGAAAGGTTGTTAAGAAAAGAGGTGAATAATTGAATTTCACTGAGTTACATTTTTATACTAACTATTAACTTGTGATTGTTTCAGGCTATAATTATAAACTGTTATTTTTTTGTCCTAGAATTATCAATGGGATCTGGCAGCATAAAGAAAATTAATAGACCTAAAAAGAAAGGTAGGTACACAGCCAAGCATTATCTTGTTTTACATTTGTCAAGTTACATATTGTTCAAAAAATTTATATTGTCATTTTTGTTTCAGTGACTTCAAGAAAATTAATAAAACAATCCTCTGCAGAGCAATTGAAGAAATTATATTTTAAGAAAAAATGTCAAAATGCTGATTTGGAGAGGAAGAAGCTTATGATTGAAATTTTAAACATCAAAAAAGATCATGAACTTCGGATGCAGATTTTAAAAAAGCAAATCAGTGGAAACTAGTGCTCTTTCATGTTCATTTGAATTAATGTATACTTAATATTTTTTTACAATTAAAACAATACAACAAAGAAGACTTTTCCTATTCCCTAGTAACGAGTAGAATGTGAAATTTGTTTGAATGCATGCATGTATACTATAGTCGTAGTTCAATACTTATACTTACCACAGACAATGTATATCATTACATACATACTTGCAAAGAAAGATCTCCTAATGTCATCTCTAGCAGTAAAATTGGTTTAGTGGGTCAGGAATCAGTTTAGTTAATAGTATATAATACTTAATTATATCTTCATACTGTTGTTGTTAGCCACAGGAATAAAAACATATTTGGCACATCATAGGTATTTAATTAATTTATAAAATTATTATCATTACTTAAACAAGTATTTAATTATGGTTTAACTAAACACACTATTTACTAGTGCAGCACGAACAGCACTGTGTGTGGACTGAGAACTTGTAGACAATGGAATGTTAGTATTGTCTACTGAAATTTCAATGTCATCTGGAGGATCAACATCATTTAGCTCTATGCATATGTTATGTAGCACTACACATGCCACAATCACCTGAAGAATTGTTGAAGTTTTATTTAAAGTAATTCCTTTTTCCAAGCACGGGCAGCGACGTTTAAGTACCCCGAAGCACCTCTCCACAGTATTTCTAGTGGAAATGTGGCTTTTGTTATAAGCTTCCTCTGCACTATTTCGAGGATTCAAAAAAGGGGTCAGCAAATAGTTCCTATTAAAGTAGCCACTATCTCCTAATAAATGGTATGGACTATATTTTCCTCTTTCAAAATCTGCACACAAATGTGAGTTGTTAAAGATTGTTGAATCATGTACAGATCCAGGCCATCTTACAATTAAATCTCTTATTTTTAGAGAGGCATCACATACAGCTTGAGCATTAATGGAAAAATGTCCTTTTCTGCAACGATACAGTTCGGCTAATGCCCCTCCTCGGCTAACTATTTTGATATGGGTGCAATCTAGGGCTCCTGCAACCCGTGGAAATCCAGCAATCTCATAAAAATCTTCTGCAACCCTTCTTAACTGTTGCCTATCAGGCATCGTAATGTAAGCTGAGCTCAGATCTGCGAGCTTGCGTGTCACTTTCTGTACTATACGACATATTGTTGATTTGTGAATATTTGCTAAATCACCAAGCACCTGCTGAAATGATCCAGTGGCAAAGAATCTCAAGCAAATTAATAATTGTGTTATGCCATCTATGGCTTTATTTCTTTGTGTTACTGGTTCCAAATCCAAAAGTTCTGAAATTTGCAGAGCCGTACCCTTAGATAGACGATATCTAATACGGAAAGCTTCACCATCATGTTCATCAAATATATTTACCCTGTCGGGTATTCTACGTCCAGTTGAAACAACTACTTCCGGGTCAGACAACGACGATAGGCTTGAGAGCGACATTTTAGCACAGCAAGAATAGTTTTTATCACTGAAACACTAGAAAAGAAGCTTAGAAATTGGCTAATGATGATTTTAATGAGCGCTCAATCAGTCATTAAAAATTATAACCTCAAATTGTCAAAATAATGGTCCTTTAGCTCCCATTTGGCGTTAATGACGTTTTGTGCAACGTAAATTATAGCTAATGTGCAAGATTGACACTTCATTAGTTAAATTTAATGAGGCATTAAAATCTTTAATAATGTTGGTTTGTGCAACAAGTTAATGATTCATTAGCGTTTAAAGAGGTCATTAAAATTTAAAGTCTGTTTCTGCAACTGAGCGTTAACTCAGTTGCAGAAAGCGTTCATTAAATATCTCATTAGTTAATGAGTCATTACTATTAATGATTTCATTAAATTAAAGACGTTGCACAAAACATTAATGGTTCCATTTAAAGGTCCTTTAGCTAAGGAATATTTAATGGCACCCTTAAAAAGTATTGTCAACATTAAAATAAAAATTGAACGAAATGAGTGAATGTTTTACGTTTCGTTCACACAAATTTCATCAAAGTCATTTTGTTACTGTAAAATTAATGAGAATAAAACGCAAACGTCAAGTACCTATGCTGTCATGTCAAATGATTTGATCGCGTCTCTCGCATTTTTCGTGGTGACTTCTTTCGCTTTCGTTTTAATATTTTAAGAAATTTAAACAAAATGTCGCAAAAACAAGTTAGAAAACGTGGAGCAAACTACACCCAAGAGGAAAAGACATTGCTGCTGGATCTCATCATGCAGTAAGTACCTATGGTTTAAACTAAGCTTGTTGCGCTGGTAAATAATCCAAACAGTTTCTAGACCAGATGTTAAATGTTCGGAGATACAAGTAGGTATTTAATCTAGCCAGTTATAATAAATTGTAGGGCAATCATAGTGAAGTCCCTTGACTGCAACATCAAGTTTTCACCAAAATTACAACATTGCAATTCTGTAATTTTAAACATTATATATTGTAAAGTTCAGCTGTATAACTTGTTCTTTTTGCAGATATAAAGATATTGTGGAAAGCAAACGAACTGGTGGTATTATTATCCAAAAGAAAAAGGAGGTTTGGAACACTATAACCACAAAATATAATAGCAACTGCAGTAGTGGGCCCAGAGATGTTGACCAGCTGAAAGCTTTATATGACAATATGAAGCAAAAATCTCGCAAAGAACTTAGTGAAAAAAATGTACATTTCATTCTTAATTCTGTAGGGCACAGTATAAGATCATAGCTATATTTTTATTGTAAGTGTCGAGAACGTACCAAGTAATTTTTGTGTTGGATGAAAAGGAGCTTTTTCTCATTAACAAACTTCATGATTATATTTACTGAGTTTTAATTTATGTGATGTAATGTAAGAAATTAGTATATATTCACAGAAGGAAGCATATATTCAGGCAATGGAAATGGAAGTTGTGACTGAGGAAGACGTAAAACGAGCTTTAATAAACATTAAAGAAGACAAGGTCAAGA
Organism: Pyrausta aurata; assembly: GCA_963584085.1. Lineage (NCBI taxonomy): Eukaryota > Metazoa > Arthropoda > Insecta > Lepidoptera > Crambidae > Pyrausta > Pyrausta aurata. Next base: position 2,836,989 of record OY757259.1, read on the forward strand.
TAATTTAATAATAAATTTTTACAAACAATAATAAGTGTTGATCTTTAACTAATATAAATCTTTTTAGATCGAAATGAAAAAAACTGGTGGTGGCTTCTGGAAACCAAAATCTACAGAAACAGATGCAAAAGTTCTTTCAATAATAAAAGAACAGACGGAACCACTTAACAATCCACATGATAGCGCAGCAAGGTTTTTTAATGGTTTGTAATATTTATTTTAAGTAAGTTTATTTTCTAAAATTTTCAGTTTGGTTACTTACATAGAAACTTTCATTTCAGATGTAGTTGATATAACTTGTGCCGGCGAAAGCAACATGTTAATTGACAATGATTTTATAAATACATCTCCGTACACACCTTGTTTACCAACCCAAGAAGGACTAAAAGAAATAAGTACGAGTACATGTAAGTTTTAAATGTATATCTGTATATGGAATGTGTACATGTCAGATTTATTTAAATTGGTATAAAAATCTAGCTGTATACTTATGAGCGGTGCATATATGCAGTACCTACACACCAAAAATGCAATTTATGTCTGTTTGCAACAACCACGACCATAGTTTTATTATAGAAACCACAACGGTCATGTAATTTATGTATTCTTTTTAATTTTCAGGTCTCGAAGAAGTGACCCCAAAAAGAGTTGCATCAGAAAGTCAGGGAAAGGTTGTTAAGAAAAGAGGTGAATAATTGAATTTCACTGAGTTACATTTTTATACTAACTATTAACTTGTGATTGTTTCAGGCTATAATTATAAACTGTTATTTTTTTGTCCTAGAATTATCAATGGGATCTGGCAGCATAAAGAAAATTAATAGACCTAAAAAGAAAGGTAGGTACACAGCCAAGCATTATCTTGTTTTACATTTGTCAAGTTACATATTGTTCAAAAAATTTATATTGTCATTTTTGTTTCAGTGACTTCAAGAAAATTAATAAAACAATCCTCTGCAGAGCAATTGAAGAAATTATATTTTAAGAAAAAATGTCAAAATGCTGATTTGGAGAGGAAGAAGCTTATGATTGAAATTTTAAACATCAAAAAAGATCATGAACTTCGGATGCAGATTTTAAAAAAGCAAATCAGTGGAAACTAGTGCTCTTTCATGTTCATTTGAATTAATGTATACTTAATATTTTTTTACAATTAAAACAATACAACAAAGAAGACTTTTCCTATTCCCTAGTAACGAGTAGAATGTGAAATTTGTTTGAATGCATGCATGTATACTATAGTCGTAGTTCAATACTTATACTTACCACAGACAATGTATATCATTACATACATACTTGCAAAGAAAGATCTCCTAATGTCATCTCTAGCAGTAAAATTGGTTTAGTGGGTCAGGAATCAGTTTAGTTAATAGTATATAATACTTAATTATATCTTCATACTGTTGTTGTTAGCCACAGGAATAAAAACATATTTGGCACATCATAGGTATTTAATTAATTTATAAAATTATTATCATTACTTAAACAAGTATTTAATTATGGTTTAACTAAACACACTATTTACTAGTGCAGCACGAACAGCACTGTGTGTGGACTGAGAACTTGTAGACAATGGAATGTTAGTATTGTCTACTGAAATTTCAATGTCATCTGGAGGATCAACATCATTTAGCTCTATGCATATGTTATGTAGCACTACACATGCCACAATCACCTGAAGAATTGTTGAAGTTTTATTTAAAGTAATTCCTTTTTCCAAGCACGGGCAGCGACGTTTAAGTACCCCGAAGCACCTCTCCACAGTATTTCTAGTGGAAATGTGGCTTTTGTTATAAGCTTCCTCTGCACTATTTCGAGGATTCAAAAAAGGGGTCAGCAAATAGTTCCTATTAAAGTAGCCACTATCTCCTAATAAATGGTATGGACTATATTTTCCTCTTTCAAAATCTGCACACAAATGTGAGTTGTTAAAGATTGTTGAATCATGTACAGATCCAGGCCATCTTACAATTAAATCTCTTATTTTTAGAGAGGCATCACATACAGCTTGAGCATTAATGGAAAAATGTCCTTTTCTGCAACGATACAGTTCGGCTAATGCCCCTCCTCGGCTAACTATTTTGATATGGGTGCAATCTAGGGCTCCTGCAACCCGTGGAAATCCAGCAATCTCATAAAAATCTTCTGCAACCCTTCTTAACTGTTGCCTATCAGGCATCGTAATGTAAGCTGAGCTCAGATCTGCGAGCTTGCGTGTCACTTTCTGTACTATACGACATATTGTTGATTTGTGAATATTTGCTAAATCACCAAGCACCTGCTGAAATGATCCAGTGGCAAAGAATCTCAAGCAAATTAATAATTGTGTTATGCCATCTATGGCTTTATTTCTTTGTGTTACTGGTTCCAAATCCAAAAGTTCTGAAATTTGCAGAGCCGTACCCTTAGATAGACGATATCTAATACGGAAAGCTTCACCATCATGTTCATCAAATATATTTACCCTGTCGGGTATTCTACGTCCAGTTGAAACAACTACTTCCGGGTCAGACAACGACGATAGGCTTGAGAGCGACATTTTAGCACAGCAAGAATAGTTTTTATCACTGAAACACTAGAAAAGAAGCTTAGAAATTGGCTAATGATGATTTTAATGAGCGCTCAATCAGTCATTAAAAATTATAACCTCAAATTGTCAAAATAATGGTCCTTTAGCTCCCATTTGGCGTTAATGACGTTTTGTGCAACGTAAATTATAGCTAATGTGCAAGATTGACACTTCATTAGTTAAATTTAATGAGGCATTAAAATCTTTAATAATGTTGGTTTGTGCAACAAGTTAATGATTCATTAGCGTTTAAAGAGGTCATTAAAATTTAAAGTCTGTTTCTGCAACTGAGCGTAAAACTTTTATATCTTGAGGTAAGTGGTTAAATATTAACACGTTCCGGGACACTACTCCAGACACAATAGATATTTTTTTGTGTTTCACGCCTGTAGGCGGTCACTGTCCCGGAACGTGTTAAAATGCACATGTTAGCCACATTATCCTTGTAGATCACCTTGTGACAGGGAAATTTATATAACAAGTTCTTATATTTAGCCCTTTTTTGTCGAGGTATAATTTCACTACGCTTTTAAAATAAATCTGGGTGCGTTTTAGTGAAAATACAAATTTTTTTTGTGTACATACAAGGCAATGGAAAAACATTTAATTTTTTAAATAGGGGTTTGCAGCTGTCTAAAAACCATGCCTTGTTTATTACCCGAATGCATCGCTTCTGTAATTTAAACAGTCTATCCACATCTACAGAGTTTCCCCACACTATCAGTCCGTAGTTAAGTGTTGAAGATACGTAGCCGTGGTGGGCTGTTAAAGCAGCCTCAGTTGAAACCGTTTGCCTGAGTCCTTTAGAGCAAACACAAAACGTTCTAGTTTTTGCATACGAAGTCAATATGTGCCTTCCATTTTAAATGGTTGTCTAAATATATCCCTAGAAACTTAAGGTTGTTCACCTCAGTTACTTTTTCACCTAAATATTTAATGTCAAGTTTTAAAAAATTATAATTATAAGAATTAAATTGAATTCATTTATCTTACTAACATTTATATTTAAGTCATTATTTTTCATCCAGCTACCTACATCCGCTAAGGCTTTATTTATGTCTGTTTGAGCAGATACTTTAACTTTAGGTTTGATAACAATAGTTGTATCACCGGCAAATAATATACAGTTATGGTTGGTGGCATACGGAAGGTCATTTATATACAGTAGAAATAATACAGGGCCAAGAATGCTACCCTGCGGAACTCCACTATTTTTTATAATGAATTCTGACTGGAATTTTTCTTTTGTGTACATGGTCCTGTTTTTATTTGAAGTTACTCTGGTTATTTCTGTGGACTGCTTCCTACCATATAAATAGCTAGCCATCCAGTCCAAAGCTTTTCCCCTTGTGCCGTAATGTTGTAATTTATGTAGTAGCATAGTGTGATTAACGAAATCGAAAGCTTTACTCATATCGAGGAATAGTGCTGAAACTGGCGTCCCATTATTTATACTATCTGTTACAATTCTTATTAAATTAAAGCATGCCAAGTGTAGTAGAACTGCCTTTTCGAAATCCAAACTGTCTATCGTGCAAGGTTTGAAATCTTGAAATAAAATTATTTATCCGCTCTAGCATTGCTTTTTCAAAAATCTTAGACAAGATGGGAACTATTGTTATTGGCCGATAATTGTTCATGTTTGATTTATCTCCTTTTTTAAAAAGGGGCTTAACCACGGATTTTTTGAGTGGTTCTGGGAAAGTACCTTCTAGGAAAGTAAAATTTATGATATGTGCCATAGGGTAGCATAACCACGGGGCACACAACTTTAAAACTTTAGTCATTATGTCATCACATCCACTAGTCTTACTGTTATTTTAGTATATCTCTAAGTTAAAGCATTTTAGATCACTATCACCAGGTCAAGGTAACTTCGTATAAAAGATAAAGATGAGATAGAGATGATAATGATGACTTATGTAAACCTAGCCACTTTTTCGAACTGAATTGTCAATTTTCATATTTCAGGTGCATTATGTTTTATTTCACAGATTTATAATAGTAGTTTTTTTAAGTATATTTATTAAGAAAAAAACTAAGACAAGAATAATAAAATATAAACTTAAAACCTACCTACCTATTCAAAAACGAAACCGTTTCCTTTTGGCAAGGAGGCTATGATGCTGGCTGCGTTGCGGCGTTTGATAGCTATGCTAATCCTTTGAGCTATGATGAGTCAGCCAGTTTTATTATATTCTATAGGAGTTAATTTGAAATTTTGAAATCCAAAATAGAGTGTGAGTGGGGGTGAAATTTTGTAACGAGTATGTAAAAGCTGCTTTTACTTTTTTGAGCAATTTGGAAAATGCATTTTATATGTACTAAGGAAAGTTCTCTATTTTCTTTCTCTATGACGACGCGATTGATGTATTGGTTAGCGCTCCTGACTATTACGCCGGCCGTCGTGGGTTCTAATCCCGCAAGGGGCAAATGTTTGTGCGATGAGCACAAACATTGGTACCTAAGTCATGGATGTTGTATGTATTTAAGTATTTATGGGAGACGCCCCCGTCATAATCGTTGTCTGGTACTTCGTAACACAAGGAAGAAAATTCCTTACCACGAAACCAGTCAATTGGTGTGTTGTCTGGCGCATATTTATTATTTATTATTATTATTATAACTCTGCAGATAGAGCATAAGTTCCCAAAAGGTACGTATCCAGCGCTGGAAAGGCAAAAGGTAAAAAGGTACATGATTTTTCATCAGCAGGGGCAGTAGTTAACCTATTTAATAATGTAAAACATCATTATGTATTAGAACAAAAGGAACGTAAACTGGACCCCATTACATTTTTTTTAAATGCCAAATGAGTGCTTTATTACGCGAGATGCAAATTAGCCCTTATTACAACTGCGAAAAACCGTAGCGCGGCGCGGCGCCGCGCCGTAGATTTCCACGGCGAAAAACCGTAGCGCGTAAATGTTGCGCGTAAGCGCGTAATGTGGTGGGCGGCAGGCACCGTGCTCCAAACCACACCATGCGCATCGCAGTCCGGCGCCGCACCGTAGAATCCTACGGCGCCGCGCCGCGCTACGGTTTTTCGCCGTGGAAATCTACGGCGCAGCGCCGCGCCCCGCTACGGTTTTTCGCCGTGGATTTCTACGGCGCGGCGCCGCGCTACGGCACGTTTTTTCGCCGTGGATTTCTACGGCGCGGCGCCGCGCTACGGCACGAATCCGCGCCGTAGTACGGTACGGCGCCGCGCCGTAGAGATGGGGCCGCGGCCTAAGATACCGCAGTGTTTACCTTGTCGTGCTGTTGTCCGTACATAAAAGTATATCTATGTTAATGTATTGTAAGAAAGGGCTACTTTTTACAAAGTGTAAGCACTTATTATATTATTTCCTTTTACAGGAATGTCTGAATCAAACGCATTTGTCATTCGATACTGCACTTGGGTTATTTGTACAGTCATAGCTTTAGTATTTTCATGTCTTCACAAACCTATAATTAGTAATTAGAAACTCTAATTGAAATACAATGAGTAATAAAAAGAGGTATCTAGTAATGACGATAGTAGCAACAAAGTTGATTCAGAGAACCCACAACTACGAGAACATAAATACTTTCTATAATTACTTTCGGTGAGCTGAGGAAATATTTGCCATAAGAATGACGCAAGCATGTACTCTGAATAAGTTAAGATTGATATTTTTCTTTTTTATAGACTGTGAAAGCTTAAATTTATATCTAAGTTAAGGGAATATTTTTAAGCACGTTATAGCACCTGAGAGGCAGTGTTACTAATAAAATAGTGTATGAATTCTATGTATCTAATTATAATAGTTTTTATGAGAATAAATTATTTAAACCTAAACCTAAGATTGATATTTTACTGATGCCAACAAGATGCCTAATACTCGTATATCCGTAAGGGAAGTATTTCACGGATATATCCCGTAATTTGCAGGATGCCGTGTAGTGTATACGCGTTTCAATAAATAAAAATAAATAAATAAATAAATATGCGCCAGACAACACACCAATTGTCTGGTTTCGTGAAAAGGCAAATTTATTTAAAGTAAATTGTTGCACAAAGTTTCGGTTCTTCAAAACTTCTCAGTCTATCTACTCGTATTACCTTTTCAAGTCTCCTCGCCTCGCGTTTTGTTACCTCAGTGGCAAAAACAAAATATGATATTATTTTTTTCCTAGAAGTTGGGATCAAATCCCGGGTCAGCATACATTTTTCTGTTGTTATTCAATCTCATTTACTTACACAATACGATTACCCATAGGTAGAAACATATTTATCCTAGTATTAACACTGCGCCTAACAAATAATTAAAATAATCTAGTTAAAGTCACCATTTGAACCAAAGAGCTAAAATCGATCATCTAATCAATCATTAACGTTTTGTAAAAATCAACACTAACCAATTATGGTTGTATGTGATTATTAAAATGAATATTAAAAAAGTAGGGCTGTTATTTTTGAGTATCGATAAACTGCCTACGACATTTGCCATAATAAAACTTGATGGTGAACGATGCAATCATGACAGCCTGCTTTCTCACTCTACCTTTAAAGGGAAATTGTACTTATATGCTAAATCTAATAATAATAGTTACTCTCGTACCGATTTCAGTGATGACGACCAATTTCAAGAGATTAGCCAGGTGTGCAGATGATATGATACACAAGCAGGCTATCTATCCCTACGCTCCCATCAATTCGTTAAGACACCAATTTGATATGACCAGAGACTGAGAGAGAGTTGTATCGACACACCAACATTTTTAACGAGGGGGATATTGTCATGTGTCGCAAACTTATCGCATACTATACTGTTTCAGACAGTGGCCGCTATAATCAACCACCAAATGGAACTAATACTAAATAAGATATAACGATTAATGGTTAAAAAAAATTAAGTTTAGTTTTACAAAAAAAAAAGCGGCCAAAGTAAAATGATTGTGGTTTAACAGTTTATTTCATAAAGAGAAATAAGGATTTTTCCCGAACAGTGGACTATCGACATTTAGGTTAGTTACTTCCCTATTTCGTACAATTGATTATAATATAAATTCGATGCTATTTAGCATCATTTCTGTGTCATATTTGGTGGCAGGTAGCTCTGGTGTAGATAGTGTAGCGATGGCCTGGATACAATTCTGGATAGTCCTCGTTGCCTTGGTAAGTAACTACATTACTTATTTTTTTTTAACAATATGTAGACGCAACTAAAAAACTTTAAAAAAAACAAAAAGAAGTACAAATAATAGGGATTCCTTTTTGTAAATCACTTACATAATTTTAATTATATGTAAAGAATTTTGGCAAAGAATAAATAATATACCATAGAAATAAGGATCATGTTATTTTCCTGTAAGTCCAACAGGATATCAACAATACTATAAAATTACTATGTTATCGACCAACTTTTAACACTTTTAATAGGTCGAAACCTTGGGTCTAAATCAATAAAAACTGTTTAAAATATTTATTGCAGTCAATATGACAATATTTATGTAGTGTTATTGCGAGGACATACGATGTACTTACATAGTTTTAAAAATGTTTATCACTTGCAAATACTTTAATCAACAAAGTCAGGCTCATATTTTTTTCGCTATTATCATGCATCGTCCCTATGATGTAAGTATTTATTTTATTTTAAAACCTATTTCCAAAATGTAACAAAGCTGAACTTGTTTAAAGCATTTTCACAAAAAAAAAATGGACATAGAACGAATGCAGTAAAAACCTGGTTATTAACACTTTAGTGGGCATTGAACGGCTATAGGCGTGATAACAATATAAAGAAAGAAAGAAAGAAAATACATTTATTAATCAAGGACATCACACACACACACAGCATAACATACACAAATGGAAAAAAAAAACAGATGAAATAAGACAAAAAAGCAACATAAACAAACAAAACTGACAAACATAGATAGGACGGACGAAACTCCATTAATATTTATATAATTTCTATTGTGTCTGGATTACTGTCCACTAATGTGCTAAAACATAATTTATAACACCAATTAATCTATTCAAAACAGTCAGCAACATCAGCCTACATACACCAGCACCACGGTTACCACACGCATCAGGGTCAGGATAACAAAGGATACCAGAACTCCGATGAGGATTCATACGAACAGGGTGCTAGCTTCAGAATACCAGATCTCAAGGAAGGAACCAGGGATATGCAGATGAATCTCGACAATCCAGTAGATTCGGATTTCAAATTCGAAAGGCAATCGCGGTAAGTGTATAATTTGCAAACATAAATATTCTTTCATTCACTTACAACAAAATTTATAATACCGTTAGCTCCATAAAATTAAAATTTTATTTATAACTAGCAGTCCCAGCGAACTTTTTTTCGCCCCTGTTTTATGGATATAATCCTATTCCAGGCGAGGACAATTACAACATAGTAAAATTTATGAAAATCGGTTCTCGAGTAAAAAGTAAATAATTCTAATAAGTTATTATAATAAGTTGTAATAAAAAGTTACCCACCCACCAATTTTCAGCCAAATCGGTTCAGCCGTTCTAGAGTTCTGAATGGTGTAACTAGCACGACTTTCTTTTTTTATTACGAGTTTGATACGAGATACGATAAATAGATAACGTTAAAATCCATCGATTTTATGACTTTTTAAATTCAATATTCTTAAATGTTTATTTCGACAATTATGTGCACATACCTCATAAATACCTAGAAATGCAGTAACTTTTCTGTCTTTTTAGATATGGAAATTTACCATCTGGTGTGTGGGGTCCTAAAATACCGGTTGGAAGATTTGATCGTTTACGATACTATCAAACAAGAGTCCAGAAAGAGGAAAGGTTTCCATCACTAAAGAAAGTTCGAGTCCGAAATCGGTACTATGCTGCCAATGTCAACAACTTGGCAAAAACCCAGGCCCAGGAGTCGAATATGAGAGGTAACAATATCATAATCATCATCAAATTCAAATTCAAATTCAAAATCTTTATTTCAATTTAGGTCATGAAATGACACTTATGAACGTCAAAATCATCATCATCGCATTTAAGAACTTACCTTTCTTTACTAGTCTGTATTCCACCTTTCTCTTTACATCTTGAACTTCCTTCATTTGCTGCATGTTCAAATGCGCGCTCCTTTTTTCTTTTTTACTGTTTTCATGAAGCTTTCACGTCTAAATTAGATAAATACAGTGTGTTTGCACTGTCAAGTATTTATATCCGCATATTTTCATATCACATTATTTGTAGAATGCACTGGACTTTTAAAATATTAAAATTTGAGTTCCCGCAAATAAGGACTTAACTCGTCATTTCAATTTGCACTGTAAAGGTTCGACTAGCTAGACGAAGAATGTTTTTAGCATCAAGTCCGCCTTTTTGTATACTTACATTTGTGCAGCACACTTTTTAAATAAAAATTAATAAATAAAGTAAGTGCATTGTAACTAATATGTTTTAAGTGAGTGTTACATTCATCAACGAATGTTTGTTCTCAGATGTGGATTATGATAATGAAATGATGAGATTTGGACATCGGAATATGTTTATACCAATAGTGCCCGCGGAGTGCGAGAAAAAGGGATACTGTGAGAATAGCCCTGACTACCCTCACGAATACGTGGAGTCTCTACTTGCCAAGGTAAACGTCGTTTATGTTGATACAGAGTGTACCAAAAGCGAAAAAATGTCAGAGCTGCTTCCCATTTGATAATGACAGAAATAAAAAAACATTCTCTTTAAAAAAACATTTGTAAAATAATTATCAGTCGCAGCACGTCTTTGTCTTCCAAATGGAAATAAAATAAATTTATTTTGGCTCCCCATCCATGCTATGCCATGGCGAGTAAACGCCGCCATTTAACCGGTGTGGAAGGCAAGAAGGAAACCGAGGAGAAAGAAAGTTTTTATGGAAAAAAACTTCACCGACAATCACCTAAGTATAGCTCTTTGTGATGATGATGAAGCACACCCATATTTTATATCGTAGAAATACAACTTGGTGGCACTCATACCATGTCCGTAGTAGTAGAAGTAGTAGTGAAGGAAGTAGTTGGCAATTGGCAAAATTGGTGTTTTCGTGTATTTATTGATTGAGAAGAATTTTGAAAAAATCTTAAAGATACAAATATTTTTTTAAATTCAACACAGATTTAGCTACGTAAGTTAAAAGGATATTTGATGCAGCAGAAAATCAGAGAATTGAAATGGTCTACGCAAACAAAAATTTTGCTCCTGACTACGCTCGCTACCCGTGAACCGCCCAGCTATGTTGACGTTTATCTCATACAAAAAGTGACAATTAAAATAGAGCTCAGTATATTGTGGTTCGATAACTTTATTCACTTGAGGTATCTCCTTTCAGTTGCCAAAAGGAAAATTTTTTTTCAACATGGATCCGGAACCAGAGATAACAGGCGAAGAATATTTTAAATTTAATGAAACTATAGAACTCTGCAAAACTGACGTCAAGGTTTGTACCTACTCTTTTATAAAGGTGCGTATACGCTAGGCGAACCGAGCACGAGCCGGGCACGAGTCGAACACAATTCGTCTAATGTGGACCGACTTACAAGCCTCGAACGAGCGCGCTGCGAGCGTTTCGTTCGTGCTCGTTTGCGTTCCGCCGGTTGTCGGTTTTTTGACGAACACAAAGAGATTTGTTCTACGTTCGAGGGAAGTAATCGTTGCAGGTTCGTTGTACGTCCACACTTGACGCCGCCACAGATAATATAATACTACAAGTACGCCGCGAACGACGAAGCCGAGAACGGCTCCGCTCGTGCTTCGCTCATGCTCGGTTCGTCTAGCGTAGACCCACCTTAAAGACTCAAAGTCTGACTTAGTTTACATTAAGAGGATCGTGCAGGAGTAACGCAGCGCGAGTTTTCATACATTTCGAACGCCAACGGTCGAAACTTGCTTGCGGGCGAACACGTTTTCCTATCCGTAAACCTATATGGACTGAAACAAATTTTCTCATTCGTTTTCATTCATCCTGAACTACGCTTGAACGTCTTGGATTTTTTGGGCATTTCTACAGAAACAACTGATTGACCTACTGGAGCAAAAAAACTACCTTTAAAATTGAATAACGTGTCTCAAAAAAATCACACGTATTTACACAACTCTTGGCCTGATGGAGAGCATATCAAAAAAACCACCAGGTTGTACATATGGCTTTAAAAAAATCTGGAAGTTCAAAAACGGGCAGAATTTGGCCTAAAATGGAGTGTCCGGTTCCCAGAATTTACTCGTTTTTGTTTCATAACTTTTAAAATAATGACTTACTCATTATTATTTCTACATTCCTGTAACAAGGGATAAATAATGAAGCCATAACAGTGTTTATATTGATTCTGAATCCTTTAGTTTTGATACAGTGACACATTAAAATATTGTCCGAGGGGTGTACCTCAATTCGGTGAAATTTACTTTTATTTACCTATAGCACTATCTACGCTTATTAGAAACAGTTACTATGGATTCCCGCCATCCAACCGTTGCCCCCGAGCGGCCGAGCACTATAGACAGGGGACTTGTTGCGTTGAGGAGCAATTTTCAGAGGTTCGAAATCATTCGGTGTTTTTGGTTTAGGGTAATTTCTCCAATCGGTGTGCCACTTAAATTATGTTTCTGAAGTATTTTTGGAGATTTGTGCTAAAATTATTAAGTGTTTAACTGCATTTTGCCGTTACATTTAGTTAAAATTACTGTTACTCATAATATTTTTGAGTAATTTTATGTATTGTGATATTTTCTCAATTCCGTGGATCTCAATTCCGCTGAAAAATGGGCACCGAATTGAGATTTTACTGTGATATTATGAATTTTGCTAATAGGAACTATTCATTTATTTCATAAAACGATTCTGCTGGAGATTGTGTATGGCACTGTCTTATTTTTTCTAAGACTTAGGCCAATTTTAGTAAAACTCTCTCTCTCACAATCCAATAAACAGATTGAAAAAGTGTAGACACAAAACTACTTCTTTTTAAACTTAAGAGCTTGGCTCTTGTCGGTGGAGCAATTGCCACTATTTTCTTTTTTTTGCCTTTTTCTTGTCATCCTGGTATGACATGACATTTACTTTTTCCCTTAACTTGGTCAAAATAACTTTTCCTAGGTCTTCTTCAACCCCTCATTCCTTCCACTTTCAAAAATTTCAGATAGGCAAAATAAATGAATTGACGGTTTTATGTATTAATGGCAATAAATAGAGCAATAAAAATACACTTGAACAAAGACCTATCCTAAGTATCAAAAAAGACACATCATCATCATCATTATGAAAAGGACGTCCAGTACTGAACATAGGCCAACCCTACGGCTTTCCACAGCGACCGATCACTAGCGTTCTGCATCAAGTTTAATCTTTCAATCTTTACAAGGTAGTCTGTCCATATTGTCTGTGGACGTCCTACACTGCGTCTTTGGTTCTCCAATCTAGAACTTTTCTGCCTCAACGGCCATCAGTTCTTCGCGCTATGTGCCCTTTTCATTGCCACTGAAGCTTACTAATTTTAAGGGCTACGTCCTTTACCTTAGTTTTTCTATGTATCTCCTCATTTCTGATTAGTTCTCGTAGAGAAACACTGAGCATAGCCCTCTCCATCACTCGTTATGTGATTTTGAGCTTCTTTATAAGGCCCACAGTAAGATACCATGTTTCGGATCCATATGTCATCACACACCTCCGGTGTGCCAATGATATAGTCGTTGTGACAAAGACGCTGAACAACCTTGGCACTATGCTCGAAGAAATGGATGAAAAAGACGAAAATCATGTCGAGCTCCCATAGTGTACATACTCCAGTATCTGTTGGGAACTAAATTCTTAAAGTTGTTGACGAGTATGAGTCTACCTGGGAATAGTAATCCAATTAGGTAGGTTAAACTTTGAAAAAGAGGTCAATCAACGATTCCAACTCAGCTAGGCAGCGTTCGGGAAATTGTGCAAAAGTATCTTCTCGTCTCAATTACTCTAGTGTCGTAGGAAGATGAAAGTCTTCAACCAGTGTTTGTAACCAAACATAAATAAAATGTTGATTAGATTTTTTGTTTATATTTCAAACAATCAATAAAGGAAGGCACAAAAACCTGAAATAAACCATTACCGATAGACCTGCAGTTATTTAACAAAACGCTTTAGGTATTTATTATTTTGGTCATTCTAATACATTATTTTTTATAAGGTTACATCAATTCTCAATTCATTTTCTCAATTCGGTGCTTAACTTTTCTCATTAACCATTTAACAAAATTAAGGCAAATAGTTATTTTTAGATTCAGGGTGGGGTAAACTTAATTTTATATTATATAAATTACTTTAAAAAGCAAATTACAAATCAACCACCGAATTGAGAAAAAAAGTACCCTTCTGTAGAAATGTCCTTTTAAGTTAAGGCTTGATTAGATAAAAATTGACGAAATTCAGAAGATATTTTTTAGTCAAAAAAGTGAATGTTTAGGTTTTTATATTTTCTGTAACATACAATATAAAAAAAAATAAAGACGTACGAGCACAGTTTTTCAAAATATGTCTAACAAGTAAAAAAGATGTCAAAATCGGACAACGTTTAAGGGGTGGAAAACGTGTTCTCTTTTTGTATGGAAGCTTGTGCACACGATCCTCTTGTATTAAAAAACACAACTATTAGGGAGCCGAATTGGATTTTAGTTTTTTTCATTTAATCACTTTTTACGAATAGGAAATAAGGTTTTTTTTTCCTTTCAGCTTATTTATCCCGATAAAGTCCGAACCAATGCAGGCAAATGGGTTTTTGCTATTAATGGACGACACAACAAAATTCAAGCATTTCTTAATACAAACTGCAGGTAAGTGTCACTACATATAAGCTATCCCTTGTTTTTCATCTTGTGTTCATCCCACATTTTTTTTAGAAAAAAAAAACTTTTAAGCCCAACTCTTACCTACCATTACCTTTTTATGTGGCGTCAATCTGCCGATTATTGCCAAACACTGCATTTTCCACGACTCCAACTTCAACGACATAACTTTTGACTCAATACTTATAATCTAGCCGTTCAGAAAATGCTGCCCGACCTGGGAATCGAATCCGGGACCTCTAGCGCAGCCGTCGCTTATAAATGCGACCCTCTCACCGCTGCGCCACCGAGGAAATCAATAAAATAAATGTGCCAGACAACGCACCAATTGTCTTGGTTCTGTAAAAAAAAAACCATTGAAGATTATCCCTTTTGGAAGGAATATTAATTTGATGGTAAAAACATAACAGATCGCTAATATCAGTCGCATGGTTTTGGGTAAAATATTCTTGATTGGAATATGCCACTGTCTTACATTTTTATCTATGAAAAGTAAATAAGTAATTTTATTGATAAAAACGCTTTACGGATTGATTTCGCGAACATACTGTTTTTTAGCTAAATGCCTGACTTTTCGAATGCTTTACAGCATCAGAGGTCACGGGCAGACAACTACTTTTATCTAACGACAGTTCTCTATACGCAAACTCAAAGGTAGATATCTATCCTCGACCGGAGATAGAATTTCGTATTGCCAGAAGTTTTGTAGGGACGAAAATGTAAAGGATGATAACCATTTTTCTAGTAGGGCAAAAAAATATATATAATGGATCTAGGGAATGCCCGTAAAAGGTCCATGGATAAGCTATCTTCAGCTTGACAGGCACGCTTTTAATTGGACATCCTGTATATATGAATTTATTTTCAGGTCCCGCGGAGCAGCCTGCGATAAAACAGTGGAGTTTAAAGATAATTACAGCCCCATTTGTGAACAGAAGTATTTGAATAGGTTAATATGGGCCATAGGACACTACGGAGAAATGGTGCAAGTGATCACGCGAACAGCATCCTGCTGTATTTGTGAACTTGTAAGAACTAAATCGAGATTTGACTTATTGACTTTGGGCTAGTGTCAACCACAGGAGCATGTCTTTCTGCCTCTCAAAGTCACTAACAGCAACAGATAATACATAACAAGAGCTGGTTCAACCGAGAGATAAGACTTTAGACTATGATGACCCGGAATTTTGAAATTGAAAATTAGACCTGAGTAAACTTTTAAATTGGTTTGTTTTTTTAATTAATATTTAAAAAAAACTTTTAGCTGCCTGATTTATAATGTAATGATATGTCGCTAAAATTCGAATTTTCACTCCAATGCTTTTCTGATATAAAAATACATTGAACGTTGCTTCCTCTACCCAATAGTCGTCTGGAAGAGATTTCTCCCAGTGATAAGACCGCCAATATTATACTTCAAGTCTGTTTTTAAAATGTTGATTCCCTGAGTCCTTTACTTGTAAAATGAAGAATTTATTATTATTAAATTTCTGGAAATTGCGCATGTCTAACAGAAAATGGAATATCTTATTGCTGATGTCCTTGAGTTATTTTGTTTATTGATAATAATAAGAAATTACATAATAATAACTATACAATTACCTACCCAGCCATTAATAAAATATCCTTAATACGACAAAAAATGGGGATAAAATAGGGATTTGCAACAGCAGGAAATGCGTAAAATTTAACTTTTGTTAATATTAAATACCACATGTTATGAGCCAACGATATCTTAGCGATATGACCACAAAAAATGTCGTGCAGGACTAACGAAAACTTCATGTTTTGAATAATCGCTGTACCCAATGTAGGTAAATACATACCCACAAAAGTTAAATTAATAGCTTGATAATTCCTGTAAATGTTATAAATACATTTAAGCTCAGCTATAGGGAAACGGAAACGTTTAAACTTATTAATTAACATATCGATGAACAAAATATCATTGTTGACGCGAACTATGAACTTGAAAGTTAATTGGCTAATTTTGAGTACAAACAGCTGTCTTTATACGACCGTTTTTAATGATCTCCCTCGTATCGCTGGCTGATAAGAATCTCAAGTTTCTTAAGGGAAAATATGAGGAAAAGCGGAGGTCTTTAAGAAATAGTCGGCGTGGCGCGGCCGGTTCGCTAGCGTGCCGCGTTCAGTTGTCTACCAGACACGGTCGGAGGCGGTTCGCATCGAGTATCGATAAATCGAGCAGACCCGAACGTCTCTACGTCATAGGAAATGCAAATATAAGGGCACAGCGACATGTAAACATCATTGGGTAGCGGTCAGTGGCAGGTGGCGTTGTGTAAAGTGCGGCTTGCTGCGAAATGGCCCGGATACTTCCCTGTATAATATTCATCGCCTTGGTAAGTAACAGTGACTATATATTCGTCCTGCGTCAACTTTGTGCCCGTTCCGACTTGTTTTGAAAGTAAAAGTGGTTTCACTTTCCTTGCGTGTGGTTTTTTAAGCAGGTTCGGTAATAGATGCATGCTGGTTGAGAGTAATTAGTGTAATTACCTTAATACGCGTGTTAGACAAGGCTATATCTATCGCAGATGACAAAAATGACCTTGGTGCAGTTGTAAACAAACAAAATATCTGACCTTTTAATGATATGCATTAGGTATGTGTCATACTTTTTTATAGTAGACAATCAATTGTTTGTTTCTACGAAAAACGAACGTAATCTGGGTCACTGCATATTTGCATGGCCGTAGATAGGCAAATAACCAACAAGCATGTGTTAATACAAATAGCCACAAGGTTCTTTTCATTGAAGAGTTAAAAATGTTCAATGAAATATCGAACTTTTATAATGCAATAACAATGTCACAACAGCAGTATCACATATATTACTATAAGACCCCAAGTAAAAGTACAAAAAAAGTTTTGACACATAATAACGTTTATTATTACCACATTTTTTACAACAGTTATTAATTACGGAACCCAAAGAACACTTTAACGGGCTAGATATTAATATTTACTAGAGATGTACCGACTAGTCGCCGACTAGTCGGTAAAGCCGACTAGTCGGCCATTTTTGTAGTCGGCGATTAGTCGGCGACTAGTCGGCTAAATCCGCCGACTAGTCGGCCCGCTTCTCGCTCATGTTAATATGCTTAAAAAATATAATAGAGTGATTGCAATGAAGTTGTATCTTTACTCTTGTTATTTTTTATTATAAGAATCACAGTTTCAGTAGTATAATACAATTTAATTATTGGTAGCAAATTTAAATAGGAACTCTTCCTTTGACATCCCCAAGTTATTCAATCTCAAAATTAATAAAATAAAACAATACTAGAAGTATCTAAGTATAGTAAGTAAGTATCAATTGGATCAACAAACTTTTGTAACAAAATATTAGAAATAAGGAGGTAGGTGTACTTTACACTACAACCTAGAAATAGGAAGTTTTTCTATGTGCACTTTGTATATTATACATATAAAACAAGTTCCTATTTCAATATAATAAATTGTACTGAGATCTAGAGATCAAGTAAAATAAACTTCAACAACAAAAAATAACTATTATACTATAGCTTAATAAGAATCTAGTTAACAAACAAAACAATGTACTATTCATCATTCATCAAAAAATGGCAATAAAGACTAAAGTTTTTCAAGGCGGCGCCGGCCGCGCGCCAATTCTAGGAACCGAGAGCGCGCTCACGAACATTTCCGACTTCACCCGGATTTTACCGAAAGTAATGATCGGCCTAGCCGACTAGTCGGCCGACTAGTCGGCCATTTTGCTGCCGACTAGTCGGCCAGTCGGCTAGTCGGCCAAAGTCATAGTCGGCACATCTCTAATATTTACATATACATACGTCGTCAGTCAATTCTCAGTACAGCACTGCTTCAAAACATAACTTATTGTATAACTATGCCATTGAGCTAGTCTTTGTCAATATTGTATTGTAATGTAATGTATGTTTCGCAGAAATACTAGACCACTGTTTCGTATAATAAAAATACATATTATGACCATCTAATCATCATACCTATCTTGTCTAGATCTCTGAGTAATAATCATTTTTTAAAGTAAATCTTGGATGGTAGAACAAAAATTCAGACAGCCTTTCCCCCATTTTCCAACAACTTAGTACCGGGCCTAAAACCGTACTAAGATACTCGTACTAACCGACCAATTTAAAAACGTTGCCTTTATGACAGCATTCAATTATGGAGGTATACTTTTGTAATTGGTCGGGTGATGTTAGTCTTGGTTTAAACCTGGTACTATCTTTTTTGTAATAAGAGGGGTTTACGTTGGTACACACAGTAAATATAAACCTTTTAGTAGATATTTTGGTAAAATTTTACATTAAATTGTATGCAGATAATATAAACTAATTTCGGTGACAGAATAGGTTAATAGAAACCACCACGTTTTGATATAAGTACTTTATTATTTTTATAAAGCAATCAGCCTCTTGTCAGTCACTGATGTTGTAGCTATCCACCACAAGGGGAACGCTCATTTGATTTTGATACTGAATACTGTAGCTTGTAGTAGAGAAGCCCATCCCACTAGACTCCTTACTACATTCTAGTAATCCTGCCGATGTATGGTCGGGGACTGCTTATCTATACTTTATATTATAAAGCTGAAGAGTTTGTTTGTTTGTTTGAACGCGCTAATCTCCGAAACTACTGGTTCGATTTGAATAATTCTTTTTGTGTTGGATAGTCCAGTTATCGAGGAAGGCTATAGGCTATATAACATCATGCTACGACCAAAAGGAGCAAAGATATGGTGGTAAATGTGTAAAAAACGGGAGAAAAAAGTCACTATTTCACGCGAACGAAGTCGCGGGCAAAAGCTATTCAACATATTCGCAGCTAACAACTATATCTGCTTGTACCCTAAAGCTCAGCCCTTACTTGTACTCTAATGAACCAATTAGTGAAATGGTCATTAACTTACTGATGACGTATTAAACTTCCTGGGTTTTTGCCCTGTCCATTCAGCTCAAGGTTTATTTACCAAATTGGTAAAATACGAGTAGGTACTTATATACGTATGCATTGAAAAACTACAATCGTACGTACGTACACAGGTTGAATGATCGAGTAGAAGTAGAGTGAAGAGGCATTTTTTTTTTGTTTCAACGACTCACTTATCTTGTCTGTGGCTAAGGCCCGGTTGCGTTATCGATAGTTAACTCAACAAAAAAATCTCTAATCGTTATTGGCACTGAATAAACGTTTATTCTTTGTTTCTTTCTAATGGTGTTATTTCGTTACCAGTGGTAAATGTCAGAAGGGCTATTTTATTTACCCTTGTTTGAGGTATTATTTCTTCAAAATAAGCACAATCGTAAATATTCAACCGCTGGTAACGCCATTAAGCCATTAGTTGAGAGTACTATCGATCACGAAACTGTGCCTAAGTTGGATTATCGTTACTTAAACGTAACCAGTGTTTGTAAAAATTTGTAGTATGCTGTAGTATGACAAATATTTGACTGGTAACTGAAGCTAGGTAAAATCGGCTTCTAATTAAATTCATTAGGAACTAGCAAATGGTGTTATACTAATGAGCAGTTAAGCAGTTTGAACTTAAGTTCATTCATCTAATACAATTAAGTTATTACTACCTTTAAGAAAAGAGCATATCATATAAACGATTGATAAGTTAATAGTCTAGCATTCTAGCTGGTCAGCTAATAGCCGCTGAATAATCTATGGTATGTATAAGAACAGAAAGAAAGTCAGACATCCTTTGAGCAGGCAAATAAATTAGCAATACGTAGGTATTATTCGACGTTCAATAATAATTAGTTAGTTACATGTTTTCTACCAACAAACATTGCCAATCCTACTCCAACAAGCGATTTTCAAAAATAAAAATTCAACGAAAATCAAGCAAACATAGACGCAATTGGTAACAAAATTAGGTTATCTTTTTTTTAATGACTGCTGTGTGGATTGCACTGATTTGCATTCCAGAAAATTGCACGCCACGTTGACAAAACATTGAAGTAAGAACGAATTTGGATGCTTTTCAGAAATCGTAAGAAATATTTGTCCATGCCACATAGCCGAGGTTTAGTTTTTAACGCAAACAGGAAAAAGAAAAGTCATCCTCATGTGTGTTACCCAAATATGGTTTAAAAGTAACCGCAAACTATGACAGCACCAGACTGAAAGCTCTGTGATTATTACCATACTAAGTGTGCGAATGATTGCATGATTCATTCATTACTTTCAAATCAAATCAAATTTATTAAGGAACACTCTCGTAGTTCTGGTACTAACGTTAACTTTATGATATGTTGGCATACATAAATCATTCATTAAAAATTAAACTGAAATTCTCATTCAGTATCAGTTAGCTTTTAAAGGTTCAATAAGTTCTTAATAAAAACATTACTGCGCCGCACCTGGAGACCTGCTATAAAAAACGGAATCCGTCAATATGATTAACGCGGATTCGAAGAAAGAAGAAAGAAAGAAAGAAAATTCATTTCTTCGACCGAGAAAAAAATATTAAAACACATGCAAAACTAGGTAGACTACTCGACTCGAAAAGGCAGCCTAAGTCGTGGCAGCGAAATGCATACCATGACGCTGATTTTCCACGGGTGCCTTCGTGGTAAGCATTGCATAATCTGCAAAACAATGATCGTATTAATGACCGATTTAGTTTATCGTAGTAGGCATTCTGTCACGCCGACATTACCTAATTCCATCCCTTTTCACCTGGTTTAGGTCTTCAATATTATGCACTGACCTGCAAAACGAAAAATCATTATCAGATAAAGGACGTCCACTGCTGAACATAAACCGATTATGACAGCGACCGATTTCAAAGTAACACATTGCATTAAATTAACTTTTTACGTAGGGAAAGGGATACTTTTTGGACTCTACAAAGAGATTAATTTTAGTACAAAACTCACATATTAGGCATTATATTTTATTAATAAGTAAAAATCGACACCATAGATCCCTCTTATTCATAATAATTAAAACAATCTAATAAACCTATTTTAGCTATTACACTGTTTTATCACTGTTTTCCAAATGATGACAGCGTCAGCAATGAACGAGACAAAACAGTTTAATAGTTGAAACAGGTTTATAAGACTGTTTGCGTTATTATGAATAAGGGGGAAAGATTTCATTATAATAACTTTGGTCTAATTAAGTACTTTTCGTAATGACCAGGCGTTTGCCATTTCAAAATCCTCCAACAGTTTTTGACGCTTTCGTCGCGCACAGTCCAAGTGAATTGTATTGTATTTATTGTACTTACATACATGACGCCATCGTTAAATCAAAATTACTGTTGACAAAAAGTGGACGCTACTATAATAGTACATTTGAATAATTCCAAACTATAATTTTGCGACAATAGAGGCTGTATGCATGAACTCATCAATGTAGGCAGGTATTCCCCAAGATTGACCTCGAGACACGCTACCATTATTTAAGTATTGCATTTATTAACTATCATTTAATTGTTCCGTCTATTTCCATTATTTTTTCTATTTTTAAATCAGCTGAAATGATTTCTGATCTGCTTGTAAAATGTAAAGAAACTTAGGACCATTTCAAAACAGGGGTTTTATAATGTTTTTGTATGGCGAAGTAGAAGTATGTGTGAACCTACTCAGATAATGAACATTCTCAATCATTGAGTATGTGTGTACTTCTATCATCATTCATCATATCTTTTTATCACGTTCTTTTCAATAGTAAGAATAGCCGGACTTAGGTAATTAGGTACAGTAATGATTTAGTGGCATAACTATTCCGTTTTCTTACTGGTTACATTTATTTTAATTTCTATTTGAAATAACTCGTTGCTAACCAGCAAATTCTTATCCATTGTTTTTTACACAATGTTAAGTAAAAGCAAAAGTAAAGTAAGCCTGCCTATAAATAATAAAAATAAATTAATAGTAATCAGTCAGGTATCAAACGACTGCCGGGAGTCGCATAATAATGGAATTTCTATTGTGTCTCGTTCACACATACTTGACGAGTTAATATTGGACACCAATCACATACATTGCTCTGATCCCAAAGTAAGTAGCTAATGCACTTGTGTTATGGAAATCAGACACGGACACGGACAATGTTGGTACCACAACACCCAGACCCGGGACAATATAGAAAATTTTGATTTCTACATTGACTCGACCGGGAATCGAACCCGGGACCTCGGAGCAGCGACGCCTTGAAACCCAGCGTGCTTAGCCACTACACCACGGAGGTCAAACGTCAAAGGGCAAAGGCCTTATCGTGACTATGCCTAATACTGAAAGTAGTTAAATTATTCAATAAACAATCAATTCAGGTAATATTATTATTGTTAGTAAATAACCAATTAAATATAGCAAATGACGTTAATGTGTGGGTTAGCCCCTGTCTATGACGTCAATCAAATTAAAAGCTACAATCAAATAATTTTCACAAAGTAAATATTATAATGGAACGTTAGAGGTGCGTATGAGGACCAAACCATTATACAGGATGTTTCTTGTAACGTATCAAGCCGATGCGTGGTGATAGGTGATCTATCACATGAACCTCCATGTATGTTAAGCAATTTTTGGTTGTTCTTGAGATATTTTCATACTAAAGTTTCTTGGCTTCCTGCCCAGAGGTGCTCGTAGCGCAGTGGTGGCAGCGCTTTGGTAGTAATACCGAAGCTAAGCAACTTACGGCGCGGTCGGTGTTTGGATGGGTGACCATTCTGACCATTTATGTGTCGTAAATCACGAGCATCTCCGTGCTTTAGAAGGCACGTTAAGCCGTTGGTCCCGGCTACTAGGCGCCCTATGGGCGGCTTGATAAAATCTGTCAGCAAGGTTGGTCGCTTGCCTTGCAAACACCTCTCCGCCAATTCGCACTGAGCCCGCGTGGTGGAGTATGGCTCATACTACCTCACATTTGAGGTAGAGCCTTTGCCCAGCAGTGGGATGCTTACAGGCTAACTTTACTTTACTAAAGTTCCTTACTAAATTTATGGGCCGTCCGTGCAGTGGGAAAGGCTGATCGTATCGTGTTGCTTTTCGTGCTGACACGTTCCAAGCACAGTCATGGTATGGTACGGTGCAGTGGCCTGCGAGAAAAAACTTTCAGTGTTGTAATAATTTTATGAAATGAGGCCTTTACCTTAAAAATACAAATGTTACTGCACTTTATGTTACTGTTTTGGCTTTTGGTCAAACATCATAATTATCATTCTGGCTTCTATCGTGTACCTATTTTATTTTTGTTGAAGTCTTCAAATAGGTCCGTCACCGCAAAAAACGTTTTTTGCAACCTCTATTGATTCCAATTACGGCAGATTACTAACCAAGGCACTCTACTATAAACTAGGCCACGTGATTGTGGAACCTATCAATCCTACGCTTGGCAAAAAGGGTCTATTTCTAAAAAGGTAATAGGAACACCACAAACATCACTAATTATGTGATTTACTAACTATTTATCATTTTATTTATGTATTAAGTAATGAAGTCAGAGGTGATTAATACCTATTATTCATACTACAACTTCCATTGCCTAATAATACATTACTAATTTATTACTATGATTAGTAGGTAATAAATTATGTTATTGTAAATTTTCCCGTGCATAGTAAAGCAATAAATGGGCTTTATTGTAAATTTTAGCAGCTGCATGTGCTAATCAAGGACAGTTTCGATTTTTACATTTCGTGTATTTTGGACGATATTTTGGAAATAAATAGGGCACCGTACAAATTTTATTACTTCTAAAACTAAATAATACCTTCTAGGTCTAGGCCCTATACCCTATTGTTACGATATGAACATACACCGGAAAGATTATTTGGATACAGAGAAGTACCTAATATTGTGGGATGACCGCTATCAAATGTTCCAGCGTACGTAAACATTTGTACTTTTAATGGTTTCTTTTGACACCTCACAAATCTATGATAATCATCGTCAATACTGAGTATTTTTTTCATTTTTAAATAAGTATTTTCTCTATTTTCCAGACCACAGCATCAGCCTACAAATATCCCCACCGAAGGTACTACCAACCACTTGAGAGTCCGAACTATGGTCCTTCACAATACAGCAACGTAGACTCAGGGTCATCAGAAACTGACACTTACAACTACCAGGGAAGAGACAGAAGTGTTCAAAACGACCAAGAAAGATATGCCGACTCTAGTCAAATAACCGAAAGATCGATCCCTTTTGGTTACAGCCGGCGTAATGCAAACCATGAAAATGTCAGGGTAGCGGGCTTGGATGATGTTGAACCTAGAAATGGGAACTTTACTAAAGTTCTCCACAGCTTGCCAAAGACGTATCCCAGCGTTATCAACAGAAGAGGTAGGTAACAGATTCGTGCTAATAAGTATCACTTTTTAAGGTAGAGGTCTCTCGTGCCTAACCACTTTTTAACGAAAAGCGCTTGCACACACGACACAAAAAAAGACAGTGACAGCAAGTGAAAGACATTTTGGCTCATACCTCATGGATGTATTTATCAAAATTCTTTTAACACTATTTTGTTTAGGTAGGTACGCGACCGCCGTCTTCCTATCGATCCGTGATGTCAAAGGTGGTTAGACACGATAGACTGACCGACCGTACAGAGTATACAGATAGATAGATTAAATTAACTTTTAGCACAGTTAGTACTACTATAAATTTTGATAATTTCCTTGATAAGCTAAGAAACATAAAACTGCAGATGTGTGATGTGTTCTGAATGACACAAGAAATCTTCGATACTCGACAATTTTAGTCTCCAAAGACTACCGACCTCACATCATTGAGTTTGTTTGATTATTCATAGTTACAAAACGTATGTTGGCATTAAGTAAACACTGTGAGCTAATAGATTTTATCACCATTACATAAGCTGCTTGACTAACTTATGAATAATAAACTCCATTGTATCCACATAACACCAGGAAAATTACACATACGAATCGCAGTGTAGTGTTACAATTTGACATGCCCACACACACACAGCTACAAAACACCTTTTTCCTGAAGGATATGTACATTGTTAATAATTGAATTAATATTCATGTTTTTCAGTTTATATCCACAGGAAAACGAAGTAACTATATGTACCTAATGCTGGTCATAAAAAGTTAATATCAGTACTAAGTATTTAATTTAAAGGCATCAATTTATTCGTTTGTTTTTAACATTTATGGTCACTAACATAATAATAGTTTGATACGGGATTTAGTCCGTGAGCATGGCGCTTGCCACGGTGCCGATATATCATCATCATCATCATATCATAATTATCAGCAAAAGGACGTCCACTGCTGAACATAGGCTTTCCCCATAGCTTTCAACAGCGACCGATCACTAGCGGTGTGCATCCAGTTTGATCCTGCGATCCTTACAAAGGTCGCCTGTCCATCTTGTCGGTGGACGTCCAACGCTTCGTCTTTGGTCAAAGAGTATCTAATCCAGAACCTTTCTGCCCCAACAGCCATAAGTTCTTCGCGCTATATGCCCTGCCCATTGCCACTTGAGCTTACTGATTATTTATAAGGGGTATGTCCGTTACCTTAGTTCTTCTACGTATCTCCTCCTCCTTCATATCGGAATATAGAAAATATCGGAAGCTCATAAATTATAGCCTCTCTATTCCTACCTCAATTTATTTTTTATAGGTCACTTAAATTTTGATTCTGTATCGTTATTTAGATATGAAGTCGATTGTAATAACAGAAAACACTTTTTTTTAAATAATAATGACTTTTGTGTTACTGGTTCCAATATCTTTAAGCTTCTCAGAAGTGATCAAATTAGTACAATGTAAGAAGTACCAAAAAACAGTAAAACTACGAGTGCTAATTTATTATATACTTTACTGCCGACTCGTTAATGGCATATCAACTTGAGGTTGACCGGTTTTCCTTCATATTTTCTCACCTGCGCTTACGTTAATTGATCAGCTTCGGAATTAAATGTGATTGGTTTAACTTGTGGGTTCAAAAGAAGCTTTTGCTGAATTTTACTGAACGGTTTTGGGGCCAAACACCCTCTACATATTTTCTGCTATACTTATCTGATAAATTTTGGGCGGATTTTGGATTTGGGCAAGTTCAAGAAGAGAGTGATAAGGCTGTTACTAGTCAGACATGATCCATCCTAGGTCATATCATCACTTAACATCAGGTGAGATTGTGGCCAAATATCTGCCTAGATGCTATAAAAAAACCGAGAATTGAGCCTGATGATGACTCCGACTAGTATCTTCTTAAATTTGTTGTTACATCTTTAATAACCATTACTTATGTAAGAGAAAATATAAACTTTTTATCTATTTATTTCAGGAACGGACTCGGAGAGTGCAGTGGTATTCCCCGGCCCAACGTCCGCAACCCGCAAAAGGTTCGCGACGTCACTGACCGATGATTGTGGGGAACTGGGTATCTGTGAGAACAGCCCCGACTACCCTCATGAGTATGTGGAGAAGCTCCTTGCTAAGGTAAATAAATATAATTATCTAGTGGTCCCCCGTGAATGCGTCTGCGCGTTTTGAGTTTGCCCCTCCCCTCCCGTCGCAGCGTAATGTTTTATTTTTATAAATAAGTTCGCCAAAAAATATTTTTGCAAATCAGTCCAGTAGTTCTTGAGTTAAGAGCGTTAAAACAAAACTCTTCAGCTTCTTCTTCTTCTTCAGCTTTATAATATTAGTATAGATTATGCGCCAGACAACACACCAAGTGTCGATTTCGAAGTAGAGAATTATCTTCCTTGTGTACAATGCCAAATAAATATTTACAAGTAAATTCATTTAGGTACAAAAATGACTTAGGTATCAATTCTAAATATAAAGACGCTCATTCATATCTCCGTGTCCATAGTATTATAAAATCATTGCCATTATTATATAATCATTGTATTATTAAATTAAGTAATTATTATTAAATAATGTTAGCCTTAAAATGCTTGTGTTAGCTCTGTTTAAGCCTGAGATACAGGTTTAACCTAGTTCAGGCAAAATAAGAGATCGCACTTAGTGATCATTTTTAAGTTCTACGATTTATCGAAGAACCAATGAATTTTAATAAACAATTTATTTATTATTTATTTTATTGCCAAATTACGGGGACAAAAGGAGAGTAAACACAATATTAGAGCAAAACAGCCGTGGGAGCTACTAATATTACGAATTAAAAACTAATATACAGTGGTGGACAGCTAATTAAAGACACTTTGAAAATTGTATGTTCATCAAGTTTTGGGTTCCAATAATTTTGTATTATGAATACATAGAAACCAGCAACTGTTGTAAAATAATCATATGGGTTTTACGTATAATTTGAAGTTACTATTTGCCATAACATTGATCTATTTTTCGTAATTTTTGACCTCAAATGTATTATGAGCAGAATAAGTGTACCAGTGATGTGGACAACTAATTAAAGACACCTAATGTAAGTTACTGAAAACCAAAAAAAATACTGAAACTACAAAAAAGTTAGTTTATATGACATTGAAAATAGTCATTTCTTAAATGTTTTACAAAGTTTTTGATGTTTTGTCGTATGTCGTTTAGCGGAATTTTGACCTTTACTTAGTCTTGGCACGGTCCTGGCATTAGTGCTATTAGTTCCTTGCAAGCATGTATTGGAATTTATTCTAATGCTTTCATAAATGCGTCATTAAGATAATTTTAGCGTTGGTAACTACCTACTTACTATTATTTGTCTGATATTACAAAGTTTTCCAATGCGATAGATGTCAGGACCTTAGAATAGGACCCCACTGAAAGACCTAGAATGGGATTTCTAGATGAAAAATATTAATGATCAAAGCATATTTTCATGACAGTATTTGCTGCAGGAAGATCGTTAAATATTTAAGCAAGAATGATAAAGCCTAGATTATGCGAGGAAAACTTGCACTGAAGAAAATTTCATAAGTTACCAAATTTATAATATGCCAAATATTTCATTGATGCGGTTTTCCTAAATATATTCTCAACGTGGACCGAATCAAAGTGGATAATTGAGATGTTTTCGAATGTAAATAAATAATAGATGTAATTACGACGAAAAACGGTATATGAGACGACAATTACAAGATTATGTATCATATAACTGTAAGATATAAAGTGAGGAAACATCAAAGTGCGCCGTTGATTTTCTAGACGTATTGCTGGACCTATGAAAAAATGCTAGTACATGGATGGAATACCTAAACAATAATATTCAACAACAGCCTATCTTACCCTTAACTGACTAAGCATCTTGTCTAGAAAATCTTGTAGCTTAGACTTACTAACGACTTAATAAAGCGACTGCAACGGCCGTCTCAGTTTTCCTAAGAGAAAATGTCTATCTCTTAGATATGCTACCATAATAGTCCTAACATCAATACAATCTATAAAATTGAGATTCTTGTATTAGATAATACACTAGCGAGACATGTTGCTAATGTTTATTAACTGTACGGTGCTTTTATGAAAGCATTAGAACACATTCTAATACATTATAACAAGAAACGCATATGACCAATGCCAGGACTAAGTTAAGTTCAAAATACAGCAAAACGACATACGACAAAACATCAAAAACTTTGTAAAACATTTAAGAAATGACTATTTTCAATGTCATATAATCTAACTTTTTTGTACTTTCTGTATTTTTTTTGTTTTCAGTAACTTACATTAGGTGTCTTTAATTAGTTGTCCACATCACTGGTACACTTATTCTGCTCATAATACATTTGAGGTCAAAAATTACGAAAAATAGATCAATGTTATGGCAAATAGTAACTTCAAATTATACGTAAAACCCATATGATTATTTTACAACAGTTGCTGGTTTCTATGTATTCATAATACAAAATTATTGGAACCCAAAACTTGATGAACATACAATTTTCAAAGTGTCTTTAATTAGCTGTCCACCACTGTATATACTTACTTACATAGTAAAGTGCACTAGTAAGTATATGTCAATACACAAATATTTTTCTTTAATACTAAAGTACAAAGTCAAAGCTCGGTATAAAGGACTTTGATAAATTGGTCTAAAAGGAAAGTAAAACTAACTTAAGATTATGAAGATATATTAATCTTATCTTATCAATAATCTAAATTACTAACTTTTTTCATACTTAAAATGTAAGCTTTTATGACAGTAGCCTTCTGTTTCTTACACATCCACGGAACATGTTGTTGGTGTGTACTAGTACCTACGCAATAATTTTTATGTAAACCACTTTTGTACATTACCGTTTGTGTTCTTCCAATAAAAGAAAGAAGAAGAATAAAGGATATACATATTTATTTCCATAAAGTGACAAACTATGTTACAAGTGAAACAGCGATCTCTGAACTGTCCATGGTTGCTTGTATTTCTGGGGCTAAATAAATCGGTTACAGGAGAAGTTCAACTATTATGGCACTTAGTCGGCAGGACGCCTTCCATTGTAATAAATAGATGTTTACATATTTATCGTGTCCATTGTTTCTTGTAGTTGCCAGACGCAAACACAAGATTCTACATGGACGTGGAAACGCCACAGATAGCCCAGCGGGGAGGACAAGAACAGGCTAAGAGCAACCAAAGCATTGAATTCTGTACACCAGATATGAAGGTGGGTACAATATAATTATTTATTTATTTATTTCAAACTTCATGCACAAAAATATATATGGCGGACTCAATGCCAAAATCGTTATCTACCAGTCAAGCTTAAACATAAATATGCGCAACAAACACACCAGTTGTCTGGTTTCGTGTTAAGGAATTTTCTTCCTTGTGTTACGGAGTACCAGACAACGACTATGACGGGGGCGTCTTCCATAAATACTTAAATACATATAACATCTATGACTTAGGTACAAATGTTTGTGCTCATCACACAAACATTTGCCCCTTGCGGGATTCAAACCCGCGACGGCCGGCGTAATAGTCAATAGCGCTAACCAATACACCAAACGCACCGTCAAAAAACCTTACGTCTGATCAGAGAAAATACAGGCATAATGGAGGAATAAGAAGTAAGATTTTTTTACTAACAGCCAGTTTGTCGCAATTTACCTAATTATAGGCCTACAAATGTATCCGCATCGTGTGGCTAAGGAATCTCTTCTTGTACGTCAAAAATAACACTTATCTATCAGTAACGGCCTGTCTCACTATCGATATTTGTATTGTCGTACCATTCAAAATGTTCAAAAGTAGGACGTTAATTTATATGTAGTATCTGGTAGATTATGCTAACAAGAAATTATTATGACATTGTGAAACAGGCCGTAAATGTTGTAACTGTTATTGTTGTTGGAATAAAAATAATCAATATGTTATTTATAAGAACGATTAGTAAAAAGGTGTCTGTCTATATTTCAGATAATATATCCTGACAAAGTCAAAACAAAATCTGGTAAAGTGGTGTTTATCATTAATGGAAAGGATAAGAAAGTACAAGGATTCAACGGCGCTAAGTGCAAGTAAGGCAATAATTATTTACTGATTGCAATAAAAAAATACACATTTGTAAGATAATATAGGTAAAATCTATATTTTTTAAGACGGCTTAAACTTAACTGACTAAAACTTGATGCAAATATCAACTTCCATTTGTATTCTATTCTTCTCTCTTTTATCGTTCTGATAAAATTGTCGTGTCGTATCAAGTGTCCCAGCATTCTCCCTCTTCTACTCTCAATTGTTTCTCCTCGACGAACACCTCATGTCTTGAAAAATGTGAATTTGAAACTAGTGTCGCCGCGACGCCGGCTACTGTCACAATCGCGTGCGTGATTGTTGCCTAGAGTTACAAGCGAGAACTTTGAGCTTTCAATAAGTTTAATTTGTTTTTTTTTTCAGATTCCCAGGCAAGCCGTGCAGCAACTTGGTATACGTATCACCGAACTATATCCATGCATGCGAGCAAAAACTCATGGACAGAAACATGTGGGCAATCGACGCTAATGGTACCATGGAAATGGTCACCGTGCCTTGGCCATCTTGCTGTATGTGCGTGGCGTATAAAACGTAATAAAATAAATAAAAATATCCGAAAACTAAGTATAGCTACGCGTGAATACAAAGAATGAAGACTAATCGCGTACAGTTTGGAAACTGCTTTTCTATTTTCAACGTTTTTCAAATTGAACAACGAAGTGCCCACCCAAGTTTTAAATAAGACGCGGGCATAGCTTCTTTAAATGATGCCTAGCTTATGAACACCATTACGTAGCTTGAGTTTTCTATGGACGCTGGCCTATACACTGAAGATCCAATTGCATGCTGCAACGTAACTACAGACTACGTGAACAAGTAATCACGATATGTGATGTGTTGTGAAGATGTGAGTGTGACACTGTGGTTGTGATAGATAGTGCGATTTTCTAATAGAACTATTTTAAGGTGTTATAAATGACCCGTTAATTTTTTTAACAGATATTTATTTGAATAAAAAAGATAAAAAAATATGAAATATATTTTAGAAAGTTGGCTGTCACCTGTTACTTTTACAGACATTACGATTCATTCATATTTGGATTATATTGTTACCTACTTATTGTAGTTCGTAAACTTTTAAAATGTAAGTATTATAATTTCTACAACAAATGACCTAAGTACTTATGAATGCCATTGTACTTGTGTTTAGCTCATGAATCTCATAACTTGAAGATAAACATGAATTATTACTATTATGCGTGTTATTTTTTATTTCAGTTTTATACTCATTCAATTTTTTTGTCATCAGTTTATAAACGCTCGCGGTTTTGCAAAATGCCGAAGGCATAATATTAACTGTTCAATTGCCATAATTTTGACGAACGTTGATAAGTTGATAATAATTTAGGGAGACCATGATAAAACACAGTTTGATGGGACAAATAGGACTCGTAAGATCGTTACCAAAAAACCGGGTAAGTGCGTGTCGGACCCGCGCACTGAGGGTTTCGTGCCACCCTTAACTGAATTCAGGGTCCACTTACTTTCACTTTAACGAAAACATCACAATATATTGCGACGGCAAAAATAACTTTGTTTTTCATAGTGTTTGTATGAAAGACAAAGTTATATTTGCGGTTGATAAAAATGTGCAATATCTCCAAAACTACTGGTTCGATCTCCTTCAAACCAATTTTCGTTGCAAGTTTTTGTTGAGATCTACATCATATATTTTTTTCAAAATTTTCGCTTTCTTAGTTCAAAAGTTAGAGGGGGGGGGGGGGGCGCCCATTTTACCACTTTGGAAGCGTCTATATCTCAAACCTTACACTTTTAGAAAAAATGGTTTTAGAAACCTCAACATCATTTTAAAAGACCTATCCATAGACACCCCACACGCATAGGTTTGAGTAAAAAAAATATTTTAGGTTTTAATTTCATGTATGGGAGCCCCCCCTTAAATATTATTTTTTTAAGTTGAATTAGGTATAGTTCAACTTAGGGTACAGAGTAAGATTCATCAAAATCGGTTCAGTAGTTTTTGAGATATGATGAGACAATACCTAAAAATCATGAAATAAAAAAAAGGCTTCTTTAAAATAACTAAAAAGCTTTAAATAACGCATTTGTTTTCTATTTAGGAGAAACAAATTCTTTTGCGTGATGCATGCTAAATAAATAAATAAATAAATTCTTTATTTCCAAAAAAAGAATTACAATTTAGCTTAATTCCATAAAAACTAAGTAATTCTATTACAAAAGTATTACAAAGCATCTGCTACCGAACTAGGATGGGTGTATCCTGTATTTCGGTAAACAGCGCCTCTCACCTCGGCCAATATTATACAGACAAATTTAAATAAAATGAAGTTACCAAAACAATCGGAATAAGGCCTCTGGATAAATAATTATACATATTCTAGACATAATTTCTAAATTTAATATACAATTTGGTTTGATAGTCCTCTCTGTGTGTAAAATGTGAGCGAGTGAGTGTATGTAAGAGGGTGTCTGTGTGTGTGTGTGTGTGTGTGTGTGTGTGTGTGTGTGTGTGTGTGTGTGTGTGGAAATTGAATTAAGGTGAACACTAATTTCCCATTTTTTAAGGATAATAAATCTATAAGTTTAGAGCAGCAATAATTTGACATATAAAATATATTAACAGCAAGCTACAATCAAATTTTCCGTCTCAACATAGGGTTTTGACATCAAAAAGCATGATACTGAAATTTTGGCACCGTTTTTGTGCATAGGGTAAATATTAAGTATTTTATTCACCTTGTTGTACGTGATAGGGGCTAAGAAGGGAAAGAATCTATGGGACCACATCGTTTTTGTCATGGAGGGCCGTTCGCAAACAGTATACCATCGTCGCTTATTAACAAAATACGGGGAAAACTCCAAGGTCGTGTGTTGTTTTATTATTAAATTTAATATAAATAGCTGACGCACTGTTAATACTTCTGTATATTGATATAAGAGGTCTGTTGGAAATAGAAAATGTTTAAAAGTGCAAATTTTGAGAATGGTTCTTTGTGCTATCTCAAGTTGTTTAAGAGTCGTTTTGGGTACCCCTCCCCAGGACGATATACAGTAAGTTAATATTGACTGACACAGTGCAAAGTAAATTCGCCTCAAAGTAATAGGCGGAACCACATGTCTCAGAGTTTTAAAAATGTACAGCAGTTTACGAACTCTCTTAGTTAAGGCTTCTATATATTGCTTGAAGCTTAAATGGTTATCAATTATTATCCCCAAGTATTTTATGCAATCAACACGCTCTAAGGGAATACATTGACAAAAAGATCCAATGCTAAAATCGGAACAGCTATGTGCGAGAAGATTTAAATCATGTGTATAATTTCGAATAGAAAAGGCGACATACTTGGTTTTTTTTGTGTATAAAGTTAGAATATTGTTTTGAAGCCATTTTGTAACCATGTTAAAGCCATTCTGAGCCAATCTATATGTCTCATCCCAGGTCTTAGCCGCAAAAAGAAGCGCTGTATCATCGGCATATGAGATGATTATTCCTGGAAAAGAGTCCAGAGACAAAATATCATTCATATAGACCAAAAAGAGGGTTGGCCCCAAGATACTGCCCTGAGGCACACCGTAAGAAATAAGTTGTTGAGTACTGATATGAGAATCAATTTTTACACTTTGGTATCTGTCTCTTAAGTAATCAGCTAAAAGATCCTTTTGGGTGCCTCTGATACCTATTTTTTCCAACTTGTTTAATGCTGTTTGCATAATGCACGATGTTGCACCGACTCTAAAAGAATTTGTTTCTCCTAAATAGAAGATATTATGTAAACAGCGGAATAATACGTTTTGCCTGCCACATCGACAAATCAGTGTTTACAGCATTACAGCAGAAAACAGCTGATTAAAGTAGGCGCAAAGCGCAAAGACAATACTTAGTCAGCCAGCTCTTTTCATTTTCTTCCAGAACACGTTGATTCGCTGACTATACTTACCTGTAAAAGTCAATAATACAAAATCGTATTTTGGACAAGACAACAAACATACATCTAAACATGCTCAGCTTTCAGCGGCCAACGCGGCAGAAAAAGCGCTTTCTTTGGTAAGCGCTTCTAAGCGCTTAAAGTTCATTGTTTTCTGCTGAACAGTAAATTAATTTATATAGAACGAAACGCAATATTTGACATTGACAAGTAAATTGACAGTCTTTGACAAGACCAGTAAAACGGCTAGCGCGACAATGATTTTACCTAAGGATTTTACTCTTTGTCTATCTGTACTCACACTTAGTACAGAGTTCTGTCCTCCCTCCTAACTAAACGATGTCCCGTTTCCGGCAACTTTGAGAATATTGGGAATTTAGGAGGGAACATTTCCGGGTGTTGTTTAAGGGAACATTGCTTAAGTCCGACTAGAGATTGGTGAATACATTTAGAATACTTATTTTGATTGTTAAAATCGGATGGTTAGTAATTACCTACAGTACAGTAAACTTTTTTTTTCCAAAAAATCCCAATATTTCCGGAGTTATTCCAAAAAAATTGGGCCATGTTTCCAATGTTTCTGGGAATTCTGGAAATATTAATTGTTTAAGCGATTTCTTGTCCGACACAGTTGCTTTTTACAAGGGTTATCATAATATAAAGTTGGCACCTACTGTGCTGTGAGTATAGATGGGCATGTGAGTAAAAATCCGGTGGATATTTATCCAATTTATTCCCACCCGGTAGGTAAAAATTGATTTTTACCTAATTTACCCAAGTGTTTATTAAGAATGCTGGGTATTAATTAAATTTACGTTGAATACTCGTTGTTTTGAGTATCAATTGGCTGTTTAAGAATGCCTATCTACAATATGATTAGAAATATCGTTTATGCTATACAGTCATTCATCATTTTCACTTAAAATCATAAATTATAATTACCTATTACAAAACTCCCTTGTCTGCGCAGGCTAATAATATATATTGGTTGGAATGTTTTTTTTAAACACTCACAGTGTCATATATATATTCATCATCACCAGCATCTTTCTGGCTCAATTGGAAGAGCAGTTGGCCCGGTAAGCCAGAAAGATGCTGGTTCGAATCCCGCCCGTGCGCAATTTTTGGTTTCATATTTCATCTTTAATAATATATATATTTTTTAGAGTTACTGAGAGTATCATTCGTGTCATCTAATGGTTTACGCTCCATTATTCATAGCGCTAGCTACATGAACTTAATGCGCTAAACTGTAACGCACTAAAAAACAAAGTGAATAAGTAATAAAAAATAAAATGAAAATTACTAATGAAAAGGCTTTCCTTTTCATTTCGCGTGATTTCTTTAAGTGTATTATACATAAACTTTCGGTCGAACTATTTCTTTTTTGACAGTGACGTAATGTATTTTTTTTCTGAGTTGTGGAGTGGAGTGCGCAATCTACTACCATCATTGCAAAACAAACTTTAAAAAACACAAACCCACAGATTAGTAAGAGTACAAACCACAAACCTAAGCAAAAACAAAACGCGCTGCCAAAATATTTATGGATTTTAATTTTCTTCTTGCTTGTTATTCTGAAAAATGCACTTGAATTTAAAGAGGAACACTGTTTTCGCTTTTTATTTTACGGTTATTAGACCATATTTTGCTCTTGGACACGCCAATATGTCTTCTGGTTCCGGCTGTGTTGATGCAGGTAACTTACCCTCATAAAGCTATAATGTAGACAGAAATTTTGCTTCTTAATTAACTTAAAATTCTTAAGTCTTAATGAACTCTCTGTTTCTTTTATCACTTCGCCTAGGGTAACATAAAGAACCGTTCTTTATGTGAAGCAGTCATATTTTTATGTGAATTTTCTACATTTCAGACAAGTATTCAGTAGCCTATGTGACTGTGCCAAGCGTAGAGGTTGGTAAAACTATTGGCCATGGGCTTGTGAAAAATAAACTTGCGGCGTGTGTGAACATCATCCCACAGATCACTTCTATTTATGAATGGAAAAATGAAATAAATGAAGACAATGAGGTAAATGTCTCAACTCAAGTATACTTTTAAAAGTTATAGCAATCCTCTTAGTAAATAGTAGTGATGACATTGAAAAAGAGACCTAGTTATTGGATATTGGATGGCATCTATAGCGCACTAAATTTGCACGAAACATAGTTGGATTATATAACAAGAATGAATTGTATTCTGTTGAAAAAGTAAAACATTAGTCCGACAACTGCAGTCAATAGCCCAATCAAGATGCTAAGTGTGAAAAACAACCCAGCCAAACTAACTTACTAACTAGTCCGATAAGGCCACAGCAAGATAGTTAATGACATGGTGAGCCTACTCTGATGAAACCTATTTAAACTGACTCTAAAGATTTTTACAAAGGTCTGGGCCCACTTGACCGTATCATAATATAACCGTGCTAGGAGTGCAAGTGTATTTTGCTGGCGCTGACACAGGCAACAGTGTTGGTCAGTGACGGAATGGTCTAGTAGTGGAAAAGGTGTCATAGTTTTCAATACATTTTTTTTCTGACATGTTTCAAGCACAGACATAGTGTGCTACACTAGTAGGCAGAAACCTCTGTCCATAAGATTCACTGATGCAGGTACTGAGATCCACACTTATTTTATGTTTTTATTCCAGGCATTGCTAATGATAAAGACAAGGACTACACATGTAGACAAACTGACAGATTTTGTTAGATCTAACCATCCATATGAGGTGTGCGAAGTAATTTCTTTGCCAATTAAAAATGGTAATCCACCATATCTGAAATGGATAGGTGATACTGTTCCAGAAAGTTAAAAACATTAAGTTAGGTCTTTGTTTCTAAGGTAAAAACTTTTCATTAATTTTGTAGTTATTTTAAGTTAGAAATAAACATTGTGCATTTATGAATAAGTTAAAAGAATACTGTACTTACACTGTGTTAAACACATAATTTTGTTGTTTTATGCTTGTTATAAGACAAATAAATTATTATTGAAAATACTTTATTGTATCTTTTCCAGTAGGTACTCATCTATTCAGTGTACTCATTAGTAGTAGTTATTGAATAGTATAATAGAAAGTTTGTATTGTATATTTATTTATTAATCATTATATCCTATCCTGGTCCTAATATTCTAGTTGTAATTACCTATTAGTATTATGGGCATAATTATGATATTGATTAATTATAATTATAGGTGTCCCATTTTTGGCACGTTAGTACAAAGATAACTGACATGAATAATAAAAGTCTCGTGACTTGGTCACTTTTATATCAATAAATAATATTTAGCTATTTTCTGCAAAAACGGGCAGACACAGTCGCCAGACACTGCTAGATAGATAAACTACCTAGGTAGGCTAGGAGGCAAAAATGTTTATGCTCGTGCTGCTGTCTGTCTTGTTACCGAATGCTGCTTGATTACACACCCACTGTAATCAGTCAGGTATCAAACGACTGCCGGGAGTCGCATAATAATGGAATTTCTATTGTGTCTCGTTCACACATACTTGACGAGTTAATGGCGGCCGATAAAGCAAAGTGCCCAAGATATATTTATGCATAGATATCCTATAGTTCTACGTATTATAATATATGTTAGCAATTCTGGATCTCTGAAACGAATACAACGATTTTCATGAAATTTTGTTTAAAAAGGGGTTTGGGAAGCAATAAATCGATTTATCTAGGTTAAATTTTTTTTAATCGATTTTTTTGTCCGCCACTGAAAATGTTATGCTAGCGCGATGGGGGTTCTGAACGCGGAAGCCCGGGTTTCAAACCCAAATTTATCTAAATAGTTGTTTTTTGCTTGAATGTAAACAGTCTTGTTAAACTTTAAAAATAATATCCCTAAATAAAATTGATTAACTGTTTGATTTAAAAAGATCTGTGTTTAATGACGCATTACCTAGGTAAGTTCTTAGTGCTATGTTTATCTTGTATTAATATGAATCATTTCGTTAAAAAGGTAAGTATGTTTAGTGTTTTGAATTCCCCCCCCCCCCCCTTTTTTCAACAAAATACCGAGCGAAGCGCTGCCACCCAGATAATGTGTCTCGTGTGAGCAAATGGAAAGTTCGTTCTACTAAGGCGGCGACGACGACTGGCTGACCCTATTTTTGAATCACTCGCTTGGATACGTCGTGTGATTTTCGTTCGAAAACACATAAAAAACAACGGAAATATCACTCAAAATCTAGACGTGAGTACTCACAGAATTGAGTAATGATTTTTCAAATCCTTTTTTGTAGATTCCAACTGGTTTTCATTCCAAAATTCTACTTTAAACATTGAATATTACACGCCATCTTGACGCGAGTGATTAAAAAATAGGGCTCCTAGAGCTCTTTTTTGGGTATATTATCTCTGGTGTACCCACGTACCCAAGCTTGACATCATGCACCAAATGAATTTGTTTCTCCTAAATAAAAAAAACAAACGTCGAGTAGTTTATCCTTGTTATAGAATTGACTGTTATGATGCTACTACCTTCGTGCCATCTAAAGGTGTCAACATGTCGTCAAGTCACTATTTCGGTACCCAGAACTCAGCCATATTATCAGAACACTAAGTTAACGTACATAGCCCTGAGAATCTGTAAGCTCAAGCGGCAATGAGCGGGCACATAGCGCGAAGAACTGATGGCCGTTGGAACAGAAAGGTGATGATGATTATGATCAGAGGGCCTAGTTTGAGTTTTATCTTCTCACGTTCGATTGCGAGCGCGTTAGAATTGCGAAACATTTTATATGGGAAAGATAAAGTTAAGGTTGATGGCGCTGTAATTTTTCCATGCAAAATTCTAACGCGCTCGTAATCGAACATGAGTGAAAAATCAAACTAAGCCCTTAGAACACATCACTTGAAAGTCAACAAGTAGTAGACTCCTTCAAAAAACGCATAATTATGTCTTGTATTTAGGAGAAACCAAATTCATTTGAAGTCGTTGCATGATATTCGCTGACTGTGAGTGACCCTAAGTAAGCTTGCGTCATGCAACGACACCAAATTAATTTGTGTCTAGTTTTTTTTGTTTTTGTGAAACTTGCACTATTCCCTCAATTAGAATATTCTAACTGAGGGAATAGTGCAAGGGCATATGCCTGGCCTTTTTTTTTTATCGTCAGGAAATGCCTTACGCATACCACACCGGCGGCGGGGGCCGCTGGGGGTTATGTAGGACTCCCCCACCCGATATGGGTGGGTATACCTACTAAAACCTGACGGTGTCCACCGGTGCCATTAGTGAGGAGGGTGCTATGGGTTAGCGCCCCAGGCGTTCACCCTGGGCATTCTTCCGCAGCCCCACCTCTGGCTGGGCATATGCCTGGCCTGACTGAACTAAAAACCCAATCATCACGATATCACTTTTCGTTTTCGAGAATTTTTTTTACAAACATACATACTTACATTGTGGAAACGTGTTTGGAAGCTTATCTTTCATCATACTCAAATATTATCCAATTCCAAAAATATCACGTATATACATATAGAATTGAATACCTCCATCATATTATTTTGAAATGGACTTAATGTAGCTTCTACGAATATCGTAGCATCGTAGCGTAGTTCGCTACGTCGTAGTCGAATTATATCTATGTAGTAGGTAAAATAGGAGTACTCGTATCTAGAATTCTTAGAATATTCTCAGAAACTAAATCATCAACTCTATCTTTGGATTTTGTCGTTAAAAAAAACTAAAAAAACGTAAAATTTATGATGACTAGGTCCCCGCAAATAACTATTAAGTATGCCTAACGTAATAAGATATTATATTATCTGCTTCGTAGACTTGCGATAAACATAAACATCACATACTTATTTACGTCACCGTTTTATATTCAGCATACGATACCTCAACGTCCTTGACTCAACAAATTCCTATGCATAAAACCACAAAAGCTATGTAGCTAGGTATACATGTATTTATCTTTTAGCACATTCCGATAGCACCATCTAGAATTCCTTTCCAAGATTGTCTTACAATGTTAATTTAATTCAATAAAGGCCGTTTTTTATTTGATAACAGATTATTTGTCCAGTGATTTAAAGATAAACGTTATCTATATAGAAGTTAAACATAAAAAAGAGAAAGAAACCGATTCTTAAGTCGGCCGCTCGCGTCGAAAACTTCGCACCCCCGTTCCGCCGGCCAATCGTAGCACCGTAGCGACTACGAGCTCCGTAGCGAACGCTGACGCAGTCACTGGGCGCAGCGCTACGGCCGGAGCGCTGAAAAATTTAACCTGCGGACTGAAAAATCAAAGAAACGTAAAGCAAAGAAGTAATGGCCGTTAAGCTGGGTGTCGATAGAAGGTATGTCGGAGCTCGGTGACGGGCGAGCCTTGTAGAAGAGAAGAGAAGAGAGAACCTAGCATGAGCGGGTCGGGTCGGTAGTGAGTGCGGTGTCACGCGTGCGCGGATCGATCGCGCGGCATCGACCGCGAGTGCGGCGGGCGGGGCGCCAGTCGCGCGCGGAACGGCGTGCGAGCGCCCGCGCTACTGAAGTGCATGGCGCGCTTGACTGGATGCCTCGCGCCCTCGGGGAATGGCTTCGTCCGAGGAAGAGGCGACTACCGTGTCGATCCCTGAAGATGACTGCCTCAGTGTCCGAAAATGGTGGTGCTTCCTCCTGTCGTCGATCTTCACGTTCCTCGCGGGCCTGCTGGTGGTGCTGGTATGGCGCGCGTGCGCGTTCGTGTGCTGCCGCAAGGAGCCCGAGCTCGCGCCCAACGACCCCAAGCAGAAGGAGCAGAAGGCGGCGAGGCAGGGCAAACAGGAGTTCGAGGGCACCTTCATGACCGAGGCCAAGGACTGGGCCGGCGAGCTCATATCCGGCCAGACCACCACCGGACGAATACTGGTGAGTTTACCCTTGATTCCTCATCATCACTTCTCCATGAACCGTAGCTGAACACCGTAGCGAATTGTTTCTGATAGGTCGTTGCACCAGTTCAGTACCTACTTATCTACCTCAGACAGATAAACACATCCATTTTCTCATGATACCATCCTAAATTTATGAACTTATTCAAAACAACCGTCATATTACGAATCTATATAACCAAAACAACACGATTATGGAACTGTTAATAAATTGACACATCTAGATACCCTCAAAAACCTAGGTACCAATAAAAAGTCAATAATTTTTGTAAAGAAAAGTAGATGTACGTAGATCATTGACACATTAACGGGTTCATTCTACTTGCAACTAAAAATAGATTGTCACTAGATTTCGCTTTGTGTCTGTTCCCGAAACTATGTACTGTACACTTCAATACCTACTTGTATTCTACGTAGCCTATATTACAAAAAGGCGTAGGTACACTAAGGCCCTAATAAATAAATTGAATTGTTATGATTCTAGGAAATGAAAATCTAGGCACTAAATAAGCTGCATACAAAAACGCTGTCTTAAAAACACAATGCATAGTCCCCATTCCTGTCATGCCACGTTGTAAGCTAATTCATCAAAGCAAGATACTTTTCCCACAACACATCTAGATGTCTCCACCTACCCTCCAGTGTGAACACTGCTTTCAAGTAATCTTCACGCATTTAATTCCAGCCCACTTTTGCTGATTTGACACTTTGGAAAAGGGTTAGGCAGTGACGTCAGTCGTGGTCATCTACCCTTTCATGATAATGGCAGCCTATCTCTGTGACGTCATAAGCTCGCCCCTTATGATAATTTTGCCAGTTACTTATCTAGCCTACCCCCGTTTTTGTGGGTTGCTTCGTTCGCAGAATGTAATTGATCGTTAATTTCTTAGTATTGACTTGTTTGTTATTCTATTGATCATAACGTGGGCGGGGTATGGCCTCTCGCGTGTCATTAGATGCATTAATGATTATGCCTAAAGGTATTCTTTATTGATACGTGTCGGTATGTGCGGTGTAGGTGTTTTATTTATTATTGGGCAGGTAATTGGATGATGATTTGTCTACTATCAACAACTAATTTAAAAAAACCGGTTAAGTGCGTGTCGGACCCGCGCACTGAGGGTTCCGTGCCACCCTTAACTAAATTCAGGGTCCACTTACTTTCACTTAACGAAAACATCACAATATATTGCGACAGCAAAAATAACTTTGTTTTTCATAGTGTTTGTATGAAAGACAAAGTTATATTTGCGGTTGATAAAAATGTGCAATATCTCAAAAACTACTGGTTCGATCTCCTTCAAACCAATTTTCGTTGCAAGTTTTTGTTGAGATCTACATCATATATTTTTTTCAAAATTTTCACTTTCTTAGTTCAAAAGTTAGGTGGGGGGGACGCCCATTTCACCACTTTGGAAGCGTCTATATCTCAAACCTTACACTTTTAGAAAAAATGGTTTTAGAAACCTTAACATTATTTTAAAAGACCTATCCATTGACACCCCACACGCATAGGT
Source organism: Pyrausta aurata (assembly GCA_963584085.1). Taxonomy (NCBI): domain Eukaryota; kingdom Metazoa; phylum Arthropoda; class Insecta; order Lepidoptera; family Crambidae; genus Pyrausta; species Pyrausta aurata. The sequence goes on from OY757259.1 coordinate 2,880,149, forward strand.
TTGAGTAAAAAAAATTTTTTAGGTTTTAGTTTCATGTATGAGAGCCCCCCTTAAATATTATTTTTTCTTACTTTTTGTATCTGAATCGGAAAGCGGTGAACAAAATACACCTACCTACCAAGTTTCAGCTATGTGATGCTTATAGTTTCAGAATAAAGTGGCTGTGACATACGGACGGACAGACAGACAGACTTGACGAAACTATAAGGGTTCCGTTTTTTGCCATTCGGCTACGGAACCCTAAAAACTAAGACCATTTTATTTGTTATTGAGACAGAATCCAGGATTAGCTTAATCCTGGGTTAAATCATCATGCGCAAGTGGTCCTAAAAGATCTCTATTTATAATAAAGTACACACAGTAAATATTGCTTCATATTTTATTAGGTACGTATACAACTTACTGCTCTTACTGTATAAAATACTAAGGTTTTCATAATATTCAAAAGTACATTCATTATATTTATTAGTGGCATATGAGAACTGAGCAAGGTATAAAGTACTCGTACAAAATGGCTACGTAGGTAGTCATTTTTTAAGGCAGGGCTAGAAAGAAACCTATACTGCCATCAATATTTATTATAGTTTATGGTTCCAGCTCTTTAATATGTATCGTGTAGAAATTGGATGGATCTCGTAAACTTGACCGATTAATAGTTGGCAGTACATGATGGTGATTGCCCTCGCCCATGTTGAGTTTACTTGATCGAAGCGTGGCCTGTTGTATCGAGAAAATATATATATTGTATGAAACTGTTTAATAGGTTGGATGCTGGAAATCAAGCACTATTGTAATGATTAGAAGAAGCTCGAAACTATAATATTGTAACATTTATAAATAAATATTACGCATTATTGTACTAAAAGTAAGTAGGTATGAAAAATGCTAAATAAGTGTCCATAGTTTATACTGTGGCTATCTGTTGAATGCTACCATTATGTACACCATCTTTGTTGTAAGTTGTACTTCAAAATTGCGAAGGTATTAACACGTTCCGGGACAGTAAACGCCTACAGGCGTGAAAACAATAAAATATCTATTGTTTCTGGAATAGTGTCCCGGAACGTGTTAAGCTACATTTTTCGATCTGATTGCGCAAACACTATAATTAGGATACAAAATATTTAGGATTATATTTTCATAAAATTAAAATTAAATTACCGTTAATTACCTCATGAATTTTATCATAAATCTAGCCATATGTATAAAAAAAACATTAATTTGTTTAATTTCAGAAAACATTTCTTACTAAGATAGTAATCTCACCAAATCTAAACCAGGTCAGCGCTTGTCACCCCAAGAATCACACACAACTCGCTCATATCACGCTGTCAAAGCATTACAGAAACGACTAATCGAATCAACCTACCAATACGAATCTCTAATCCTCGTCGCCAAAACAACACAGGATTACCGCCCAAACGATGCCGCTTTGCAGGGCGGACGGGTATCCCGCCCTAGGTGCAGACCGTGACCTAGTTACTTCCGTATCGATGTATACCCCCGCCCCTTGGTTCAAGTACACCTCTAGTTACCATTGATTTACGGGTGATTGCGTATATACACTATTTTTAGACGTAATTTTGTAGCAATTGGGTGTTCAAGTTGCATTGAAATGCGTTGCAAGCTCCTTTAAGGTCAATGGCGATCGATAATAGGAAATAAGTACTGTTTACTGTTTGTAGCCATTGTAACATACTTTCAGCTAGCGTAGATGTTTTCAATTAATGGTTTTTCGTACTTTCTACATGGTGTTTCACTTTATTTATTCAGTTCGTGTGTATTTCTCTGAAGGTCTTGGTATATGCTCAGACGTGACTAATGAAAAGTTGTGAAAGTAAAAAGGTTGATTTGAAGTTCGAAATACTCTTTACTACCCATGCTTCATTTTTTTTAGTTAGAAAAACCACATTTATACGCTGAAAAAATCGTGTAAGTTTTTATATCAACCATTACATTACAAGAGGACGCTAACCACATAAACCGCACGCACATTGACACCGGACTAATTTCCTTTGGCGAGGAATGTAGGATCATAAAATTTATATGCACGGAATAGAATTACATTTTAAACGGAGTAGTTTGCAGTGAAATGCGTCCGTTTTATTGCCTCCATTTTGTCGGGTTAGCGAGTAATAGCGAGCACTAGTGCGATGGATTAGACGCCCATTAAATATACAGGGTGTCCGTATACTCATAACGATTCACGGTTGGTGATATTATGATGATGCAAAATGACATTGCGTTTAAATTCACAGTTCTTCAGTAGCATTGCACACAGATGTCTTTCTATCCGAGTGTCGTGTAATATGTCTGTATTTCAAGCTTATTTTTCTTATCTTTTAGCTCCTTTTCCAGCTGAATCCCAAGTAGGTAGATCTTAGATATTCACTTCGGCTCGGCTGTAGAAATCTCATTTGAACTGGAATCTCGGTGCTTGACTAATCACAAAGTGCCTGTATGTCCATATACCTAACCTACCATTACGGTACAAGTACCTGAGGTAAAGGTTAAATTTTTGGAACCATTTCTTGTATCAGCTTAAGCCAAAGCCACAGTACTAATTAGGTTACCTAAGACCTGACGTACGTTACAGCTAAGAACATAAAATGCTTAGCCAAAATAACAAGCCTATGTACTTAACAATCTAAATTAGAAGGCAAAACCGCTGCGAGCAAAACCTATTAACGCGTAAATTAGCCCGACAGACATCTCAGTTGAATTGCAAATAGTTTCCCATTTAACTGGCCTCTTTTTCTATTAGTGTGACCCTATATTTCTAGGAAGAATGATTGAATGAATGCTTGTGCTGATTGATCAATCAAAAAAGGGCTTTGGGTTTTTATCATACGACGCGTTTGGTGTATTGGTTAGCGCTCCTGACTATTATACCGGCCGTCGCAGGTTCGAATCCCGCAATGGGCAAATGTTTGTGTGATGAGCACGAACATTTGTACCTAAGTCATGGATGTTATATGTATTTAAATATTTATGGGAGACGCTCCCGTCATAATCGTTGTCTGGTACTTCGTAACACAAGGAAGATAGTTCCTTACCAACCAAACCAGACGATTGGTGTGTTGTCTGGCGCATATTTTATTTTTATTTTATTTACTTTGGAGCCTAACTCACATGTTTTTTTTTTCAAAATGACGCTTGAGCAGGATAAATAAATGAGTGGTATTATAATTTGGCCTTTTATGTAATGAATTACAGGATCAAAGCTAGTCATTTGACTTAAACAGGTAATCACTTTTTAATATGTATTACGTAGGCAGTAATAAATTTAACAAATCAGATAGGGTCGAAAAATAATCTTAACCTAAACTATAGCCCTGAGAACGCAGGAAGGGATTCGGTGCCGGAAACATTAAGATGTTTTAGTACCTAAAGTGGCCTGAATTTTCATATCTTCATATTTATTTGAGTGTTGGAGTTTATTTATAGTGAACGGTCTGAGAATAATGTAATGAATTAAAATATGTATCATTTTCCATTCCAAACCTTGTGTTACATAATTTTTGGCCTTGAACGTTCAAGATATCTTACCCATTGTGAAGTAATACCTATCAACAACTCCTACTTTCGTTTCTCATCGAATCCACTTTTTATAACATACACTTCGCGTACATTAGGTTGGTTTTTGGACTAAAGTGCACAATATAGATAGTGCCATTGACGAAGGCGCGCGCACGCCATTCATTTTTGATTAGGGAAAGCGCGGGGTGCGAGGGATGTGACAAATATAAAGTATTTAAGTTATATTATTTAATTTATTATCAAAATATTGGCAAAAGCTTCCACATATATATACTAAAAACGATTAGGACGAACGGTGGCGCGCGCCCTCATGGAACATGAAAATATTTTAAGACCTCATATCTTATCTAGGTATACAGCAGACGGAACACACGACCTTGCTTCCTTTCCGATAGCAGACATGGACCCTGAAAATATTCGGAAATAGCTCTGAAGACCTATATTTTAAAGGTCAGACATCAGGTTAGTCCAAACGTGGAAATGGAACATTTCAACCTATATTTCGAAATAGAAGGCTTTTAACAATTTAACGGGACACTATCTGAGGCACGGTAGATAATGGAATTGGTATGTTTTGTGATATTATTCAAATAAATAGAATTTTATGTGAGGAATGGGTGAAAATTGAAATCCCTATCTTGGGTCGGATTATAAAGGAACACAGATAACGCATTTTTTAATTTTAAAACCGTATCTTGGATCTATTCTAGTATCGCGAAATGCGAATTGTAAGTACCTACCATAGACAAGTATTGTGATTCTCAATTTGGTTTAATTAGCAACCTTTTCAAGGTTTATGCCTATGATTTCATCTTAAGATACTAAATGCCTGAATGTCTTAAATTTGGCCAATAAGATGGCACGACGGTGATGCTAATAATTAAGATACAATAAGCTATAGCGGCTGCAGCATAGTCTTCTATTCACATGCAAATAGGAAAGCGATATAAGACAAAACTAATTATAATATCATTAGGCACTTGGCCAAAAATGTCAATGCTTGCTTTGTTTATTTTATTTTGCAAAGATGTTTAACGTGATTAATGTACTTTTTTGAGTAGGTTTTTAAAACTTCTGTACTCTAAAATGGACAAGTTTACTTTGATTTTTTAATATTCATTTCGTCATAGACGTCATAGCGTGTTTCCATTGTAATAATAACTTTTAGTTGATACTTGGTGGTCTTGTTACCGATGCAAAGCCCTTCCGAATACCATTCTCTACTTACCGAGTAAACATGACTATGTAACCCATTTTTTTAAATATTTCATCGCCATGCCTCTTCTTTCATTCGTTACGCTTTTCCTTACCTTAAGGTTGTCTGGAAGGCTTCAGCAATAAGACCGCCTAAATTGTACTCCTGTTTAATATTTAAGTTGTTTCTGTATTATTTATTGTTTATGGTGTACAAAAAAGTATAAATATATAGAAACGCTTTATTGCGCACCACATTACAAATAATACAAGAAATCTTAAAAGCATTACGGATGCATAGGCCCGCGTCGGCCGCGTAAGCAAAGAATGGCTATAGAATGTTGATAAACAGGGGTTAAGTTGTATATGTATAATTTAGGCCTTACGCGGTCCTATTGCTAACAGCAACTTCTTCCACACAACCTTCAGGTAAGGAACAGCTTACAAAAAGGAAATTTTAATGTCAACTAGCGACCCCAGCGAACTTCGTTTCGTCGCCCTCGGCGGCCCCGTCCCCATTTCCTATATTTTGACACCGTTTAAACCTTCCTTAGATTTGCACGAATATTTCAAGATCAAAATCTGCCAAATCGGTACAGCCTATCTCGAGTTTTAGCGAGACTAACACAAATAGCAATTATTTTTTTCTATACAGCGTGTGGCCTGTAATAGGAGCAAAAATTTTAATAAAAGCAAAAATTGTAGTTACCCTGACCTGGTCATAGTGCTCTAAAATGTTTTAACTCAGAGATACAGTAATCCAAAAGTTATAATCCCTAGTCAATGTACTTATATCAAAATCGCTTATTCGTTGTAGTAAATGACAAATGTCAAGTTTACAGCACGTTGCTGGTTCGAATTATTTTGTTAGAAAATATCAATAAATTTATTTTTCATTATTATAAATTAAAACCGTATACAATTGATGACTGGTTACCTAAAGGGCTTATATTTACATTTTTTGCTCCCATTACAGGCCACACCCTTTATATAATAAGAAACTTTAATCAACCTCACTGCGCCACTAATAAGTCGACATAAAAAAATATATTAATTACTGATACTGGTGAAAAAGGCCCAGACATAAAAGCAAAAAGGTTGGCAATCAGTGTAATGACGTAAGAAAATGGTTACTTAGTTCAATTGGGAATGTAGTAGTCTCATTTGCCTTTTACGACCGTCTCGGGGCAAGCTGTTTATCACCTAATTTAACCTATAAACATCCAGTAGGGAGAAATGGACGGAAAAATATGAACACGACTTTTTTTTGATATTTTTTCATATTTTCGTTACTGTTTTCGGATGCATTTAAGTAAATTATACTCATGCATGCATGTTACAGGTTTTGCTCACAGCATTGTTCACATTTATTGTTTTTCTCAGGTATCAATAAAATAAATGCTGATTACTAGATACTAGAATACTTTTGTAGTCTTCCTTCTTAAACTGGAGAGGATTTGACAAATAAATAACTAAAACAGTAAACTATTTTCAGAGAAAGACGTAAACTCGTTGCCGAAGTACCTAATGGAAAAGTGGCACTTAAGATTTAAGCACCAATTATTATCGCTAACTGTATCGCTTCTCGCGTCGTTTCCTCTTGTCTAGAACCTGGCGACTCATTAAAAGTATTTTCAGACCCGGAATTAACAGGATAATGTGAAAAAGCAAATCTTTTTATTAATGTAGTAAGAAGTACCTTCCTATACATCTTACCTCTGTGTGAATTCTTCAACCATATGAAATTGTACATTTCCTCTAAACGAATTTGTCATTGATTGTGGGGTGCAATAAAGAGTTATCTATCAACCAATCTATCTATTAATAATTGGATGATACCTACACGTCATTATTGGTCAGACCCTAAGGCCCAATTGCGCATTGATTTAACCCAGGATTACGCTAATCCCGGATTAAATAATAATTAAGTCTCTATCAGTTTATTGGACGTTGCAAGAGACAGAAATAAAATTTCTTTTAGGTTTAGCGTAATCCTGGTTTAAATCATCAAACGGAAGTGGACCTAAAAGAGGTTTTAGCTGTGGTGGATTTCGTAATGAATGTTCCCAATAACACCTTTTATATGTGTGCTGGTACATATTTTATACATCATAACCAATGTTTAATTGTTAAATTGCATGACCTAAACAATTTATGAGTGTGTGACCGATTACAACAAATACATGTTAACCCTTCCTCTTTTATACGCCTTAACCCACAGCGGGCTAAATGGAAGTTGTCAAACGATTTAAAAATGGCCCGGCGTTAGTTCAAAAGCCAATAAGCGATACTGTCCAAAAACAGCCCAAATATTTTATCCGCGAGCGCCGGAGCTACTATCCTAACCCTGTGTGTGCTGCTAAAACAATTTGGCACCAACATAAAGGCCTGAGAGACCCTACCCTGAAAGTCGATGCTGGTATTTTTGTTAGCCATTCCGTTCACTCGCATTTTCATACCAGCTTAACTCGTCAAGTATGTGTAAACGAGACACAATAAAAAATCCATTGTTATGCGACTCTCGGCATTCGTTTGATACCTGACTGATTACGACAAGTCAAGGTCTGAGCCATCGATGTGTGTCATTATAAGCTTGAACTGGTGCAGTTTCTTAAAAAAAAGTTATTTTGGGAACAGAATCTGTGCTGATGCGAGCTGGGTCACACTTTTTTTTCTTAATTATCTTTAATCATAACGAAATAAGTCCTACATATTTTTTAAAACTAAATATAGAATAGAAAGACCACCAACATGATAAAGCCGAAATGGTAGAAATATTTTTTATGTTTACGAAAGTTGTATTTATCACTTTTCTTTTTATTTGTCATGAGTTTTCTGTTAAATCAAGACTATGCCAAGCGTAACAAAGATAAAATTGACGATGAGCGAAATTACCCAAAAAAAAAACAATATGACTTTCAAGTACTTTGGGTTGTAATCATTAGAAAACACTGACTCGGGGATTTTTCGTTCTAAGTCCTCGAGTAGGCCCCCTGGCTCGCAGTGGAATGTTTAATAGCCACTCCCTGGCTATACCTCCTACTATCACCCTTTTGTTTGGACCTCTGATTTGGGCTGCTTCCACCGAATCGGTTGATATATGGTGCCATTCCTGTATTGATTTGGAAATCGGCTTAGGTATGTCTGGGTACACTGCAGGTGCCAACATTCCAATAAACATGTGTTATATGCTTTCTATGTGTGATATCGTCAGAAAAACATAAATATAGAGAGTAAGAGTAGAAGGTCGCTGTTGTAGAAATTGGTAAGTACTTACCTATTAATAATACTGTATGCAACCGCGTCAATTACTTGTTAGCTACGTACGTGTGGGTCAGGTCCTTTCCTTGTAATAATAAAGTATAATATTCAAGTCAATTATGTACATAACAATTGAAAAGATTAATATAAAAGCAGCTTTTTTACTGAACAAAACTTATGACGAGGTAATCAATTCATTAGCTTTGGTAGCAAATAATAATATTGTAAATCGCCTCAAACAAAACTAATAAAATAACTATACTTCAAATAAAACTTATAAGAACCTTTGATATTTTCCTTGTTTTGATTTTCTTGCTTTTTCCGAAGAAAACGTAACCATTTCGTAGCTAACGCAAACACTTTAGTAGCATAACAGTGAAATATATATATTCGGCTGTAACACGAAAAGTCGTGAGAAGTAAACTTAGTGTAGCACGTTATGGCTGTTTGTCGACCTTGTTTTTGTCCAAATGTTACAACCCCATGGGGGAAATTATGTTCCAGCCTGGCTGTAATGAGTATAAATAATTCAAATGCTATTTACTTTTCCGGTAAACGGTATTTATTTGTTTCTGTATGACAACGGACGGATATGTAAATGTATCTTTTAGCCGTAATAGTTAACCCAAACCCTCAAAGCGATTTTGCAGTTAACCGAATATGGTACCACGTATTTTGGAACTCTAATCAAACGCATTTAGAAAAACTTATGTTATTCTTTTGTGTCTGCTTTTTGTGCAATTAAGAGTAGGCAAGCATCCACTTATCTAATAGCGCACATATCATAGCCGCATAGTACTTATATCAAACGCTACAAAAATCCCGCCCCCAACACTGTCCGGGTGCCGCCTCAGTATATTCTGTAACTTTAAATGAGTACAGATATACCAATTCATATCTAATCGCGTTATCACATCCATAGATTGGCTTGTCCACGCCTATCAACCAATCACAGCGGTTTTATCCGTTATTTACTAAAGTAATATACTTCAGTCTTATTTTATGTTGAGCTCCTTATATCATTTAGTTCCAGGATATAATTATTTTTAAACGGAGTTTACATTACTGTTAAGCGCAGAGCAGCCGATGCTCATTAAAATATTCGATTCATTATATAAATTGAAAACTTAATAAGACACTTTAGCCACTGGCGCAGTAGGGAGGTCGGTAGATAATAGTTAACGAACTACGGGAATTGATTTAAAATGAGTTATATCTGCAAACAATGTCTCTTTCGTCGCATGTGTTTTTAAATGGCTACGGATTTATGTTCATAATTCATAAGTTCTAAATAAATAGTAAGTAAATAAATACAATGCAATGCTTATCACCTAGTGGATATTTGGTATTAATATAGCTCCTTCTCAATCTCTTTGAGACCATAAATGACTATATCTATTTCCATAGGTACACACACATGCCTCGTTGCAACCATCGCTATAAAAATGATATTTTTGCTGCCTTCCTTAGCATTAAACGTCATCTTTCTATTTACTGTATTTTTTGCAATTTCTGTGTAGCATCATCAAATTAGTTTCTCCCTATGCTGTATCGTGCGTGCCATACTCCACGTTCGTAAAATTACCTTTACTTACCTACCTCAAACTAACATCTTCATATCTCAACCCTTAAACTGCCGGGTCTACCGATAAATAATACGCACGCTCACAATTTTCATCTTAATAACCTCTCCGCTTCAAACTGAGCCCTAGGCGGTACAATTTGAATTCCTAATGCTATTTTTAGAGACGGATCAAATATTCACGCGGGGTCGTGCCCTTTGCAGGTTGTCGTATTATATGGTGCGGTTCCGTCCGCTCTCAAAGTGTTAACAGTTGGCTTCTGTGCCAAAAAGTGGCTGCGTTTTGGTCGATAACGGACGGGAATCGGCCGGATTTTTGTTTATGGACTCTGTTTTGTGGGCTGTAATTGTAACGTTACAGTTTTTATATGGTTTTGCTGTTGCATCATCCCTTTTGCTGTTTGTGTAATTTAAACACTAAAAAATTCGTCGCCATGTAGGCGTTTAGAAAGGAAATTTATGTTAATTTACTTACCTAATATACCTGTTAATACCTAGTTCACTTTTACTACTAACTAGTGCCAACACTAACAACCTAGTTATTAAGTAAGTACTTATGAGTTTTCAAGCAATCCAATCCCTAAATGTAACCTAACCTATGTTTCTCCACTATCCAAAATGCGTATCAAGCAAACGACCTCGTAATTTTCCCGGTCTAAACGACCCCAGACCGGATCGGATAGGAAGGATCCAACAAAATCGGGACACCAGGTGTCTCGGTGTCGTTTGCCAAACGTCTGCGGGATGCGGGTCATCGGTCGCAGATACGATCTAATAGCTTGCCAGAAGCCTTCGGTTCTTGTACATAATGCTTTTGAGCAGATTTAGGACCCGTTTCTGTAGAAGGGTACTCGTTTTGCGCCCAATTTTTCATTGAATAAACTGATTGAATATATCTTGACAACTGAACTTATAGTGATGAATAACAGCGAATCGCAATTACAAATAGTTTCAACCAGAACAAATAAAATTGCAGTGTTTTTGTAGATTGACGTGAGCACTGAGCTCTTTGATGCTTTAGAAAAATTGTACTAATTTAATATTTCATACTCACATCCTTGATTCTTAAACGCACTTTAATCTTACACAAGTTTATAAAAAATATTAATCTGGGCACCGTCTCTTCAATCACCAAAAATAACCTTATTGACAGGTAATTAAAAACATGTCACTCAAATTTTCTTTACGCTTCTAACGCAACTCCAGCTATGGTGGCCTAAGTGTGCCTGAACCAAATTGGATTTTGTCAACACTAATCTCAATCACTTCGCAATAAAAAGCAATCGACGAATAAATCTTAGTGGCCAGTGTTATTTGCCTAAACGTGCCCCCAGACGCCCGTGCCCGTAGCGTAAAGCCGAAGACAAAAACAAGAACATCTCTGCCTCTTCTTCCTAATCCGTGGAAAATAGGTCGTTGGGCGGAGTCCTATCGATTGCCGCCACTCGCCGTTTTGCTGGAGCCGCAGCCCGCCCGGCTCACGCGACCTTCGCTCCATTTATTTTTTATTTCTGGTTGGATACCTCTTATTCTTAAATGTCAAAATTAAGGTAAAACTTTTTGGCATAAAAATATGTCTTGGAGCATTGTAGGGTTAAAATATTGGGAATCTGGCTTGGGCTTTTTAGTGGCATTATTATTTTAATTTTGACGTTTAGCAGTGGAATCTTTTATCAGTAACGGAATTCTATTTTTTTTTTTTTGCTTTTAATAAATGGTTAATCTTTTTACCTTACGAATGCAATATGCCTATTCTATGTTACACTAATCACATTTGTGAAATAAATTCGATAGTAATTCAAATGAAGTATTTTTATTCTTATTAATTTAACAGTTCTATCAATCAATAACGAATTTATTCAGTCTTGCTTGACCTCGGACATTCGATTTCAATTTCGGGTTTAGGCCTGGAAATCTGTAAATTCCGTGGATGATATTTTTTTTGTGACGTGGAATAATCCTAAAAACCTATGTATTTCGTTTTAAGTTCCGATAATATTTACCCTGTGAGCTTTTGTGACAGGCACGCAATCGAAGGGTTGGATATAATCGGTGTCTTTTATTACATTTTAAATGACGTAACCTTTTAGTGATTTATGTATTGCGGCACGTTTTACTGTTTTTCGGGCGCTGAGCAGGGTTAAGTTCAATGGGGGTTTATTTTTATACTCATCTTTTTATGTGTAAGGTTATGATAATTGAAGCTTTTCAAGCGCTTCGTTAGTATATTTGTAGTTTCTCTTAAAAATATATTTAGTGTGGTAGCACTTTATATACCAATAAGAACCACAATGTCGGAGTTCATTAAAAATGCAATTAGGCACTTTAACTCTGTTTTACTTCGGTTCGTTCTGTCTATGAAGGTTTTTCTCAGCATCAGCATTTAAATTCCAATAGCTCACCTTAACGATTGAGTCGTTTGCCTCTGCAGTGTTTACTCGACTAGATCTATTCCAAGCTAAGAGGATCGTGTGCGCGCAAGCTTCCATACAAAAAGAGAAAACGTTTACACCCCTTAAACGTTGTCTGATTTTGTATTTTTTTTTACACGTTAGAGATATTTTGAATAACTATGCTCGTACGTTTTTTTTTAATATATACAATATTTAAGTAAGTTTTAGAAAATATAAGAACCTAAACATTTCATTTTTTGACTAAAAAATCTCTTCAGAATTTCGTCCATTTTTCCAGAAGACGTACAAGCGTGTTCAGGATGTATGAAAACGATTGAGTCCAAATTTGTCTCATTCCGTAAAGGTTTACGGGTAGGAAAACGTTTTCTCCCGCAAGCATATTTCGACCGTTGGCGTTTGAAATGTATGAAAACTCGCCTGCACACGATCCACCTAAGTACCTGGACCTAAGTGCAGCGTTAATGAAATGTCTTTCATGAGCCATCACCGAGTGAATGTCTTCCCGTAATGACACCATCACACACACGGCATAATAAAAGCCAAGTGTGTGTGCGTCATTTGTTTTCCTAATTAGACACATAAATAGCTCCAATGACTTTTTTTGTGACGCTAAGTAGCACTTAGGTTAGTGCGGATCAGAGTTGATATCAAACCTTAGGGAGTGATGTTTACGCGCAGTTTTGTTTGTGAAAGTATCAAAGAAACTGACAGTAACATAATAATTTACCTAGAGTTAGCCCACCAGGGTCTGTATACTTCTGGCATAATTGCTGTTACTTTGAGGTAGATATAGAGACAGAAAGACGAGGTGACGTTTTAGCCCCTAAACGCCGCCATTAAATAAGCATTCCCTGTGTTCCCAGCAGCAATACCAGTACTGTCAGAAGGCTGAAGATATAATGTATCAGGAAAGGCTTACTACTTTGACGGTTCTTAAACTGCGGATTGGAAGGCAAGAGGGAAACCACCACACATCTTATTTATTTTATTATTTAAGAACTATATTGCACATGTAACAGTGTACAAAAGGTGGACTTAATGCTAAAATCATTCTCTCCCAGTCATACCTTTAGGTCATGCAGAAAGATTATAAGTGGGTGCAGGAGCATAATGTAGTAAAAAATTTTGGAAAACGCAACAAAAATATTATTATGAAGCATAACAATATTATATTATTACATACTATAATATATATTTAATACAATAAACTAAATATAGATAGTGCCATCCACGAGGGCGCGCATAGCATGGCTAGCCGACAAGAGCCTCTAGTTATTTAACTCTCATATACAAGTAAGTCTTAAAGAAATGCTTTGAAAGAAAAGTAACTGACGCTAATTCCAAGTTCTCTTTGATTATTTAATCGCTTGATAAAAACTAATTGTGATGTGATTGGTTCAGCAGTTCAAAGTGGCTATTAAGTACGTTATCAGATATTTTATCGAGCTGGAAAAGCGGCTTTTATTAAAAAAAAACAATATTTTGGTAATTTGCAGTTAAGTTAGCCATGCTAAGAATCCAAGTGTTCGAAAACCTACCTAGATCAAGACTTTGCGCCAGGTCTTAAATCATAAAAACTAGCAAAACACCTACATTATTTCCCGCTCCAGAAACGAAACTACTAATCTATGAAAGTCCCCAACTGCTTCCACAGATCGCAACTTACGCCCTACTTTGAAAGCAGTTAGAATTTCAAGCTGAACATTGACACAGATCCTACAATACTATTTCAACCTTCTGGAATTCTGCCAATATCAAGAAAAGTAGTGAAAGTTCCTAACCACCCATATATCTTATCGCACCACCCCTTATGACTCAGTGCATGTATAGTGACGTCACTTTATTGCGTTCTTAGCAGTCCTTTGTCTGAGCTCTAAATGCTTTGTACGGCTGAAAACGGAATTGCCGTTTGATACCGTCACTGCCGTCTTCGTCAGGGCTAAAGCGCTCAACTGCTTATGCTGGATGAATAAAAATGCAATAAGAGGCTAAAGCTATTTAGGTACCTTTATGCCCAATGTCCATAATTACGCGAAATAACTGAATTTCGTAAAGAAAAATAGCATTGGAATAGTTGTGTTACTTCAAAAAGTGTAACAAGAGACTGTACCAGTATATTAAATAAGTTGTAATCCAAGAATCTATGGAAAAACATGGGGTAAGCCCATGTCCAGCAAAGGACGTGCTGCGGCTGGTAATAATGACGATGATGAATACAAAAATAAAATACAACAAGTCGAATATAATCTAGATCTGATGATCAATAAATTGATATCACTAACACATCTCGCAATTGATCACATTCTTTCCTAATAACAATTTATCCTCCAGTTTTCACACCCAAAAGAATCTGGCAATGCCGATTCGTTCTCTCCAATAAATTCACTTCAATGAGCGTCCTATCTTTACTGGTTTCTCAAGGCTACGGGGAATTATTCTCCTGGAAAATTCCTTGGGAATGAACTGTCGTTTGTATAATAGCTGCCCTGACACTACTGAATAAAATAATGGATTGCAACAATTGAAATTGATGCACCAGTGGAAGACTTTATGAACGAGGAAGATCTTTGTAAGATGAGAAGTATGATTTTAATTGATCGTGGCAAATTGTGCACAGTAATAATGAAAATAATTCAAATTAATAGAAGACTAGGTACAACAGAGGCTGGATAATGATGAGTTAGTTAAAAATGAAAGAAATGAAAATCTGTGAAAATAAAATCAAAGAAGCTTAAAAAAGGGAAAAGGTCAGAGTATAAAAACCAATCTATGAAGAAAATTAAAGAATAACTTATACGATGACTCAACTAAAAGGATTTCCAACATTTTATCTGAAAATTAAATCGGTTACTCTAGAGGCCAATAACCGGGATGAATGTGAAATTTTCAATAGTTATTCCTGCTATGTGGTCCACTACGGAATTGCCACGACCGCAGAATGCCATTGTGTATGTAAATTACATCAGGAGTGGAATGATGATGGATGTGAAATTTGACATTCTATAAGCCAATGTGAAATGTGGTTTGCAAATGATTGAAAAAATAGCCAGTCAGGTTTTAATTCTGGAAAACCAGCTTAACGATAAAAGGGTTTACCTATATATTATTGTCTGTTTGATCTAAAAATTTTTAAATTCTACAGCATTATCCTAACATCTATGTTCTAAACAGGTATATATGTAGATAGTGCCATCCACGAAGGCGCGCGCCACTAATTTTTGATTAAGAAAATTGCGGGGAGCGACAAATATTAAATAATAAATATTTATATTACTTATTATATTATAAAATATTGGCAAAAGCGTAAACACATGTACTATAAACGATTAGGAAGAATGGTGGCGCGCGCTTTCTTGGATGGCACTGTCTATATCTGAGACATTTCCTTAAACATAAATTTCTGCCACAAAGTACACTTACTACCTAATTTACTAGGCAACCTTCTAGCGCAGATCACAGCTAGTTATATTTCACGTCAATCCCAAAATCATTAATAACAGTTGAGATCGGAAGCAGTACCAATGTCACGACAACGAACGTACATACGTTACGTCTTCAGGGTAACCGCTCGAGGCTTGGGAACACAAACTGGTGTACTAGAAGACTAATGATAGGACGTTGTAGTAGATTGCCCGTACTCGTATGAACTGATTAGTGGTCCCCCGCAACTGCGTTCGCGCGTTTTGAGTTTGCTTCCCTCTCCTCCCGTCGCAGCTTAATTTTTTAAATAAGTTATCCAACATAAACTATTTTTTTTAAATCGCTCCAGTAGTTTCTGAGATTAGCGCGTTCAAACAAACAAACGAACAAAAACTTCAGCTTTATTATATTAGTATAGATTTTATCAGGTCTTTTCATATCGCAAAAACTTCTGGACCGGTTTTGATGAAACTTACACTGTACCCTAGTACCCTAATTAAAATATACCTAAATAAACTAGAAAAGAATCATCTCGCTCGCTCGTTTTCGAGAAATCCGTGGAAAAACATACATAAACACTTACGAAATTTGGCTCACGTGTTTGGGAGCCTAAATAGATCATCATACTCAAATTTTTGCCAATTTTAAATCACATATACAGATCGAATTGACAGTCGGTAAAAGCATGGTGACCCCAACTACTACTCGTAGTAGAAAACCAACTAGCGACGTCATCCTCAGCTTTGCCAGCCCAATAGTACTCGCTTGGCCCCCTGCCATCTCAGCTGTCCCCACATATCCACTCAGGATTATTATTACGCGTATTATTTATAAAATTGTGTTTTGTTTTGAATCATAATCGCGAGGGACACGTGATACTGAATTAACACATTTGAAAGCGCTCCGAGTGAAATGGGACTATTTTGTGATATTACGCAGAACGTTGACGCTGAAACCTGTGACGTCACAACGCGTGAAAGCTTTTAATGTATCCGGGCTTCCGGACTTAATTAGATAACTTTTTATTATTGAGTACACTTTAAATATCAATGAGTGCTGAGGCTGTTAATATACTTACTTAGATTTAAACAATTTACCCCGACTTTTGTTTACGCGACCGCCGGCTTCCTAATTATCCGTGAGCGTTTAAATAAGTATCATTGCTGTGCCCTTACGGGGCGCTACATTGTATTTATTTATGTTGACGGATACATTTGAAAATATTTTATACAATTCCGGCAGTTATATAGAAACTATGAGATTTTAAACTTTCGCGTTGCATTACAATGAGAATTAGACATGACGGGTCTAAACACGAAATATTAATATGAGTAAATGCTACTCACTGTGAGCAGTCTAATTCTCATTATATAGAAACTATTGTTGCGAGTAGGTTTGGATGTAATCGTTGATCGTTGAAATAATGACGTCATATGAGATGAGAGGATCACTCAATAAGCAATAATATTTCGATTCGTTTTATTATGACTTTAGTGATAAAGTGATCTAACAGCAGTAAACTCATATTGGTTGACATAGAAAAGAAATAAAATTATCTTTGACATGTTCTAGTATCACTGTGGGTATTTGGTGAATGTTATTATTATGATACCTACTCACTGCATAGCTGACATGATAATTTGATGTGCTTTGCTAAACGATCAATGTAAACTTTAAACGCCCAGGGATTGATAGGCTGCTGGCGTTCGCGTAAACAAAAGAATGACAAAAGAATGTCGATAAACACATTGCGGTGTAAAAGTAGGTTCTTTTAATAACCGGCTATTTTAAAGGCTAATCGATTTAAATTAACACATGAAATCTTAAGTCCAATTCCGTTTCCGAGATCAAGGCATCTCATTCTGTTTAACAAAGGATGTTTAGCGACTTTACAGTTCGGAATGCATTCTGGCACTGTTTACCTTCCTAATGGAATTCTAATTATATTCAGCTAGACACACCCACCAGTTTTTTGCCAAAACTAAGGTTAATCAACTAAGTTCAGCGCGATGATCTCACTTAACTATGAATGCACCACTATAAAAGATTATTTGAAATGTTTTATATTTTATGACAGTAATTTGTTGTGTGTATCAATAAATAAATGAAATGAAATGCTGGGTTTGTTTTTACGATGTACTTACTAACAGTCAAATAACAATTTGAATCATTCTATTTTCACAACCTTAGAACTCATCGAACATCATGTATTAACATCACGTTGTGATTATCTGATATTGAAAAACTTATTGCGATAAGGTGTTTTTTTAGGATTTTTTACCATTTCTTACTAAGTACGATGAGAGGTTCATTTCAGCATTTTCAGCTTTAGCAGATAATGGGTTGAATAAAGAATTCTTACACTTTATTTTTAGAAATTTTTCTATAGCCCTAAATAGCTTAGTTGGTAAGTTGTCGCAGACACTGACATTGACTGATTTTCTGTTGCAGATCTTCAGAGAAGATATGATTTTTTAATTTTCCTGAGTAACTAGGGCGCATCATATTTATCATTTGTAGCACGTGTTTTGACGGTTGTGCGCAGTTTCTATTTATTATTTTAATTTAAACTTCTTTCTGAAGATTAATGACCCAGATAAATTGGCAATACATGTTCTATTTTGATGTGTGGATGTTTCGAGGTCTTCGCTGATGTGTGTGGAAATAAGACTTGTAATACGTCGCAGAATAATTAAGAAAATGACTCATACAATCGGTGATGGCAAGTATTCAAAGATAGTGTCATTTATTTTGTTTATGGTAAATAATTATGCACATGTGCACCTGAATCCAACTCATTTGAATAGGTATAGTAGGTAGGTATAGTATAAACGACGCAACGCGCAGATAAAATCTGTTTAAATTGAGTTACTACGAGAATAATTCTTGTGGTATGTGAATACCTCTTCCACGAGTACCTACCTAAAATCCAATATTTTCATCATGTAATAATTCCAGAAAAACTCGTGGACATCCGTTTGAGGTCTTCTTAAATAAAGATCTTGGCTTATTTCCCAATGCTTATGGGTAAAATATGGGATGAAAGTATAACATGGTGGTGAGGTGATATTACGGCCGTCGTTAAAGCTGTATGGCCACCGAAACTTTTAAATACGAAGAGCTAACTAAGCGGTGTGAATGCAATACGGAATAAATTATAAAATTTTCCATACCTTAAAACAAGACTATAACTATTTAAGATCAATTTATAATAGTGGCTAAAGGTTCTTATTATTTTCGCCATCTAAACCATATCTTTTTTGAGATTCTTATCTGGCTGGAAAGGAATTCTCTAATTTTTACATCAAGAGGATGATATAAAAAACTAGTTTGAAGCTTCCTCGACTTGAACAAAGCCCTATTAATGTATGTTTATAAATAATAGTTCACGAATAGGTCGACATTATTTTGAAGCAAATTAATTCACTTAAGATACTTATACCTCATTAAATTTTTCAGCCTAGCTAATTTCCAGTGGCATAGCTGCTTATAAAACGATAATCTCATATTTTTAGTGGGATATTATCAGAGCGGGGTGATTCAGAAGTAGATTTATAAACACGCGAATGGATAGCTCCGTTTTGAGTGAATCAGACGTTGAAAACGATCCGTTGTATAAAAACTACTCATCAGTTCAGCAACTCTCAGTACTTATACACTTAAAAGTAGCAAGTACCAGGTATGTCTTGCTCCCATGATATTTTCTGCATTACATAGATTTAAAACATTTACTTAACAGAAGGCTCTACGTTCAAAAGTGCAAACCGTCTTATTTAATTTTGAGAAAGTACCAGACTGAGATGGTTATTCTCACCGATCACACTTTAAAATTAGGCTATGTTCAAACTAGGCTTTCTGACAAAACCTAGCCAGACAAATAACTTTAAAAAGTTCACATCTCATCAACACAAATCCACAAAATTATGACCAACGCTTGAATTAAATGTTTTCGAATAGTTTTCAAAATCTTAACCCTTTTCAGTTTGCCCTAGTGTTGGGAAAATATACTAGTAATGGTCCCCGCGGCACGGGTCTCAGTATCGATCTCGGTCCGTGTCAGTCACCGCTCGCATTCAGGCTCCGCTATAATAGTCAATGTGACCATTTTTAGCAACAAAAGACTCGTTTATTATTCAATGCAGAGGTATTTTCTCCCAGTACCAATTAGCTGCTGTTTCTGTGCCCCGAAAATTCAGCCCGGAACGAAAACGGATGAAAGGTTTTTTGTGAACGGCCGGATTTTCGGTGCTGCCTGTGAGGTTTATTACGACGCTGGTTTTCAGAAACATACTATATGCAGATGTATATTGTGGTGTCATTACGTTACTAAGTGTACACTTTATTTACCTATGGGTATTGTATAAAAAATATACCTAAATGAAAAGTAGCATCACATTGTTTCTTTACCCGATATTGTATGAGTCTGATCGAGTCATGAAATGATCACAGCTAGTGATCAAAATTTAAATCATATTCAATCACTATTAAGCGAAAACAAAAATACATAAATAAGTATTCAGAACTGTAAATAAATACTCAACAGGTCCTTTAATTTCGACGTCAATATTTACGACGAGACGAGACTAGATATCTATCTCTTTAAATGATAGGTACATGGACTTCAGCTGAAGATGTCAAAGAACAGGCTCAGAGGGTACAAGAGTGCTTATGAGGGCAAACCCCTCCCACCCCCTTCTCCACCATTCACTGGGTTTTACGATACCCCCAGACGTGCTCATATAAAACGTCCAAGTGTAGTAAAGACTGCCCGGTTTATATTTCTTAAAATATTTTATACGGAATATCGCATAAAGAGAGCCTTAAGATATACGACGGAGCTTCAGAAAGAAATTATGAAGTAAATCTCTAACAACATATAGCTGCGTAAACAAAATGCTCGTTTGTCGTTTGCTATACCCAATTTCCCGCAAATAGAAAGTTGAAGAAGTTTATGAAGAATTTAGCAAATTGGTTGATGTCTTTGTGCAGTCCTGAATTGTCAATAAAACTTTTAACGAAGTGATTAGGTACATTTTAAAGCTTGGCATTTAAAAAAATGCTCGAGCGACACCATTTAGAATCCATCCATTGAGCTTTTTCAGGAAAATTTTCCTTTATTTTCGCGATGCAGGATTCGCTAATTTATTATGTTGATTGTTTTCGACAATTTTAACGCATTCATGGCAATTACTTCCAGATTTCGACTTCTTGATGTACTAGTTAGCGGTTGTATGTTCAAGATTGGCACCAACATTGCCGTCCTCATGTCGTGTCATAATCCAGATTTCAGGGTTGTTGTACCTTATAGCCAACACGCGAATCAGCTCAACTACCAAGGTCTTATACCAAAATAAAACGAACCTCTTACAATATCGTTACGTTCCCATACCCCATCAAACTAATCTCCCAAATTTTATCGATCCACTGCGGCATTGGCCACATCAAATGGCTCGTAACATACAACTCTTCGAAACCAAAACTATGCTAACCCGTTCCATGTGAGTGTACTATATTTACCAGAACTATATTTACACCGTGTCACATACACGCGACAGGACGGACGTGGGATTCTGCCGGACAAAAATAGCCCGTATTTCTTAAGACAGTGGACACATCGGGAGATTGACGTCGCATGAACTTTAAGCGGAATTAGCACCTAGCAATATCATTAATTTGTAGATAATTTTATCACGCGTGAAGACATAAAAGTTTATTCATGGTGTTATGTAGACAATTTTGAATACGTTCAATGAAAAAACGATGGATATAAGCAATTACAAAACTGCAACATCTGTTGCAAAAAAAGCTGACAGGTGGTGGTGTGGCTATGGTGAACTTCTAAATCAAGGAACTTTATACCTATGCAGATAGGTACATATATCTTTACGCTATCTTCCACTCTCAGAGAGTGGATTACACGTACAATTCTCTTGCGTTATTTTATTTATTTTTCCCTAAAATGTAGCCAGCCAGCTACAATCGGGAAATGGGACGGGGAGCGGGCAAATAGCTCGCTCGCTCCGGGCTTGTTGAAGTTTCTTCCGCGCCATTTGCCGCCAAAAAGATGCGATCTGTTTGAAGACATCTCTTTGATAATTTAATCTGATATTTTTTTTCAGTATAAGTTTTACGGCTTCTAGACTATGTCCATCAAGCCAGACTTGGAATAAAAGGGATGCGCCTGATAATTGTGAAAATCGCATTTTTGTAAGTTGGAAATCAGCTGTTGAAATCGATAGGGATATAAAAAAACGTCTTCTGCTTATTTACGATACGAGAAAAATCTAATAGCATGGTTTCATATAAATTGGTAATAATTTTTTTACCATACTCTGGTTTAAACTAAATTGTTTTCTTCGGTAAAAAACGTATTTACGTACAAAGTTTTTTTTTTACATAGGTATTATACTTGAAAAAATTTCAAGCATAATCCGTGTATAAGCAATATCCAAACTCTTCTAAAGTTTCGGGGAATTTCGGAGACGCAAAATATCCGAAGCTAAAATTACAGTGACCCAGTTTGGAGTTTCATACGTATTTATATCGTGTACCGTCAGTGTATTGTCATAATGATAATAAATAATTCCTCATTACAATATGCATCATAAAGACAATATTTGCGAATTGCGATGAAAATTAGGTTGCAATGCAATGGGTGAATGCGGCCACTGTCATCCACAGACAAAAGACCTACACGATGTGGCCAAACAATGCTGCACTGTGAAAACATCGATATCGATAAACAGTTCTATAGCATAAGCAAAGTTAGTTTGTTCTACTTTGAACTTCTGAATTGGCCCTAGACTTGAGCATAAATTGGAAAGTTGAAGTAGTGCATGCACTAACTAGGCGGTGAAATTGTTTTATGCAAATGTGAAACTTTGATATGCTGAACACTGAACAGTTTGTTCAATAGCTATTTTAATTACTTTCTTCTTAGCAGAATCCTCTATTTTCCTTTATTGAAATGTTATGCCAAATTGGTATCTTTTCGCAGTGCAAGTCGATGGGAGTTTTGTAGGGATATCACTACAAAACGCAACTAAATAAATAAGGTTTTTGCCAACTTATTCCAAAAAGAAAATCAATGTTATACAGTAAAAGTTAATCTGCGATGAATGACAGTGCTTTGCTTTAACTATGAACTATCAGCTGATCTAGTGCGGCATAATATGACCGGGTATATAACAGAAAAAGTAAATACACATAAGGTCCATTTTATACCCAAACCAAGAAACTTATCGATAATGAGCGATCCACGCGGCACATGTAACAATTAGCGAAATGTATGCCTTATTTATTACACATTCCCTGCCATCGGCAAAGCGTAAACAACTGGTCGTCGGCAACAGTTGCCAAAACAATAGCGCCCTCTCGTATACAATAGTAAGGGGAAAAGTCGATAATTAATATCGATAAACAGAATAATAGATTCATCACTTACTAAGGGCCGTTCCCTATATCCATTCTATCTGTGATTTTGCCCTACTAAAGACAGAAATGGTTATCTACCTTTAGATTTTTTGTCCCTATAAAACTTCTAGCAGTAGCAAATTTTATCTTCGAGGAAATCCTATCATCGATCGAGAATAGCTATGTACCTTTGACTATAGTTTGCAGACAGGGAACGGCCGTAAGTAGGTACTTCACTTATTTTTGTCTCTTAAACGTACATACGCGTATGCACAAAGCAAAAACACCTAACGGTTCACGATATAAATAAATACTTTAGAAACAAAACATTAAATATTACTATTAATATCATCGATATCCAGAAATAAGGCTTAATAACGCCCCTCATTACAACAATGGAAATTCCGTCTGAAATTCATGCACCATTTAGCTTTAGACGGTTGGTCAGGATTCGATAAAGATAAATTAGCAGTACATATCACGTTTCGATACCGAATCCACCCACTTACAGTTGAAACATTCTTCAGATCTTTGGTATAATTAATAGACTAGATTATCTTGGGTTACTTTGAAATGTCTCACTCCAGATTCCGTCGACTAAATTACATAAAAATATCCATCGAAAATGCAGCGAGATAACTTTTGGGGCATGTTGTTGTGTTAAAAAATATATATTTTAGGAAATAGTTATTTTAGGGGAAAAAACGGTGTTACAAAGGAAATATAGAAAAAAAGTTAAGAAAAAGTTTATGATCCCTTCCAAAATTGCAGAAAGCAACGCATCGTTATCTCTCTTTCAAAATTTTGATATTTTTTCATAATTTCTTTACTAGATATTTTATATAATCACACCAGGCGCGGAAGTCTCGACATAGTTCCTTGTAACACCACCAGGTGGCGCTCGAAAAATGCTGAGACTTGGTATTTTCGTGTATTTATTGATTGAGAAGAATGTTTGAATTGAGCTTAAAAATTACAAATATTTTTTAAGATTTATTAAAGATTTAGCAATGTTAGAAGGATATTCGATAGAGCAGAACATCAGAATATTGAAATTGTCTACGCGAAATTTTAAACATGTTGATTCAGACTTCCTTTGGCAATCAATGGACATATGAATAGATACAAATTATCACTTTTTTGCCGTTTGATTACTGCTATTAAAGCTTGAAAAAAATATGAACGCTCAATATAATACCTACATACAATTTTAACTACATATTCCGTATTAAAATAAGGAACTGAATACTCAACACGTACCGTTTTTAACCGTAAAAACGTCGCGTGATTTCGTTTTAAAAACAAACATCCATTTTTCTTCCATAAATAAATACCATTTTAGTCGTTTTCAACACGCATGGCTTAGAAAGTAACATAAAAGATTCACAAAAGTGTCGTATGGTGCAGTAAACGTCTATTTCGAATTTTGACTGCGACATACAAACTACGTTAGTCGGCAGGATGACAAATGATAAGTTATAAATAAAACGAATTCCTTGAAGTTCCGGGTTGGAGCGTTGAGTGGTTTCGTAAATAGTCACATTTTCTTTTTAAACAGAACTACGCACACAATTAAATTAGTACTTACCACCAGATCTTTTAAAGATTGGTATTGAATTGAAATATGGGAAGCTGTTGAATTCGTATAAGCTCTAACAACTCTATATACATACAGGGTGGGGCAAAAGATAAGTTTCGAAGGGCAGCAAAAAAAAACAACTTACAGTAGTGCAGTCTTTTTTATTTGATTCAGTTTACAATGCCATTTGTTACATCAAGTTCTGAAAATTACACCAGCAAGATGGCGACCAATTATTTAACTTATTTCCACGTAAGACATGTGCCATAACTATATTTGTTTTATATATTTATAAATAACGTATCTAGTTCCAGTATGTCTCTTTTTATGGACTCTTAAATATAAAATAAAGTTTCATTTTCAAAACTTTTTAAACCCATATCGGGTTTCCCACATTCAACCGCTTTCCATAACGCTCACACTTACGAATATTTTCATTTTTCCCCATAAAATATAGGGTTGCCAACTGGATTTCAGCACAAAACTTCTATTAATGTATCTAACGTCCAACTCTTCAAAACGTATGTTTTGTTAAGGAACCATTTAGTCAGTTTATTTATACTCGTAGACGTGATAGATACTTTAGGTGCTAATACTTTATTAGATCTGTCTAAAAAAAGTGACTTGAAATCTCAAATAATGCTTAAAAAAGCATTTTCCTCATATGAGCGTTGAGGTATTGTACGCGTAGGTAACAAATTCGTATAAGTTCCAAAAAAACACTTTTACGATGCGGATCTTTGAGAATCGGTCCCGGGATTTTTCGTCCTAGCTTATTTTACACACAGCCCTAATAAAACCAACCGGATTCCCGTCATAAAAACGCCGAAGCAAGCCGCTTATTTATTTAATTGCTTAACCAATCATTAATATTTTCAACCGTTTTGTGTTGTGGCAGCCATATTTTATGATGAACTATAATATCTTGTGTAAATATCGTACGCAATTAAACAAATTGAAATGAATTTTACTCATCGCTTAACTTTGGATGTTTGCTACGAGGAATATTTGCGTAGTGATTTGGTCCTTATTTTATTAAATTTAATACTGGCGGATCTCAAGGACTTTTACCACGCAAATATATTTTTTTCCGGACGATCTTTCGTCATCATTAGGTATCTATATCTTATCTACAACGTGTAAAAAAATGAGCAATAAAATTTAAGGGCATCTTCATATTATAAACATAGATTCCACTGAAAAAATCCTATCATGAAATCTGTAAAAAAAAACGTATTTTTTTTTCAGTATGTATTATTTTTAACCTTAGTTACTTTTTTATTTACATTAAATATGCTGTTAATGTGTGCAGCGCCAACACACTGCATTATCTCATGGAATTCACTTTTCGAATATAAGTGTCGACTCATTTTAGGGCTGTAACCTTCTTTTTTACAAAAACTGTTGCATTTTTTGTTCACAAACTATAAGATTTTTACTAACCTAATACTGCTCAAAAGCTTTTATTTTTTATCACAAATACTAAGACACGATACTACTAAATATTCAGTAAAATCCTATTTCGAAATATCACAACTTTTGACTCGTAAGTTTATATAAATGTTTACAAATATTTTTACTAAGTTAAGTACCTATGTAGGTAAAAATGTTTGTGAAAATTCGTAACCAATATCATCGTACGGGAAATCAATGACAGAAGCGATACGATTCGTTATCCTGAAAACTGGGCCATGAAATAAATATCCGTCGGCGACATCAAACGGAACAAATTAGCTTGTCGCATAATTGGGGCTAGTGTTGTTTGATGGATATACCGATATCAATTAAAATAACCTTAGTTTACTTACCGCACTTATTTATCACGAAATAACCGTTTACCTAATACTTCTGAATAGTAAGTTACCTTACTTCAACAGTTGAAAGTTCCCCATAAATACTTTGTCCAGTAAGTACTCAGTCAACAAAAAAAAACACAGTCAACAACACTGCCTCGGTGGCGCAGCGGTTAGAGGGTCGCATTTTAAAACGACGGCTGCGCCGGAGGTCCTGGGTTCAGTTCCCGGGTCGGGCCAAAAATATGTACCTGGATTTTTCTGTTCAGATATTCTCAGGGTAGCCCGGAGTTTGGAAGTTGGCGGTGTTTCACCCCCGTGCCTCGGAAAGCACGTAAAGCCGTTGGTCGTGCGCCTGCTCTCTCTCCGGTCGTGTCAGATTGCTGTCCCATCGGGCTATGAGAGTGAAAGGAATAGAGAGTGCACCTGTGTTTGCGCACACACTTGTGCACTATAATATGTCCCGCGCAGTCGGTTAGTCGTTGTGTCTGGCCACCGTAGTCGAAATCGGCTAGGGGGACTATTATTACTCAGTCAACAAAGGGCTCTTAGGTGAATATTTTTACGACGATAACTATGTCGTAGAATGAAGATGTTATCTACAAAATCAAAATCAGCTATCGATAGAAAAAAAAAACATCGACACATTTGCATCACGAATGCGACGATCGTTTTTCGAGAGAGCGAGCCGCATTGATAAACAGAGCTTTGATCTGTCAAGTGATTGGTTAGTTGACGGTAATGAACTCACCTTTTTAAAACGACCAATCGCGATTATTGACACAAAAGGCGGCTGCGTTAGATCAAAGTAACAACCTTTTGCGGGTTATACGAGGTTTCACTGATTGGCTTAGTCTGCAAAAAAAAAGCTGAAACAAGCAAACAAACTCTTCAGCTTTATAATATTAGTATAGAAAAGATAGTACCGAGTTTAAACCAAGACTCAATTCATCCGACTAATTAAAAAAGTATGCCATCATTATTGAATGCAGAAGTGAAGGCATTGTTTTTAAATTGGTCGTTTAGTACAGTTCTAAGCCTGGTACTAAGTTTTTGGAGTAAGGGAAATGATGGTCCTTTCAGGTTTGGGTATCATGCGTCTGCAGTCCTCAGTAGAATTAAATGCCCAGCAGTTATAGGGATTTGAATTTGTAAGAAGTCAAATTGAATTCAGCAGAAAATTTTCAAAAAGGTGGTATTCACTACATAATGTAGGTTTTTTGCGGCTAAGACTAGTTAAATAATTAATAACAAAAAAAAAATTATAGTTGAATGGTTGTCCAAATAACTTTTATGTCTGTATCTGCATTACTATATTTTGCACCATTTCAATTTTATTTACTCCAAAGCAGGTACAGTTCTAATTAAATAAATAGGCAGTAGTATAGAAGTTATTTACTATTTGATTGAGGGCAACAACCTATTAATGGGTGCATGTTTGTTACTACAACCGAATTCTTTGTTTCCGTGACTGTGAAACTAGGTCGGTGATTTTTGTAAGAAAATATTTTGTTAATTAGCGAACAAAAATACGGAATAAGTACCTAAGAAAATCAATGGTATAAACAGGACAGGGATGTCAATGTCAAAAGCTAAGTTGCCTCATTTTCCTCAAGTGTAAAACCATGTACTATATCGATAATAGGTTAAATAACCAGCTCCGGACCAAACAGCGGCAGGATTACCAGAATGTAGTGGGAAGTCTAGTGAGATGGGCTTCTCTATTAAAAGCTTCAATATTCAGTGAAGATTCTGTGACATGGCTAGTAAACGCCGTAAATAAGTGATCCCCTGGTGCTGGGTAGCAGCAACATCAACACTGGCAGAAGGCTGAAGATATAATTATAAGGAAAGGCTTTCGACTGGGCGCAGGATACTTCCGGTCCTTAAACTGCTGTGTGGAAGGCAAGAGGGAAAACACCACACTATATTTCCTAATTTGGAGTTTTGGAAAACTCCACCGACAAGAGTCAAGCTTTTTAATTTCATGATGATGATTAATGGGTTAAGTGAATATAATGTTGGAGGCTTGGATGTTTGCGAAGATAATCCCTTCCACTCCTCCATAAAAAGGCTGACGCGGCTTTAAAATCTAACAGAGAGTTGTATGTTAAATCCAGATCATATAGATAAGTATCGTGGTCGACTCTTTTTTAGGTCAACCACGCAATCTCGACTTGCCCTCAATAGTCATTATTGTGGCTTCTGTCGCTTCCAGCATTCGATCGGATGCCGATTTTGCTGAGGCATACCCTTATTTCTTCACAAATTCTTCTGAACGATATAACTACTATAATTTAGCCGCGTAGAGAATGCTATTAAGACTTTTTCAATTTGACACTTTTCCTCCACTTGTGACGTCAAATAGCATACTCTGAGTAGACAAATTATAGCTACCAAAGTTTTACATTACTTCGCTGATAACTGATATAATCACCTAAAAAGTGCTGTGATTTTGTCAGCGATAGCAGCTTACAAGGCTCACGTAAAGGGTGATAGTGATTCGTGTTCGTTCGTTTGTCGTTATTTCGAAATGACTTATCTTGTTGTTGCCAAATATCTAACCAACAAGAAAATCGTCAATGTATTTCGTCTGACCCCGAACGTCAACAGTGACAGCGTGTCATTCAGCTTTATTTAATGAGCATAAATAAAATTGGCCGATAGTCTACGTCGAGTTACGGGTGTTTATAACGCAACGATTACCCGATTGGCGTTTCATATCTGCTGTCAACTCGTGATTGGTTGATAGGCCAGCGGTGAACCAATCACAGGAGTTGATTTGAATTTGAATTACCTACTGCAACCCCTAGTATTACTCCTATAACAGCCAGTCCTTTACAAAAGAGCTGGATACAGTTGATTATGTTATCAACATAGGAGAAACTGGGGGTTAGTCAAAGATTATCAGTCACCTCGTTTTAAGTCAAGGGGACAGCCTTGCAAGAGCACGAGCAAAAAACCGCCTGTGTGAATCGTAATTGGATATCAACCACTGTGTATGTAATCCTGTTAGCGAATGCGTGCACTAGGGCAATAATCTAATAAGGTTGAATTTTTCTTTCAACTCGCCCAAGTGTGACTGCATAAAGTGGAGACCACGGATGATGAAGAAGGGTGGAAGATAAAATCACAATGGTTTACTAGTATAGAGACTGCTTTAAGCATTACGTCCGCCATTTGTACTTTGTTTTATCTGTGAGTTACAGGATACAATAAATAAATAAACTATATCTAAACGACGTCGAAGTTATGATTGAAATCATAATTGAATCGGTCATCTGTGAGATTGAGATTAGTACCATTCACAGCACTTCTAGTTTGATCGTGGTTTGTCCGATAGCGGTTGTTGTACCCTGCCGTGCAGTTTTGGTATAGTACCCTGCTCCCACGAACTCACTTTTGGTGACGTATATTTCGATATACACGAGGTACAATTGCCCTTCTAACCTTTTCTTCTACTCTGTGGTGGCCATGTCTAAACGGCATTAAGTCTCCTTGGGGAATCGCGTGACTACACAAAGTTCCATAGCAGGTGGCTAAAAGAAACATTAATTTGAAAGCATAGCCGTGGCTTTAGTTTAAAATGCCTTTAGGTACTACGGGTTTTTTGACTCTTATTATTCTGACTTTTGAAGCTTGCCTCGGACACCGTGAGGTCTCGTAAATATTTAATTTAGAAATTAATAAAGTTCAAAGACATGAATATGACCTTCAAAATACAGAAAACCGGCCAAGTGCGAGTCGGACTCGCGCACTGACGGGTTCCGTGCCAACTTTAACTGAATCAGGGATTCTTACTTCCTCTTAGCCAAAATACCACAATATTTTGTTGACCGCAAATATAACTTTGTTTTTCATAGTGTTTGTATGAAAGACAAAGTTATATTTGCGGTTGATAAAAATGTACTATATCTCAAAAACTGCTAGTTCGATTTCGCTCAAACCAATTTTCGTTGAAAGTTTATGTTGAGATCTACATTACATATTTTTTTCAAAATTTTCACTTCCTTACCCAAAAGTTAGATGGGGGGGACGCCCATTTTACCACTTTGGAAGCGTCTATATCTCAAACGTTAGACTTTTAGAAAAAATGGTTTTAGGAACCTCAATGTCATTTTGAAAGACCTACCCATAGACACCCCACACGTTTAGGTTTGAGTAAAAAATTTTTTGTACCTGAATCAGAAAGCGGTAAAGAGGATACACCTACTTACCAAGTTTCAGCGGTGTGATGCTAATAGTTTCAGAATAAAGTGGCTGTGACATACGGACGGACAGACAGACAGACAGACAGACTTGACGAAACTATAAGGGTTCCGTTTTTTGCCATACGGCTACGGAACCCTAAAAAACAGATTTCTCGAAATGTAGGTATAAGATTTCGCTGAACAATGTTAAAGAGTGGCATGTTGAGAATGAGTGCTTTATGAATACTTTCCTCTAATATGCTACTAATAAATTACGCTACACACCGTGTACACATGACATCTGTTAATTTTATTTTTTATTAAAAGTTCATAATGAAATGTCACCACACGAAAGATAATTAAATTATTCACACTTGCATAGTTAATTTTCTGCTTGTCAAAAACAAGCAAGCAGAACGAATTACAAAATAAATCACCGCAAACTTTTAATATTGTTTTCTTCGTATTGCAGAGGCTGGGGCACTTTCGTAAATGAGATTAAGAGCACGTTTGTTTAAAACTATTCTGTTTGTCTTGTTCGAGAACATAGCACTTAAGGCTGCTGTCACCTACCTTCTAACAAAGTTCAAATGAAAATTTCTCCCCAAAAATGACTAAACTGACTACTTTTTTTGAATGAATTGTGTAGAAATGAACTATCTCCTTAAGATGTCGACTCCTTATTTTTGATTCAATCTTTAAAATGTCTGTAATTTGCAATCATAGAAGCCAAATTGACGGTTTTTCTGGCGCACTCTTCTAGTTGTTGACATCAGCTATCGAAATAACATAAACTTGAAGGGAATTACGTTCGTATACAAGGTGTCGACTCTGTTTTATTTATTTATCGCTCTGGTTATTCCAAATGAAGACAAAATTGAAACCATGTTTTGGCATAAAATACGCACCTAAAGACAGGCGATTATCTCTGAGATACATTGCACTTATTCTGTGTTATTGGATAAAACAATGTTATAGAGGGTCCTATCTTTGACTTAGCATCTAAATTCTTTATTTTATCTTGTGCAATATATTCAAAATATATTACTAAAGTAACCTATAAATTTGAGATTTGGAGCTGTCACGAACATTCATCTTCGATCGAAATTTGACAGACAGCGCCGAGCGCTCGGAGGGGAAGGGTGTGTCGTTCGTTGTCTTCGCTGCTAGTCTTTTATTTCGTGTATGATACTCATTCCAAATTTGAAAATATCACGCTTTGCACAATTTTTATACGGCGACCAATTCGCTTTGAGGCTTTATGCAACAGGCATAAAGCCACATAGTGCGTTGGATCGTCGATGGTCTCTAATTATAACAAAAAAGTATTCGTTCTTTTGTATCGATTAGTAGTTGTATTTAAATGGTTAATCAATGTTATGTAAACTTGCATAGAAAGGAATCCTTATTAATACTATAAACAAGAAAGATTTATATGCATGGCGACTATTTCAAGAGGTTCATGAGTTATAACGAAGATCTTTTATCATATACAATTTGTATTTTCGAAACTTGATCAAACAAAATGTGCAGATACTAGGACCAAAATTATCGACAAAAATAATAATAATAAAAAATTGTCTACAAAATAAAATTGTGGTATATGATGAGCAAACTGTTTCTATCACCAAACAGTTAAATGACAATTTTAGACAAATACTGAATTAATAAGGCCAAGTACAATAGTACCAAGGGCAATAGTACCAATTCTATTGCATATGTATGGAGTTGCAAATAATAACCTTATTTATATAAAATAAAGTAATATCAGTAACACTACTTTATAGTTCAACAACGGTAGACCGATTTTCATGATATTTACTTTGTTGAATTGGTATTTACCTCTTACCCCTTAAGTTATTATAAAACAGGGCTGGGGCGCGCCGAGGCTGGATATGAAGCAAAGTTTTCTGTGGTCGAAGTTTTTTTTTTTCACTAAAAAGTCTAAAACTCTTCAAAGGACTCCAATTTAGGCAAACCATTTCTTTTTGAAGTCAGTGCCATCGCATGGGCTCTCTCAAGTTCCATCTTAAGCGACATCTATCTGGGCATCGACTCCAAAAAGAAATGGTTTGCCTAAAATGGAGTCCTTTCAAGAGTTTATTTAAGACTTTTTAATGTGTTTTGTTTTTGAAGTCAATTTTATTGAAATAGTATCGTGGTGAAGTGACCATTAACCCAACAAAATTGAAGACAAATAAGGGCTTTTGTTTTAAGTATTTGACTTTGAGTAGTAAACAAGTAAGTTTATAAATTTTCTTACATCATTCGTGCTTTGGATTTTGAATAAGAATAAACGGACGACAAAAAGTAAAAGGTCAGTTTTTCTTAATATATACCGTATATAGGCGTTATTCAGTTCCACAACCTTTGATACGCACTTGTACGTACATACCATTGGCCATTGGCGTCAATTCCATACTGTGTGGGACTTGTTCATGGCATTAATTCCATACGCTAGTAACAGTGTTTCAATGGTTTAAACCTAAATAAATAGGGCAATATTTTGCTTATTTAACATTACTTTTCTTTCTACCACAATCTACAACCACGACCTAACTATAAACTTGTATAGAAAAACGCTTGTTTAAATAGAAGCGTTTCATGTGATGTGTGTGTAGTTAATATGAACCTGTATTCAAATTGTACGCAAATGCCATGAAGTTCCATGGTTCTATTCAAGTCCATATTCATTAATATTTCATTATTGAAAAATGTATATGGACAAAATGATATAATACCGGTGTAAACCAAATAATTAAATAAAAATTATCTTGTTTATCATCTGTTATACATGAAATACTTGAAATCTTGATCGAAATTTTCTTAACTACATTTTCTGAATGTCAGCTATAATAACTTGTGACATATTTCATATATCAAAATACAAATCATATCAAAGAACAGCGTTACACTAAAAAGCATTTATGTGTAAATAAATCCTCATAGCATCCAGCTGGTATGACACGTGGTAGATTAAGCGCAGAACCAATGGCATCATCCACCAATAACCCTTAGTCCCCGTTTCTCGTGGAGTTTACATTCGTAAAAAAATACCTACTCTGAGAAGTCACGATTTGGGTGAAGACATAAAGAGGCAGATAACCAGTACCAACCTGTACCGACTGACTAGTGATGTGCCAAGTCATCTAATTTTAATCTCGAAATATTTAAGAAATTCGCTACAACAATCCAAATAAGGACCGACTGACACTAGAAAATTGTTTTAAAACAAGATTCAAATCAAGACTTGAGTCGGAAAAGTCTCTATAAAGCATTTCAATTCCATGAAATAGCCAACACGGCACAACACTGGTTAGTCGTTGCAGGTCAGTGCGTGTTACCCGCCTCTATATGTCTTCACCCTTTGGATGCATTTCGTTTTTTCTATGCTGTAAGTTTTTTATGTTATTATTACTGTTCGTATGTGTTTAAATCTGTGAATTTAGTTATATAATTATCAAAAGGAAAATGTTCCCGAACGGAATTGACGCGAGCCCTGATTCCGAACTGTATTCACTGTATTCGTAATATGTATTTTAAATACAAAAAAACTGGTATAACATTAATTTATCACATCGACTTTTATAAGACCATCATTTTCTGTGTTCATCATACGCATAGCCTACTACCTAGAGATAAAGTATCAAAATTGTTTAATTACAGTTAACATTTTTTTGTGTCCCGGACATATAAAATCGCACACACACATTGATAAATTCGGTAAAATCTGAGAATCTCCAGACTGTCATATGGCTCTTAAGTATTCCAAAACTTTGTGCGATATATTTTACGGTTGAATTAAAAAAATCTATAAAAAAACATTACCAAATATACACATGAGTATCATTGTACACCACGTCAAAAATGCCTGTAGGCCATGTTTAAAATGCCTGTTTGAACATTGTTGTGGTGTAGTATCTCCCAAACAGATGAACCGATTTTCGTTTATTATTTTTTTCTTTAATACATAATTTTATCCCTAGTGTTCATAGCCATGTTTCATGAAAATCTGTTCAGCTGTTTTTTTTTATTTGAGACGGGGCATTTTTTAAATTAAAAAAAATATACAATAATTATGTACTTTAAGTAATGTGGCCATATGATACATCATAGGATCATCAATACTAAATAGCGACCGGTTGCCAGCGGTCTGCGTTTTCTGTGCCTATGTTAACACGTTCCGGGACAGTGAACGCCTACAGGCGTGAAAACAATAAAACATCTTTTGTGTCTGGAGTAGTGTCCCGGAACGTGTTAAGCAGTAGACGTCCTGCGAATGATAATCATGATGAATTGATAAATAAATAAATTAGTAGGTATCCACTATCAAAACAATTCAAATGGTGCAAGGCTAGTGTGCAATTCATAGCTAGTGCGTTGTTATTACAACGTATAGAGCTATGCCTAGCAAAAAGTATGTCACAAATACGATGACAAGATTTTGACATATTCCTTAAAGTTTGAATTTCGAAAATAAAACCATTTGTACAGTGGTGTCAATTCATGGCGCTCGAGATTTGTTTGTGGTGTCAGTTCCATGCGCTAGTAATAATAGTTCAATGTCAAGTGTGCAATTCATTGCTCGCACAATTTCAACTGCCTCACTTTATATCGCCTCTCAACTTGTCGGCTTCAAAGTTTCGTTAAAACGCAGACGTCTTTTGCCACAAAAAAGATCTTCACAAACTTCAAGCCTTTGTTGGCTGCTCTCCAACACCGAACCGTTTGAGTGGAACTTGATGCAATTCCTAACTTGCCTTTTTCAAACCAAGATCCAATAAACCATGAAACGAGTTAAAATATCTCCGTGGAATACGCCATTTCCCTCGCTCGAAATGCACTGGGGAAAATAAGAATTTAATTCAGTCCCTAACAAGGGATTCCTTTGGATATTGTCTTTTCTAGTAATTGCGTTTCGTCTTCGGTGAGGCGAATATTTTACATTCACGGTTTTCAACCTTCCTTTGCCACTACGAACCCTTTGCGTCAATTTATTGAATTTAATTTGTTACAAGCAAGAGATTTGAACCCTAGTTTGTCAGGGTTTCATAATAGTTGCCTAACTGCTTCTGTTAATAAGTGATCTTGAGATTGTCAAAGAAAATAATACTTTGAACTCGTAAACTAACGCAAAGCTCGTTTAAAAATAGAAACTAAGATCGATTGTTCACTGTAGTAAATAAAGGTAGTTTTTAAAACCCGGGCATAAAATGTCACTTGCAGCTGGCTGCCTAACAAATGACATAAAAAAATGTTCAAGCGACTATGCGACCCATTTGGGACAAAAAGTTATCGATACGATAGAGATTATAGATCTCACATCTCTTATGACAAATTGAATTATAATCTGCTACAGCTTCTATCTTATTTACACATGCTAAATTCAATCATGAAATGACATCACCGCAATCGCCTTCATCATCATTCATTGTGATTCATAGTTATTTGCCTCTGCATTATCATGAATATGCAGGATACCACATAGCATGCAAATTCCATGATTTAAATTCGACAGTGGAAGATTTCCTGGGCTTTATGGACTTCACGTTTCGCATACAAATGCTGCTTCCCATTAACTGATATTAAATATTTTAATAGCTTATTGTTTATAACAGTTAACATTTATGGTGATTAGGATCAGATAATATTATCTTTTCCTTCCGCTGAAAGCTATATTTACAGGATGATGTTGGAGATTTTTAGAACGCATCTAAAAATAAAATGCGCAATTTCTGCAGCTTCAGTCACATGAAATTCAATTTGTAGCAGAAATATGTTATAGCATGCATCCCTCCTGGGAGTTATTTTCATATTTTATCCCATCTCAAGATAGATAACTTATTGGTCTGCTCTTTATCACACTTCTTTAGAGACGATGTGATGTGCCAGATTATGATTCAACATATTCCATTAAATTAAAACCATTCTTTGCTAATGAATTTAAATTCATTTTATTAGCTGGCTATGTTTACCTACTTACTACGACTGACGGAAACATGTAGACGTCAGCTTTGAATAGAAAAAAAGAAAGTGATTTCGTTAATGTTATCAATCATCCCCCACTGTTATATTTTATTATCACAAGCCAATAAACAACAACTAAACATTTAATGACCAGTATTATTTTCTTCTCTTTCCAGGTAGTGTTGGTGTTCATCCTGAGTATAGCATCGCTGATCATTTACTTCATTGACGCATCCAGGTAATTATCTATTCATGTTATCAATAAATACATTTGATTTGTCGCTACAATATTAATATCATATATCTTGTAAACGCTGAAATCATAAGGAATACGTGAGTGCCACACAAATAAATGTGATCCGACTGTTGAAGTTTGCTGGATAGATATATGTGTTGTGCTTCATGTTACTTTCAGCTTTACTTTGAGGGCTGTGGCCGACTCAGTGTTATAACTGGCAACTTGAATGTATCTTTACATTGCTTTTCTTAAAATATTTTGCCTCTTGTGCGTTCTAACTTTACTCATTCGGTCGTCTTCTGTCTAATTTTTTTTTCTTTCTACTCTGAGAAGAATCGATAACTTTAAATCAATATCACGTCCTATTAGGGCTGACATAACGCAGACGAGACACTTATGTTCTTAATGAGCTTGATGATGCACCAAAATAGAAACTAAATATAGCTGTTCTAACAAATATGTGGTTACGCTAAGGTGTTAAATTCTTGTTAATGCGATAGTACAATTTGTTATTGTCTCTTGCACATGTGTTATGGAAGTATATCAATGTGTTACTTTGTGCTTAGTTCTTTGATTGTCAAATCTGCACGCACAGTTTTATGTGTTTTATTAGTATCTATCACAATTTGTATGTAAAAACCTTTCTATGTTCAACATTTGAAGTCTCTAAGTTGCCAGTTGTAAATACATGTTTCTGATAAAAAGTTACCCTTTTCTTCTTCAAAAGGGTTTCTTCTTGAGTCTTCTATAGCCCTTCCTGTCTATTAGATGCTTTTCCGTGAAATGTCACCTGACTGTTGTACCTAAAATTGTGATTTTGTTCTGATTAAAGTATCTCGACTTCCAGTGAAGAGGTGGAGCGATGCCAGAAATGGAGTGACAATATTACTCAGCAAATCGACCTTGCCTTTAACATATTTTTTATGGTCTACTTTTTTATACGAGTAAGTCCACTAGAGAACAATTGAAAAGCTTATAACGTAAAATTTGCTTACTTGAGATGAGAAGTAACTTTAAAGTCAACATTTTATTATGTTAAATAGTATGATAACATCAAGCTTATGTTTGAATATGAAAGATGAGTACTAAGAGCAACTAGACTTCGATAAGATAATGCATAATAGATCATGAAAGATTCGCAGCTCATAAAATAGCTTATTTAATTTCGATGAGAATATTTAATTCGAAATTTTTATCTTATCTGCTGATTCATGGGATCAAAATAATAATCTGATTTGATCAAAAATGTACCTTTCTTTGTTCCAGTTTATAGCAGCTAGTGACAAACTATGGTTCATGCTCGAGATGTATTCATTTGTAGATTATTTCACGATACCCCCATCCTTTGTATCAATATACCTGGATAGAACGTGGATAGGTAAGGCTGCACTTCTTTGAAATCTTTGGAATTTCCTAGCATTTTTGTCACCACAATATTTTCAAGCATCATATTTAATGAACCATTGTTTCGTCCGACTAACTTCTTATACACTATTGAGTCCTAGATTCCTGGTTTAACATTTTGAATGTGGACTTGATTCGAGAATCTGTAAAATATTTTTATCCAGAAACCTGTAAGAAATTTAGAAAACCCCTAAGCCATTATGGAAGAACGTTCTGTCGACGAACGCCATTATAGAAGTGACCAAAATGAACACATCCAAAAACATAAGTTTATAAGAACGAATGCCGTATTTTATTTAATCCAAGCAGACCTTATAATTACCACAAAATAACCTGCATGTATAATAATTGTTGTTTTGATGTTAGTCGTTGCATTCTCGTTGTCTTGATCTGTTGTAATGAATCTGTAACTGGACATAATGGTTGTTTCTTCATCTTTTCTATCACCATTCTCAAGTGTACCTTCATCTTTTTCAGGGCTAAGGTTTCTCAGAGCTCTACGCTTAATGACCGTGCCTGACATTTTGCAGTACCTCAATATATTAAAGACATCGAGCTCAATTCGTTTGGCGCAATTAGTTTCAATATTTATATCAGTATGGTTGACGGCGGCCGGCATTATTCATTTGGTGAGTTTACTGCATTCTAACGGGTATGCATAAATCTTTATGATTTGACTGAGTACTACATCATTCGCAAATCTGATGGTTGGGTATTATAATCCATCAAAATGTTAAATTATTAAACCGCTACTTGAGCTTTTTAGTCACGGGTTTTGACAATGATTAACTTAGTTATTTTCTCCAATATTATTGGAACTTTTGGCCACGTAGAAGATGATTTCTGATGTTTTGTAATTAATTGAAAAATTTCTGTGTTTCAGCTGGAAAATTCCGGCGACCCGCTAGAATTTGAGAATGCGCAGAAGCTCTCATACTGGACATGCGTGTACTTTCTCATAGTCACTATGTCCACCGTAGGTTATGGTGATGTGTTCTGCCACACTGTGCTAGGCAGAACCTTTTTGGTTTTTTTTCTCCTCGTCGGCTTGGTAAGTTTCATTTTAATTCACTATCTTAACTTAACTTTCTGAAATTTCAATTTGATATCAATATGATGACTGGATTTTAAACGTATCTTTGCAAGGAGAGGCAAGTTTTACGAAAACCCAAATATTTGCGAAAGGCCTTAGAAGGCCTGAATACATTTGCCTTACAAAGTAGTGAATCGGCTACGTTCAATCGCCACGCTTGCGATTCCTTGCATAAATGCTAATTTGATAACAAAGCAAAAGGAAATATACCGACATTCTAATCAAATGTTTACATAATAGTTGATGGGACTTGTTAGACAAGCGTACTGGATTATCGCACAGCTCGTTAATGGTTGTAAGCCTGACTAGTGCACCGTCTAGTAGAGCATGCGTTGTACCGGGACGCCGAGCGCACCGCCCGGGCGCCCGGGGGCCGCGCCCTTCCTCGTGCCTCTACCGTCTCGGCCGCTTCATCGGACCCTTTCGACTATCGCCGAACACTAAGCTTCATTTCGAGCGATCTAAGTGCATGGATGTATTTTGTTTTTCTTTTGCTTTGTTATGTGAGTATCACCGCGATGCTGCCAGAGGACGTACCGCGCTCGCTCGTAGGACTATTTGGGGACTGGCACTCGCCGTCGTATAGAGCCCTTGTCCGGAGCGGAGGCTCAGCCGGGCCCCGCCGCGCGCCATCCCGCGCCGCGTCCCACCCCCACCTCGCGATCTCTGCATGCCGCACCTGTGCCTGGCTGTGTTCAGTTGCTCACATCACCGGTAGACACACACTCGTTCCTTTTATTTTTATTTCGCTCCGCTACCGGCTACACTTAAGACTGCGTCACCACCATAGATTTATACCGAGACTCGAGGTGGACATTGTCGTGCACCACGCGATGGTGTCCGCGTGCGCCTGACTCGATATTCGATCGACACCATGGTCTGTTGCAGGCAATGTTCGCTAGTAGCATTCCCGAAATTATAGAGCTGGTAGGAAGTAGGTCCAAGTACAGTGGCGAGCTGAAGCGTGAACATGGAAAAAGGTATCAGTTTGAAATATAAATTGATCGCAGAAAGTGAAGGCGATTCATTTCGCGGCACGCGCGGGTCTGTACGCTCCCGCCGTGCTGGGCCTGAATCGCCCGAGCTCTCGCGAACGAAGTGGAATCATCACCTATAAGAAAGCTTGCTCAGTGCCGTCAGATGTATTGTGTCATCTACTCGCGTCCACTCGCCGGCCCCGCGGCCGCTAGCGTCGGTCCGCTCGCCCCCGCGCTACGGCGCCGCGCTTACGAGCCGGCCCGTAGTGCCCGGGCGAGGGTCTCTCCGTCGGCGCCCGCGCCGGCCTGCTCGTGGTCGCGTCTACCAAGCGTCTATATCGAATGCCCCTCGTCTTAGTTTAGGAACCGGTGAAACCGATTTCTTTTTAAGTTCTGTTCATCGAGTAGTAGCGTATGTATCCTTAGGCTTTGCATGCACCCGGTCACGAGTCCCGTCACGGCTTGCGCCGGTCACGCTCCCGCCGCTAGCGTAGCTCGGCACGGCACCCAAGTCCCGCACACCACACGCCACCACAGCGCACAGTCACCACGCAGACAGACGACACTCAAGCCACACAGCCTTGTGCGAGCGCGAGGGTACGCGGCCGCGGGCCGGGCGGGGCGGGCGCGCGGAGGGGCGGTCGCTCACCTCACGGTGTTTGCTGTGTATCGTAGGCTGTGTTCGCCAGCTGGATCCCCGAGATCACGGAGCTGGCGGCGCAGCGGAACAAATACGGCGGC